>JAVGWX010000020.1:61574636-61887136 GCA_036924085.1 Ariolimax columbianus
ACTCTCTCTGTCTCACCTGACCCTGATTACTCTTCTCTCCCACCTTGATCAGTGTGACGCACCTGACCCTGATGTTACTCCTCTCTCCCACCTCGATCAGTATGTCTCACCTGACCCTAATGTTACTCTTCTCTCCCACCTTGATCAGTATGTCTCACCTGATTACTCTCCTCTCCCACCTTGATCAGTATGTTTTACCTGACCCTGGTATGTCATCTCACCTGAACGTGACCATAATATCTCAGTAAACCCTGATGTTTCAACTGACCTTGAACTTAACTCTAATGACTCACTTGACCCTAATGACTCACCTGACCCTAATGTCTCACCTGACCCTAATGTCTCACCTGACCCTAATTTCTTACCTGACCTTGCTGTCTCACCTGACCCTAATGTCTCACCTGACCCTAATGTCTCACCTGACCCTGCTATCTCTCCTGACCTTAATGTCACATCTGACCCTGCTGTCTCAGCTAACCCTGAAATCACACCTGACCCTGCTATCTCACATCTTAATGTCACATTTCACCCTGCTGTCTCACCTGACCCTGCTGTCTCAGCTGACCCTGAGGTCACATCTGACCCTGCTATCTCACCTGACCTTAATGTCACATCTGACCCTGCTATCTCACCTGACCTTAATGTCACATCTGACCCTGCTGTATCACCTGACCCTGCTGTCTCACTTGACCTTTATTTCAGATCTGACCCTGCTGTCTCAGCTGACCTTAATGTCTCACCTGACCCTGCTGTCTCACCTGACCCTAATTTCTCACCTGACCTTAATGTCTCACCTGACCGTAATTTCTCACCTGACCTTGCTGTCTCACCTGACCCTAATGTCTCACCTGACTCTGCTGTCTCAACTACCCCTGTTGTCTCACCTGACCTTAATGTCACACCTGACCCTGCTGTCTCACCTGACCTTAATGTCACACCTGACCCTGCTGTCTCACCTGACCCTAATATCTCACCTGACCCTAATATCTCACCTGACCCTAATATCTCACCTGACCCAAATGTCTCACTTGACCTTGCTGTCTCACCTGACCTTAATGTCCCACCTGGCCCTGCTGTCTCACCTGACCCTGCTGTCTCACCTGACCCTAATATCTCACCTGACCCTAATATCTCACCTGACCCTAATATCTCACCTGACCCAAATGTCTCACTTGACCTTGCTGTCTCACCTGACCTTAATGTCCCACCTGGCCCTGCTGTCTCACCTGACTCTAATCTCTCACCTGATCTTAATGTCTCACCTGACCCTAATGTCTCACCTGACCCTGCTGTCTCAGCTGACCTTAATGTCTTACCTGACCCTGCTGTCTCACCTGACCCTAATTTCTCACCTGACCTTAATGTCTCACCTGACCGTAATTTCTCACCTGACCCTGCTGTCTCACCTGACCCTAATGTCTCACCTGACTGCTGTCTCAACTACCCCTGTTGTCTCACCTGACCTTAATGTCACACCTGACCCTGCTGTCTCACCTGACCTTAATGTCACACCTGACAATGCTGTCTCACCTGACCCTAATATCTCACCTGACCCTAATATCTCACCTGACCCTAATATCTCACCTGACCCAAATGTCTCACTTGACCTTGCTGTCTCACCTGACCTTAATGTCCCACCTGACCTTGCTGTCTCACCTGACCCTAATATCTCACCTGACCCTAATATCTCACCTGACCCTAATATCTCACCTGACCCAAATGTCTCACTTGACCTTGCTGTCTCACCTGACCTTAATGTCCCACCTGGCCCTGCTGTCTCACCTGACTCTAATCTCTCACCTGATCTTAATGTCTCACCTGACCCTAATGTCTCACCTGACCCTGCTGTCTCAGCTGACCTTAATGTCTTACCTGACCCTGCTGTCTCACCTGACCCTAATTTCTCACCTGACCTTAATGTCTCACCTGACCGTTATTTCTCACCTGACCCTGCTGTCTCACCTGACCCTAATGTCTCACCTGACTCTGCTGTCTCAACTACCCCTGTTGTCTCACCTGACCTTAATGTCACACCTGACCCTGCTGTCTCACCTGACCCTAATATCTCACCTGACCCTAATATCTCACCTGACCCTAATATCTCACCTGACCCAAATGTCTCACTTGACCTTGCTGTCTCACCTGACCTTAATGTCCCACCTGGCCCTGCTGTCTCACCTGACTCTAATCTCTCACCTGATCTTAATGTCTCACCTGACCCTAATGTCTCACCTGACCCTGCTGTCTCAGCTGACCTTAATGTCTTACCTGACCCTGCTGTCTCACCTGACCCTAATTTCTCACCTGACCTTAATGTCTCACCTGACCGTAATTTCTCACCTGACCCTGCTGTCTCACCTGACCCTAATGTCTCACCTGACTCTGCTGTCTCAACTACCCCTGTTGTCTCACCTGACCTTAATGTCACACCTGACCCTGCTGTCTCACCTGACCTTAATGTCACACCTGACAATGCTGTCTCACCTGACCCTAATATCTCACCTGACCCTAATATCTCACCTGACCCTAATATCTCACCTGACCCAAATGTCTCACTTGACCTTGCTGTCTCACCTGACCTTAATGTCCCACCTGACCTTGCTGTCTCACCTGACCCTAATATCTCACCTGACCCTAATATCTCACCTGACCCTAATATCTCACCTGACCCAAATGTCTCACTTGACCTTGCTGTCTCACCTGACCTTAATGTCCCACCTGGCCCTGCTGTCTCACCTGACTCTAATCTCTCACCTGATCTTAATGTCTCACCTGACCCTAATGTCTCACCTGACCCTGCTGTCTCAGCTGACCTTAATGTCTTACCTGACCCTGCTGTCTCACCTGACCCTAATTTCTCACCTGACCTTAATGTCTCACCTGACCGTAATTTCTCACCTGACCCTGCTGTCTCACCTGACCCTAATGTCTCACCTGACTCTGCTGTCTCAACTACCCCTGTTGTCTCACCTGACCTTAATGTCACACCTGACCCTGCTGTCTCACCTGACCTTAATGTCACACCTGACAATGCTGTCTCACCTGACCCTAATATCTCACCTGACCCTAATATCTCACCTGACCCTAATATCTCACCTGACCCAAATGTCTCACTTGACCTTGCTGTCTCACCTGACCTTAATGTCCCACCTGACCTTGCTGTCTCACCTGACCCTAATATCTCACCTGACCCTAATATCTCACCTGACCCTAATATCTCACCTGACCCAAATGTCTCACTTGACCTTGCTGTCTCACCTGACCTTAATGTCCCACCTGGCCCTGCTGTCTCACCTGACTCTAATCTCTCACCTGATCTTAATGTCTCACCTGACCCTAATGTCTCACCTGACCCTGCTGTCTCAGCTGACCTTAATGTCTTACCTGACCCTGCTGTCTCACCTGACCCTAATTTCTCACCTGACCTTAATGTCTCACCTGACCGTAATTTCTCACCTGACCCTGCTGTCTCACCTGACCCTAATGTCTCACCTGACTCTGCTGTCTCAACTACCCCTGTTGTCTCACCTGACCTTAATGTCACACCTGACCCTGCTGTCTCACCTGACCCTAATATCTCACCTGACCCTAATATCTCACCTGACCCTAATATCTCACCTGACCCAAATGTCTCACTTGACCTTGCTGTCTCACCTGACCTTTATGTCCCACCTGGCCCTGCTGTCTCACCTGACTCTAATTTCTCACCTGACCTTAATGTCTCACCTGACCCTAATGTCTCACCTGACTCTGCTGTCTCACCTGACCCTGCTGTCTCAGCTGACCATAATTTCTCACCTGACCCTGCTGTCTCACCTGACCTTAATGTCTCACCTGACCCTGAGGTCTCACCTGACCCTAATATCTCACCTGGTGATGATGTTACTCTTGGCTCTCAAATGGAGAGATAGAAGATGATACATATATCCGAAACGTAAGCTCTGACGAGGATAGCCATCCCAAGCTAACTAAATCGGACGGCTGGACAGTTGTGGTGAATGCTTGGAATGCATTGCCAAGGCAGGTAGTGGAGGCAGGGACAGTTAATGCATTTAAGAATAAATTAGATGCCCATAGCTTTTAGAGCAAGGTAAGGTAAATGAAACTGGTTGTATACAGACTCTACAGTGTCTTCTAAACCAGTATAAAGACGTGAAGTTAAGTTAAGTTAGAACAGTGGTTAAACATGGGAAATGTTTTGAGTAGCGCTAGCTCTCGCTGGTCCTATGGCGGACAAACCAGCCGGTGGAATAGCAGTGACTCAGGTCAGTATAATTCCTGTTATGGTAATCATAATATCAGCAGAACGTTTGGATAAAGAGCGGGGGATAGATCGCCAGGCAGACATGCCAAATAGGACAAATATCACAACACTGCAAGCTTACAACAGCCAAAGGATTACTCTTGGGGGAGGCACAAGCTTTGGCTGCCCACGACGCTTAGCAGCGACAGTGGTTAGGAACATCGCATGAAACATTAGTTTGACTTTCAAGCGTCTTCTGCTTTGGAGGTGAGATTAGCGTCTAGTCATTTTAGAGATGGACAAAAAAACGGAGATCCTATGCACACAATGTGCACGTAAAGGGACCTGTGGCATCTGAAAATCAATATAAAGCTGTTAGCCGCTGTCCGGACAAAATTCAAAGAAGTCATATAACTCCTGGCCAATAGACATTCTAGTCAATCCCAGACCTAGTTGGCTGCAGGAAGCGAACATTGACAAATAAAAAACGTTCTACGAATATCCTTCGGCTGTCTACCAGCAGGCCCAACCTTCATGTTTGAAGAGCAGGACTCCAAGTATTCATGTGTATTGACCCACACTGACGTGTCAACAATGGTCTGCCAACAGTCTCTCCCTCTAACAATGGCAATCGCCAACGTAATATTAGCGAACTGTGACCTTCACCCGTTGTGTCCCCAGACAAGTTGTCGCTCGGGCATGCCTTATTAATGCCCTTGACTGATAGATGTTCTAGTATTTTGAGATCGAATTTTTCCATGTTCATACACTGCTGATAGATCTGCCTCTTCTCCCAAATTTCGTTTCCTGGACAATAAGAGAAGTCACAGAAGCCGACAGAAAGGCTATGAACGAGGGAGGGGACCAGAAGTGGTGGCAGTTTGTAGCTGTCTTTAAGACGTTACCACGTGAAATGATCAATGGTCGTTTGTCAGTGATTGGTTAAGAACTGCTAGATAGGAAATAGACCGCAGGTCAAACTAAACAAGGTCACGTTTCGAGTGTTGTACGTCATGTGAAATAGACCAAGCTCACATTTCATGTGTTGTACGTCACGCTTGGTAGAAATTGGCTGTTGCTGTTCTTTCAGATGTTCCACCATGCTCCTTCTGTTCCATCACCAATTTCCGGGTTAATCTAGAGCCAGGATTATTTGTGAAGGATGTTCAAATGGGATAACAGGATTGGCAAAGAAATAGGATTATCAGGAACAGACAATTAAAATCAGGATGGGCAGAGAAGTAGATTCGGGATGGAGAGAGATTCAGGATGGACAGACAATAGATTCAGGATGGATAGACGATAGATTCATGATATACAGACAATAGATTCAGGATGGACAGACAATAGATTCAGGATATACAGACAATAGATTCAGGATATACAGACAATAGATTCAGGATGGACAGACACATATATTCAGGATAGACATATATGTAGATTCAGGATGGACAGATAAGTAGATTCAAAATGGACAGACAAGATGGACAGTTAATCAGAGCGAAGATGAGTCGGTAGTCGAACACAATCAATTAACTGAGATAGCTAATGTCGCTAACTTCTAGTGTTTACATGTAACGAGTACTATCCGTGGACAAGCCAGCAACAGGAGCCGGTCTATGTACTCAACCGGAGGTCTAATGAGGCGCAGAGACACGACGAAAGCAGACCGGAAACACTGGTATTAACTACTGCTTGCAACTAGGACCAAGATGGCGGTGCATTGTTTTGTACTCCGCAAAAAGCGGTTGACAGTAATCTGTTTAGTTTATGCTGATTTGATTCAACCTTCAAATACAGAGTCTGTACAGGTGCTACAGGTGGGTATGATGGCTGGAAACCGTTTATGACCAGTTGTTGTATGTGTCGTCATCTAGAAGCAAGCCGGATAAAGGCAGTTGTCACCATTGTCCTGTGACATTTGATATGAACATAACAAGGGTGTGGATCTGACGGTTGTCTTCTGTAATGCTGTTTACCTTGTCTGTGTTAATTGTCATCCTTATATCGTGTAACATTTCTTATTCGTGTTGCCTTCGAATAGATTACCAGCAGAAGTCGACTCAAATATTCAGCCGTTGCCTTTGATGAACGTGTTCTGGCTTGTTGCTTTTGTTCGTTCACATCATCACAATTTTGCGGGATTACCTCCGCTGCCTCCGGGGGTTTCATGCAAGCCAAATTGCGTCTTTTTTATTTTTTTTATTTTTATTTTACGTATTTGCCTCACTTAGTTTCTACCGGCGGAGGCGTGCATATTCCACCGTAGACCGAAGTCAATTTGGGCCATATTAAGACGCATAAACCAGTGCTTGGATGCATGTGTGCATCTGTATGCTACATTGCGTCTGTCACTATGTAGGTGGCTTTGACTTTCAGTCTGTGGCAAAACTTTGTGAATATCTGGAACATTATTTGGTATTTACAGGTTCCTGTGTCATCTGTTGTGAACTTAGAGTTTTAGTCCTGGTCATCCTACATTCCCAACCTAATGGATATCACACCCTCGCTGCCTTGCAGGAAACTTGTTAACGGGAAAGACTTAGGGAGTAAACCCTGAGAAAAAACCTGCATCATATGCTAGGCCCAGTCGTCTCGATAATGTCTTGCCACTGGTCAAAGGTAGCTCATGACGAGAAAGTGAGGTTGACATATTGCTCAAACCTGCCTCACATTTTAACCAAATCACCGCAAGTCACCCATTTCACCGGACCGAGAAATAGGAAAAGATTGTCAACACGGCAGAACAGAGAGAGAGAGAGAAGCCTTTATCACACGGGATGGACGAACAAAGGGAGTGGTCTTTGTCACATGTGATGGACAAACAGAAAGAGTGAGAGAGTTGTTTCCATGACACGCGATGGACGAACAGGGGGAGTGGTCTTGGTCACATGTGATAGATAAACAGAAAGAGAGAGATGGTCGTTTCCATGACACGCGATGGACGAACAGGGTGAGTGGTCTTGGTCACATGTGATAGACAAACAGAAAGAGAGAGATGGTCGTTTCCATGACACGCGATGGACGAACAGGGGGAGTGGTCTTGGTCACATGTGATAGATAAACAGAAAGAGAGAGATGGTCGTTTCCATGACACGCGATGGATGAACATCATCATTATACTGGGACGAAGACAAACAACGAAATCAAACGAGCGGACTCAAAGGAATCGGTGACATCTAAAGAGGAGCTCTAAAGATGGCGACTATCAAGACCTGGAAACTATCAGCCCGACTTTACATATATCTTATAAATACTGGTAACAAACTTAAATGGGACTAAGGCCGGGATTGCCTGGGAACCATTTTGACGACAGCACCAATATGTGATTGAGAAATGTAAACTGTATTCCAGAAAACATTGACAAGGACTTACAAACTGTCAACAAGTCCAATAATTACCCTGGCCCGAAAGGGGAACAAAGAATAGTAACACTTTAACATATACGGCATATCGAATGAGATTACTAAGGATTATTGTAGAAACTTCAAGCCAGAAAAACTCCAACAGATATAGATAGTGTAACAGATCTTAGCTGCGCAGAATTATTAGTGATATGATTTTAGACATGTTTTATTAAAGTTAGAAAGGGTGGGAGCATTGATAGTCAGTAGCCATTCGGTTGTTTCTTATAGAATTTAATCTATCAAAGATAGCCAGTACAGATGTACTCAAATCTGGACATCGGAATGCTTGGAATGCATAGCGTTGGGTTCCAAACCACGCAGCTGTTAAAAACTACGTAACCTTGCATAACGCCTAGACGCCTAGACGCCCGTTACAGTATGATCGGTAGTGACGAATGCTATTAACTGCTTTTTATGAAATCTCATGAAGAAAACCTAGGTACGAGGTCTGAAAAAAAGCGGCGGATATAGCTAGTTAGGGGAGCCGAAATCATTTTCATATAACAGAGCGAAGAGAGCAGAAACAAGTTGTTAGTTTCCACAGCAAAGAGGGGAGAGACAAGAGGACAAAGTGATTCTAGAGCGAAAAGAGGAGAAACAAGTCAACATGTCGGCAGAAGGAACGAGAAGAACAGGACCGTCTTGATAACCGTGAAGAGAAAGCCGATTTTTTTAGCCCAGAGAGGAAGAGAGAGAGAGAGAGAGAGAGAAGGAGAGAGAGAGAGAAGGAGAGAGAGAAATGTTTCGAGAGACATTCTTTCACCACGAGAGTCCAGATGTTCAGCAGCTTATCAAGGATAGATAAATAGTCATGAAATTGATGTTTCGCAATAGCAAATGGTTAGAGCCAGATAGAGTAGTGCGTCAGTAGGAACACGCAATAGTTAGTCATCTTAGATACTATTTATTTACATCGGTGATGAGAATCCAGCGTCTTAACAGAAGTTTCTAAAAAATCCAGCGTTTAACTAGAGAGATCTTCGACTAGCACAGCGATCCAGCGCTTCAACGATCACTACAAGCCACCGTCGGCGAGGAGAATAGGACCATGGACGAAATTATCTGGGTTGTAGAACAGACACGAATCTTCCATCCTGTGGCAATCCACATAACGATTCGTCTGTCAAAGTACAGTTCGTCTAACAAGTAACTGTTGGTTTATCTTGTTACGGTTCGTCTATCAAATTACAGTTCGTATTCAAGTTTATTTTAGTGTAGTTCATATTTCTGACAGCCAGACAGGTTTTGTTTTGAGTGAAGATTGGAGAGTCAGTTGTGAACGTGTAGAAATAAAGTTTCATTGCTGTGTTTTAATTTCAATTAGTGTCGTAGTTAATTTGTTGGAAGTGAGAATATAGTTAGTATGGCAGTTAATTTGTTGGAAGTGAGAATATAGTTAGTGTCGCAGTTAATTTGTTGGAAGTGAGAATATAGTTAGTGCCATAGTTAATTTGTTGGAAGTGAGAATATAGTTAGTGTCATAGTTAATTTGTTGGAAGTGAGAATATAGTTAGTGTCATAGTTAATTTGTTGGAAGTGAGAATATAGTTAGTGTCATTGTTAATTTGTTGGAAGTGAGAATATAGTTAGTGTCATAGTTAATTTGTTGGAAGTGAGAATATAGTTAGTGTCATAGTTAATTTGTTGGAAGTGAGAATATAGTTAGTGTCATAGTTAATTTGTTGGAAGGGAAAATATAGTTAGTGTCATAGTTAATTTGTTGGAAGTGAGAATATAGTTAGTGTCATAGTTAATTTGTTGGAAGTGAGAATATAGTTAGTACACACCCCTTGCACCATCTGCTACGGTAGCTCAGCCAACTGGAGCTGCTACAACAGGTTAACGTCTGATAACTTGCCATAGGATATTTGGCATGGGATATTTGGCATGGGATAATTGCCATGGGATATTTGGCATAGGATATTTGGCATGGTATATTTGGCATGGTATATTTGGCATGGTATTTTTGCCATGTTTTTATTTGGCATGGGATATTCGGCATGGTATATTTGGCATGGGATATTTGGCACGGGATATTTGGCATGGGCTATTTGGCATGGGATATTTTCCATGGTATATTTGGCATGGGATATTTGGCATGGAATATTCGGCATGGTATATTTGGCATGGGATATTTGGCATGATATGTTTGGCATGGTATATTTGGCATGGGATATTTGGCATGGGATATTTGGCATGGGATATTTGGCATGGTATGTTTGCCATGGTATATTTGGCATGGGCTATTTGGCATGATATGTTTGGCATGGGATATTTGGCCTGAGATATTCGGCATGGTATGTTTGGCATGGGATATTTGGCATAGTATATTTGGCATAGTAATTTTGGCATGGTATATTTGGCATGGTATTTTTGCCATGTTTTTATTTGGCATGGGATATTCGGCATGGTATATTTGGCATGGGATATTTGGCACGGGATATTTGGCATGGGCTATTTGGCATGGGATATTTTCCATGGTATATTTGGCATGGGATATTTGGCATGGAATATTCGGCATGGTATATTTGGCATGGGATATTTGGCATGATATGTTTGGCATGGTATATTTGGCATGGGATATTTGGCATGGGATATTTGGCATGGGATATTTGGCATGGTATGTTTGGCATGGTATATTTGCCATGGTATATTTGGCATGGGCTATTTGGCATGATATGTTTGGCATGGGATATTTGGCATGAGATATTCGGCATGGTATGTTTGGCATGGGATATTTGGCATAGTATATTTGGCATAGTAATTTTGGCATGGTATATTTGGCATGGTATTTTTGCCATGGGATATTTGGCATGGGATATTTTCCATGGTATATTTGGCATGGGATATTTGGCATGGAATATTCGGCATGGTATATTTGGCATGGGATATTTGGCATGATATGTTTGGCATGGTATATTTGGCATGGGATATTTGGCATGGGATATTTGGCATGGGATATTTGGCATGGTATGTTTGGCATGGTATATTTGCCATGGTATATTTGGCATGGGCTATTTGGCATGATATGTTTGGCATGGGATATTTGGCATGAGATATTCGGCATGGTATGTTTGGCATGGGATATTTGGCATAGTATATTTGGCATAGTAATTTTGGCATGGTATATTTGGCATGGTATTTTTGCCATGGGATATTTGGCATGGGATATTTTCCATGGTATATTTGGCATGGGATATTTGGCATGGAATATTCGGCATGGTATATTTGGCATGGGATATTTGGCATGATATGTTTGGCATGGTATATTTGGCATGGGATATTTGGCATGGTATGTTTGGCATGGTATATATGCCATGGTATATTTGGCATGCGCTATTTGGCATGATTTGTTTGGCATGGGATATTTGGCATGAGATATTCGGCATGGTATGTTTGGCATGGGATATTTGGCATAGTATATTTGGCATAGTAATTTTGGCATGGTATATTTGGCATGGTATTTTTGCCATGGGATATTTGGCATGGGATATTCGGCATGGTATATTTGGCATGGTATATTTGGCATGGGATATTTGGCATGGGTACAAATGACACAAACACCTGGGAGCACTGACGGATGTGGAAGGTTCCAGAACTGATATTCGGGCACGAACAGCGATGACCACGGCTGCCCTGACCAAACTGAGGCCGTTATGGAGGGATACAATCATCGACATGAAATCCAAGTTTAGTTTAATGTATGCACGCGTCACTTCCATGTACCTTTACATGTGTGAAACTTGGACTCTGACAGCGGTTCTATAGCGATCAGTTTGTGGAATGGAGATGAGATGTCTGCATCGTTTTTCGGCTTTACGTATCTAGACCACGTCGCGAATAAGGCAGTTCGGGAAAACGTTAAGAGATCAACCAATATAAATACCTATTGCCTATGGTAAAAGCATATAAGCTCAGATGGTATAGGCATATTTCAAGATCGTCTGAGTTGACCAAGACCGTTATGCAGGGTACTGTGGCTGGGAAGCGTAAGAAAGGGAGGCAGACAAGGAGATGGGAACACAACATCAGAGAGTGGATGGGAAGGTCCATAGCTAGAACAAATATCCTGGCACAAAACCGAGTGGAGGGGTGGGAACTGGTCCAACAATCTGCGGTATTGGTACCGGAATTACTTGTCAGGTTACGGGACTGGTGATGATGATGAACTTGGCCTGCTCCGCAGGGAGCTGTAAAGGTTTTAAGATTCAGGCCCAACTGTCGGCACAACCCAACTGTCACCACAACCCAACTGTCACCACTACCCAACTGTCACCACTACCCAACTGTCACCACTACTTAAACCCAACTGTCGCCACTACTTAAACCCAACTGTCACCGCTACTTAAACCCAACTGTCACCGCTACTTAATCCCAACTGTCACCACTACTTAAACCCAACTATCACCGCTACTTAAACCCAACTGTCACCACTACTTAAACCCAACTGTCACCACTACTTACACCCAACTGTCACCACTACTTAAACCCAACTGTCACCACTACTTAAACCAAACTGTCACCACTACTTAAACCCAACTTTCACCACTACTTAAACCCAACTGTCACCACTACTTAAACCCAACTGTCACAACTACTTAAACCTAACTGTCACCACAACCCAACTGTCACCACTACTTAATCCAAACTGTCACCACTACTTAAACCCAACTGTCACCACTACTTAAACCCAACTGTCACCACTACTTAAACCCAACTGTCACAACTACTTAAACCCAACTGTCACCACAACCCAACTGTTACCACTACTTAAACCCAACTATCGCCACTACTTAAACCCAACTGTCACAACTACTTAAACCCAACTGTCACCACAACCCAACTGTTACCACTACTTAAACCCAACTATCGCCACTACTTAAACCCAACTGTCACAACTACTTAAACCCAACTGTCACCACAACCCAACTGTTACCACTACTTAAACCCAACTATCGCCACTACTTAAACCCAACTATCACCACTACTTAAACCCAACTATCACCACTACTTAAACCCAACTGTCACCACTACTTAAACCCAACTGTCACCACTACTTAAACCCAACTGTCACCACTACTTAAACCCAACTATCACCACTACTTAAACCCAACTGTCACCACTACTTAAACCCAACTATCACCACTACTTAAACCCAACTGTCACCACTACTTAAACCCAACTGTCACCACTACTTAAACCCAACTGTCACAACTACTTAAACCTAACTGTCACCACAACCCAACTGTCACCACTACTTAATCCAAACTGTCACCACTACTTAAACCCAACTATCACCACTACTTAAACCCAACTATCACCACTACTTAAACCCAACTGTCACCACTACTTAAACCCAACTGTCACCACAACCCAACTGTCACCACTACTTAAACCCAACTATCGCCACTACTTAAACCCAACTGTCACAACTACTTAAACCCAACTGTCACCACAACCCAACTGTTACCACTACTTAAACCCAACTATCGCCACTACTTAAACCCAACTATCACCACTACTTAAACCCAACTATCACCACTACTTAAACCCAACTGTCACCACAACCCAACTGTCACCACTACTTAAACCCAACTGTCACCACTACTTAAACCCAACTGTCACCACTACTTAAACCCAACTGTCACAACTACTTAAACCCAACTGTCACCACAACCCAACTGTTACCACTACTTAAACCCAACTATCGCCACTACTTAAACCCAACTGTCACAACTACTTAAACCCAACTGTCACCACAACCCAACTGTTACCACTACTTAAACCCAACTATCGCCACTACTTAAACCCAACTATCACCACTACTTAAACCCAACTATCACCACTACTTAAACCCAACTGTCACCACAACCCAACTGTCACCACTACTTAAACCCAACTATCACCACTACTTAAACCCAACTGTCACCACTACTTAAACCCAACTGTCACAACTACTTAAACCCAACTGTCACCACAACCCAACTGTTACCACTACTTAAACCCAACTATCACCACTACTTAAACCCAACTGTCACCACTACTTAAACCCAAATAGCACCCATTGTTTCTCTAAGAGAATCATTATTTTCTTGGACTAATTCCAAATATCAACAAATACTCGCGCACTTGTTGTTTACCTGCTGGAGAGAAAACAAAAAAGAGCGACAAAGATGATAGTGGGATTCCAGAATTACAGTTATGAGGAAATATTAAAAAGAACCGGCCTACAGTGTCTAGAAGAGAGAAGAATTCGTGGTGACTTAATACAGGTGTATAAGATGATCAGAGGAATGGATAAAGTAGACTATAACAAGTTTTTTAAAGTACAACCACCAACAAGGACAAGAGGGCACAGCTACAAGTTGACTAAGGAGAGGTCCAGATTAGATATTAGGAAGTATTTCTTTAGCCAGAGAGTTGTGAATGCTTGGAATGCATTGCCAAGTGAGGTGGTGGAGGCTGGGACGGTCAATGCATTTAAGAATAGATTGGATGCGTACAGCTTCTAGAGCAAGATGATGTAATTGGAACTGGTTGTATATAGACTCTGCAGTCTTCTAAATCAGTATAAAGACGTTAAGTTAAGTTGAAGCTTAGGGGCGATGCAGAGATACTTAATACGGCGGTATTGAAGGCCAAAGTCGAACAAAACGTATATTACTGATTTGGTGACCTCACCACGGCAGACACACAGCAAAGCCTTGGTTATAGATCAGTCACACACAAACCAGAGGTCATGTAAAATGAGCGATTAAAGTTAACAGTTCGACACGGAGGTGACCAGGGGGGTGTGAGTCATGGCTTGGAAGTTATCAAACATAGTGGACCACGCAAGATACGGCCAATACTATACACACAGAAACTATCAATACTATACACACAGAAACGACCAATACTATACACACAGAAACGATCAATACTATTCACACAGAAACGGTCAATACTATACACACAGAAACGATCAATACTATACACACATAAACGATCAATACTATACACACAGAAACGACCAATACTATACACACAGAAACGATCAATACTATTCACACAGAACGATCAATACTATACACACAGAAACGATCAATACTATACACACAGAAACGATCAATACTATTCACACAGAACGATCAATACTATACACACAGAAACGATCAATACTATACACACATAAACGATCAATACTATACACACAGAAACGACCAATACTATAGACACAGAAACGATCAATACTATTCAGACAGAAACGATCAATACTATACACACAGAAACGATCAATACTATACACACAGAAACGAGCAATACTATACACACAGAAACGATCAATACTATACACAGAAAACATGAACACTCATAAAGATCCAAGAAATATCAACAGACACACATAAACACAGGTATAGAGAGAAAGAAAACAGACTAATAAACATATAAACATATAAACATATATATATATATATATATATATGTATGTATCCTTCCGAAGACGGATGTGTCGGACCGAAAAGTTCAAATATCGCAGTCAAGCTGTAAACACAATACATTCCGTTCTCCTGACTACATCCAGCTACTTGCAAAACCCTGTTCAGAGCTTAAAAGCGAGAGATTAAGAACGAACGCAGAAGAAGAAGATATATATACGTGTGTATATATATATATATATATATATATATAATGATTATAAAGTTTGTTTAGGCGTCTGAGACCGTTGGGTCGGTCAGTCACACCCATGACCCACTGCTTCGGCGTGGTTCTAGGCCTCGTCCAGTGGGGGGAGGGGGAGATCGGCCTCACCCATGACCCACTGCTGCGGCGTGGTTCCAGGCCTCGTCCAGATCGGTGCTGGAGGCTGATATCTGCTGGAGCCATACCGTACAGGGACGGCCTCTTCATCGCCTCCATCCGATCGAGGGTTGAGTTTTGGCGCCGAGGAACAACTTGTGTAGTATCTTGTGGTCAGGGGTTTCCTGGTCCAGACGTACAACATGATCGAATAAATAAACTCGGCCCCGGTCAAGTGTTTCTGAGATTGGGAGGAGGCCTGTTGTAGAGAAGACCTCCACGTTGTGGATGTAGTCATGCCATCGGATGCCCAGGATACCCCGCTGGTTGCGCAAATGGAAGGTCTTTTGTCTCGACATGTCATGTTTCAGCAATTTCCTGGTTTCGGAGCCGTAGAGCAGGACTGAGAGAACGCAGGACTTTGATAGCGTAGGACTGGTAGATGCGGATATTTGTCCGATGGGAAATCTTGCTGTTACTCCACACACGTCGGAAGTCGTGCATAGCAGACGCAGCTAGTCTGACCCGCCTTGACATACCGGGACTGCCGCGTCCATCAGATGATGTCATGCTACCGAGCTAGATGAATTCGTTGGTGCCCTCCGCAGTGCGACCTTGTGTTTCCATACCCTGGGATGCTGTGTCGGAAACGAGGTTCTGAACTTTGGTCTTGGTCCAGGATATAACAGGTCTAAAGAGGACGTTCAACTGTCTAGCATTTCCAGAGAGTGCTGCAGCGTAGATCTGTCGGTTCCGAGCATCACACGAATGTGAGACGATGCCAATTGGCACATGCCAGATGAGATTATGTTAACCTCGGACAAGGGGTCCAGGACTGATGGAATAGCTGACGAGAGAAGATCAAGAGTTATTGGACATGTCATTAGAGGTTGACGGAAGCGAGAACTGAGTTCAAGGTCAGCCTGCTCGATGCATGTCGTGACGAAGCCGTTGCAAATAATTAGACTAGTGTCAATGACTTGCAGGTGATCCCACTTGTATCTACAAAACTGACATCGGGAAGGACACAGAACGTGGCTAAACAACAAAAGGATCAAATTAAAATCTATCCAAGTTATTTGTACTTTTCCCCAGTGGGTTTGTTAAGAGCAGATATAGATGGCGCCTAACTGGCTGCGGGTCTACCTAGCTCTAGTGTTTGGTACTATTAAATGGGCTCGCAGGTCGGTTAAACCACCCTTCAAGAAACAATATATACCGACTCTGCAGAGTCTTTCAAACCAGTATAACGCAGTTATGTTAAGTTATGCAGCTACGCTTGCTTTGCTAGGCCAGGTGTGTTGGTAGTCCATTAGGTGAGCTTTGAGAGCGTTATCCCAACAGGTCAAGGTCGTTGCTATCAGGTCAGAAGAGGAGCAGGTAATACCAGCCTCGTGGAAGGATCTGCATGAAGGAAAGGGAGAAGGCAGAACGAGAGATCATGGACAGAGGAGGTGTGAGGATATAAAATAAGAACCAGTTTGACATTGTCAGTTGGATGGCTGTGAGAACGGTCGAGAGGGCCATCGTGAAAGATCTGGATGGCACGCTGATGGGCAGACGACAGGCTGGATGGCACGCTGATGGGCAGAGGACAGGCTGAATGGCACGCTGATGGGCAGAGGACAGGCTGGATGGCACGCTGATGGGCAGAGGACAGGCTGGATGGCACGCTGATGGGCAGAGGACAGGCTGGATGGCACGCTGATGGGCAGAGGACAGGCTGGATGGCACGCGGATGGGCAGATGACAGGCTGAATGGCACGCTGATGGGCAGAGGACAGGCTGGATGGCACGCTGATGGGCAGAGGACAGGCTGGATGGCACGCTGATGGGCAGATGACAGGCTGAATGGCACGCTGATGGGCAGAGGACAGGCTGGATGGCACGCTGATGGGCAGAGGACAAGCTGGATGGCACGCTGATGGGCAGATGACAGGCTGAATGGCACGCTGATGGGCAGAGGACAGGCTGGATGGCACGCTGATGGGCAGAGGACAGGTAAGCATCCGAATAGAGACGTTGACAGAAACACTCAAACGACTCGTGGACATTGTGGAGAACATCTTGATGCTCCTGACATTGTAACAAAGACGTCGCAGGTGATAAAAGGAGTGAGTCATTGCGATATTGAGGGCAGGAGATTTAAATAAGATTCGGGAATGGTCTGAGAGCTGGCAAATGGAGTTTAATGTAGATAATGTACAGCCATCCACATTGGTAGATCCCATGTGGAACATAATTACAGAATGGGAAAGAACAATATTAGAAAGATAGATAAGGAAAAGGACATAGGGGTTATAATAGATCATACAGGTAAGGTGAGTGAGCAGGTCCAGGTTATAATAGATCATACAGGTAAGGTGAGTGAGCAAGTCCAGGTTATAATAGATCATACAGGTAAGGTGAGTGAGCAGGTCCAGGTAGAAGTGAAAAAATGAAATGCAATGTTAGGCATGATAAAAAGAAATGTTAAACATATACAATAAGTAGATGATATAGGCTAAGGGTAATTGGAGGGTGGAGTGGGGGAGAGGATGGTGGTTTTATGGGAGGAGGGGGATATGTGGTGTAGAGGGAGGTCGAGTCCAAGCATGGTGTCCAATCCGAACATACCGGGTTCTAAATCACGTGTCCTGCTTGACCAGGCATGTTCCTAACTTATCGTGTCCAGCTTGATTAGGGCCTGTCAGAGACTTATCAGGTCCAGCTTGACCAGGCATGTCGTGGATTTCTCTCGGTAGGACCACTTCTCCCCGAACAAGGTTTTGCAAAACTGATGTACTTCAAAATTGACACAGTGGAGCATATCACACTCACGTATCCATACACATACTCATCCATACACTCACGCATCCATACACTCACTCATCCATACACTCACCGATATGTCCTGACACACACGCATCCATACACTCGTCGATATGTCCTGACATAACCTTAAAGACTTCGATCTGATGTTAAAAGGGGCGGGCCTTCGTCAGAAGAATACAAAAAGCAATGGTTTAACTGAACCCAAAAAGGAAACAGACTATAAAACATACAGTGACATAAAATCTTCAGGCGCAGCGAACTGTATTTATCCACATTGTCCTAAATCTGTCCAGATCCACATCCGCACGTCAGTTACCGTCGTACCCATAGACTAACCTAGCATCTTCCAAATTTATCAACAAATAGTGGTCTTCATTAGCCGTGATGGACCGATATTGCTCTAGATGACTAGTCTTGCTTGGCAAAGCCGTTTGCACTTGTTCAACCGTAGATCTTTACGTAAGCACAAAATATACGTACAACACTGGTTCTCCTTTTTAGAAATGCGTTATTTGTCTCTGAAAAAAGTTATCTCCCGAACATTGAAGCATCTCCCATGAAGAGAAACGTTCATTTAGCAGAAAGTAAAATGCGCAGTGGCCGTAGAGATAGACATCTGACCGGAAGTCGACTGGTGTGTCTGCCGTTAGCAGCCTCTGGACCAGATACCCGTCCCACTCAAATCATCATTCACCTCTACCTTACCTAGTCCTCGTCCCTCCCCAGATCATGCACATGGGAATGCGGGTCTTACATTATCATTCCATTTGAAGGAATGGAAGCTGATCGTCACGAACAGCAGGTTAGTAAACTTCTCGCTGAAGCTAAATCACGATCTCATTACTTACACTGACTGTACAGTACTATTGTCGTCGGTGTCCTAGTCTTACTCCAAGTCCAAATTACTCGAGGGGCTGCTAGACTCTTGGCCAGTCACAGTCACACTGTCTGGTAGACTTGGGCAGTCACAGTCACACTGACTGACTGTGTTCACTGACTGACTTAACTGAGTGGGCCACACAGCCGTCAGCTCAGGTCCTCGAATGCAATTGTTATTGTTGTTGTTTTTGTCACAAAACAATGTTGTTGCCAATTGATTGTTGTTGAAACTGTTGTCAAATTGTTTCTATTGTTGTCAATGCTCGATGTTTGTTGTCGTCTATTGTTGTTGTTGCAATTGCACCAAATTATAAGCAGCTGAAATGTTGTAAACTTCTTGAAGTTTTCTAGACTAGTCGTACAACATACATCCAGGTCGGGCACATAGATATACTATAGACAGCTTGGCTTATTAATCTATCATATAGTAAGTTAGTAACCTTTTCTTTTCTCAGACTAAATAACCAGGCATCTTGAAATCTTCCAAGACGTTTGCCATGAAAAGGATGTGTCGTGGTTTACAGCGATCTGTGATATCTGCCTTTCAACCTGGCATCCAGTTTCAGCTGCCTTTTTTTTTTATACATACATGGTTTGCCGCCCCAATGTGATTCCCATTCTTTTAGTCTAACAGACTACTCTATAGCAACCTGTTGAGTACTCTATAGAAACCGGTTTTCAGGGCCGCCATTTCAAGGCGGACTAGGGTTTCATCAGCTTTGGTTTGCTGACCTTGATGCAAGCTGCCAGATAAGAGTTGCTGTCTGGTCATTTACTGCGCTGCATATTTGGTCCCTATAACCAGGCAAAAATAAAAATAGCAAGGTCCATTCTAATGGTTGTATGATAGATGCAAGGTCCTTAACCCACCACAACAATGACGGGCTACCTTTCTTGAACTGTGTCACTGTCATATGAGAGCAACATTTGAAATGAGTACTAATATTAAAAGAGGCAGGGGTAGATCAAGAAGACGAATGGCACCAAGATATCCGGGAATGACTGGCAGAGGCTGGAGTTTTGTCAAGGAAAAGAGTTTCTTTCAGACGGACTGTGATGGGAGCGACGTTCTATAAAGGATATGCTGCATGATGATGATGACCAATAGTAATAAACAGTTAAAAGTTGAAGATCTCAATGTCATGCTACAGTGGCATATTTTGAACATGGTGTTAGGTCTATATTTTTCCTGATGAACGGCACACTAGGGGTGATGTTGTCAACATCACGTTGGCCACCTTTACTTTCCCAGATTTTTTTGGTACTCAAAAATCCCACACTAACTGGTCACCAAACCCTGATCGCACGGCTGGGAAGCCAGTACACTAGCTACTGAACACTAAGGAAAGTTACGATGTAGTTTTACAAGAAAACAGTAACAGACGTTTATATATGTTTGACATAAAAATGTCGTCGAGTACACTCACACAGAACAAAGGAGAACACTGATCTAACCTGAATGAAAATCACTATCAAAGAAATTTCAAATCCAAAACTTTCCTTCGATAGCATTTCCTGATGTTTGCTGGTTCCTGTTCGGATTATAATTCACAACTCCTTCACCAGGTGGTATCCAGGACATTATTCTGTGGAATTGATGTGCTTTTGATCAGTTATCCCGTTTCTTAGGCTGCATTTCATGCCTGGCTTAAATTGTGGAAAACCCATCAAAGATGGTATTCCACTTTCCGCTTAACTGCACCCATAATGTAGTCCATGTTATCACTACTCTAGGACCTCCCTGCTCGGACTGAAACTGCATTCCCCTCCCTCCCCCCCCTTACCAGAGCCAACATGATACTTCTCCCAACCTCGTACTCTCAGCACAGCAAGGGTCACACAGAGGTGGACACAATCCAGAGGTTTCAGGGGCAGAACGTGAAATAAGCAGATTGTCATACACGGACAGGTACAGAAAGCCTGACACAAACATTGGTCTAGTACATACTCCTTGTTTTCCCTTATCCCAAGACAGCAGAGTACTTGGCTTCACCAAGGGAGTCTGTAGGGATTTTGGTCAAAACGCTACGCATGAACATAGCCTTGTCAGTTAGACATGGTAGTGGCTGTTCGATGCAGCGCGCCTTTGTCACCTAAGCGAACATTATTATTATTAGATCAATATGAGTAAGGAGTTCATACACATTACCTTTCAGTGGCATCAAGAGTTTTCCAGAGCTAACCAAGTTCTGCCACCGACTGTGCAGAAACATAGGGCATTAACTTCAATATGCCTCAAATGCCCGATGACATGTCTCATAAGATTGTGTGGCAGCAAGCCTGCTTCACTTATATGGGTCATCTTTCAAGGCTCAAGAACTGCTGGTGAAGATAACATTGCAGAACTCACAATTAAAACTATCTTTAATAACTTCTCAAATCTACAAGCTCCAGTATGATATGGACCACACTACCAACATCAACACCATTTTGGAACCTATTGCTTAATGCATTCAGTCAAAATAACTGAGTGTACATATTGATACAAATGTAGTCTAACTTAACCGTTGTACAAGTTTGATAGATCTCAGTTGTGTTGGAATATATACCCCCAGATGTTAAAAGTAAAACAAATGAAATCTAATGGAAGTGTTTGTTGCATACTAAATCTGTAATGTGTGATAAACTGAGTAAACTATCAAACATTTTTCATGTTTTTATTCAGCAACTTAAAACAGCTTTTATATTCCGTCAAAAATGGAGTTCTTGAAACATCACTATTTTAAATAGATTTAGAATTATTGACAGAACTAAAAGCTCTAGTCAACTTCTGTGTTGTCATTAATTACTGACAGACTGCACTGAGATTATATTACCAACACTCCTGATCCTATTGGCAAGCATTTGCCAACACACACTAGACAAGTTGTCCCCATGAGCGTGATCAAGTGCGTCTCTTGATGATGTTCTCAGAGTTTGTGTCAATCAATCAACTTGAATGAATGGATCCGCCACCACATTACCACTAATGATGATGCTGTACCATGTCCTCTTACAATTAATAATGAAGATGAGAAATTGCCACAGAATTACACCTCTCGTTATCATTATTGAAGCAGTAAGAACAGAATACAAATCTTTGATTGAGCAGTACATCAAATCTTTGATTGAGCAGTACATCAAATCTTTGATTGAGCAGTACATCAAATCTTTGATTGAGCAGTACATCAAATCTTTGATTGAGCAGTACATCAAATCTTTGATTGAGCAGTACATCAAATCTTTGATTGAGCAGTACATCAAATCTTTGATTGAGCAGTGCATCACATCTTTGATTGAGCAGTGCATCAAATCTTTGATTGAGCAGTACATCAAATCTTTGATTGAGCAGTACATCAAATCTTTGATTGAGCAGTACATCAAATCTTTGATTGAGCAGTACATCAAATCTTTGATTGAGCAGTACATCAAATCTTTGATTGAGCAGTACATCAAATCTTTGATTGAGCAGTACATCAAATCTTTGATTGAGCAGTGCATCAAATCTTTGATTGAGCAGTACATCAAATCTTTGATTGAGCAGTACATCAAATCTTTGATTGAGCAGTACATCAAATCTTTGATTGAGCAGTACATCAAATCTTTGATTGAGCAGTACATCAAATCTTTGATTGAGCAGTACATCAAATCTTTATTTAATCATTCAGTTATATTTGGAGCAGCACATACAATATAGGTTGTATATTGAATTAATGACTCTAGAGAAGGTCTGGAGGGTAGAGGGCCTGTCACAAGAGAAGGTCTGGATGCTAGATGGCATGATAGAGGGCGGGATATGGATAGATGAAATAGGACATGATATGGATGGATAATAGAGGGCATGACATGGATGAATGATAGAGGGCATGATATGGATGATAGAGGGCATTATATGGATGGATGATAAAGGGCATTATATGGATGGATGATGGAGGGCATAGTATGGATGATAGAGGGCATAGTATGGATGATAGAGGGCATAGTATGGATGATAGAGGACATTATATGGATGGATGATAGAGGGCATAGTATGGATGATAGAGGGCATTATATGGATGGATGATAGAGGGCAGTATATGGATGGATGATAGACGGCAGGCTATGGATGATAGAGGGCATTATATGGATGGATGATGGAGGGCATAGTATGGATGATAGAGGGCAGTATATGGATGGATGATAGAGGGCATTATATGGATGGATGATAGAGGGCATATTATGGATGGATGATAGAGGGCAGTATATGGATGGATGATAGAGGGCATAGTATGGATGGATGATAGAGGGCAGTATATGGATGGATGATAGAGGGCAGTATATGGATGGATGATATAGAGCAAGATATGGATGGATGATAGAGGACAAGATATGAATGGATGATAAAGGCATGATATGGATGGACGGATGATATCAAACAACAGAAGCTTACAACTCAACATGTGTATGTACATGTTACTGCTATATATTTGTTTCAGGATGATTCTTCTCGATTCTGGCGAGAGGACAGGGAGGTCGGAGCTGTGTACAATGTCTACTTGAAGAGAGTCACATATTTGTCTCAGGCTAGGGTAGGTTGGCTTGATTGCTTGTACCGACACACAAGCTTGAGCTATTTGCCTTTCAAGATGGTGCTTCTTTTTACTCTAGAACATACAGGACGATCTAATTGTTAGAGCAACTCTTACATCAACTCTCTCCATCACCATGGGTAACAAGACAGCTGTTAGATAAGGCATAGATCAATAGAATAGAAGAGTCATAGATCAGGAGAATAGAAATAGATCAGGAGAATAGAAGTCATAGATCAGGAGAATAGAAGAGTCATAGATCAGGAGAATAGAAGAGTCATAGATCAGGAGAATAGAAGTCATAGATTAGGAGAATAGAGGAGTCATAGATCAGGAGAATAGAAGAGTCATAGATCAGGAGAATAGAAGACTCATAGATTAGGAGAATAGAAGTCATAGATTAGGAGAATAGAAGAGTCATAGATCAGGAGAATAGAAGAGTTATAGATCAGGAGAATAGAAGAGTCATAGATTAGGAGAATAGAAGAGTCATAGATTTGGAGAATAGAAGAGTCATAGATCAGGAGAATAGACATGTTACAAGCACGTCATTTTTAAGCTAGAGTTTCTCAACCAATCTAATCCTGGAACGTGTCCATCCATATCATGCCCTCTAGTATCCATCTATATCATGACCTCTATCATCCAACCATATCATGCCCTCTATCATCCATCCATATCATGCCCTCTATCATCCATCCATATCATGCCCTCTATCATCCATCCATATCATGCCCTCTATCATCCATCCATATCATGCCCTCTATCATCCATCCATATCATGCCCTCTATCATCCAAACATCCATATCATGCCCTCTATCATACAACCATACATTAATATCATGCCCTCTATCATCCATCCATCCATATCATGCCCTCTATCATCCATCCATACATATCATGCCCTCTAGTATCCATTCATATCATGTCCTCTAGTATCCATCCATACATTAATATCATGCCATCTATCATCCATCCATCCATATCATGCCCTCTATCATCCATCCATATCATGCCCTCTATCATCCATCCATATCATGCCCTCTATCATCCATCCATCCATATCATGCCCTCTATCATCCATCCATCCATATCATGCCCTCTATCATCCATCCATCCATATCATGCCCTCTATGGGACCTGGTGGATGTCCAATGTTGTAGGGCAAGCAGGACCTCACGTGTTATATTTATCTGTTGTCTGACATGCCATGCCCAACTGCATTTCTTTATACAGTGCAGCATCTGTGGCATCATTGAAGGAAGTTTGACACCAGATTTCTGTGGTGTCAATTCGGTTCCATAGAGCGATTGTCAATGTTTTCGCTCCATTGCCCTATGAGCGACTCCGCACTTCTTCGGATCTGCTTTTTGTAGGTTCAGTATCTGGCAGACATAGGTCATGGCTGGAATAACCATGGTATTAAAGGTGTGTTCTCTAGCCTTGTTCTTTCTCACCTGTTGAAATATGGGTTTGATACGGTTCAAACTGTACAGCTGCAATCATACAGGAAATCTCACCATTTATTTTTGGAGAGCTTCTTGGCTTTGAGAGATGTTCCAACTCACATTTTCAATGGGATCTATTTTGATTTGTGAACCAGCACACATTTTATACTGGGATGTGAAGAAGTTAGTATGATACTTCTTACACTCTATTTCTATTCTATCTATCACTATTGTGTCTTCTTCATTCTTTAGAGATACTTCGATTGATGTGATGATCTTTTCTACATTTGAGTATACTTTGCCTTGTCTCGTCTGCTTTGATCAGTTTTTGCAATCTATCCTGCTCATGGTCAACTTTGAGTCGTTTTGTCATGTCACAAGTTTGCAGTGTCATCTGCGTTTTTTCGAGTTAGTTATTTTTGCGGCTGTTACGCCATTTAAACAAATTATAATCAACTGTCCCAGGTGACAAGTGGGAGATCCTGCCCACTGCCAAGCGAGCTGTCCAATCTGTTATGTCAGTCTCGCAGCGTCAAGTATTTCAGCGGCCTGGAATCAACTTTTGTGGTGAAAATTGGCCATATTCATGCTTGCTCTAACTGGCCTGTGGTCGCTGTCTTTATTTAGCTGATGTAGTACTTTTACGTTAGTACCAAATTTTATATCATTGATCAACACATAGTCAGTCTCAATCTAAGTCTCCGGTGTGGGGAGTGCCACATCTCCAGTGTGGGGAGTGCCACATCTCCAGTGTGGGGAGTGCCACATCTCCAGTGTGGGGAGTGCCACATCTCAACTTTAATCTCCCAGTGTGGGGAGTGCCACATCTCAACCTTAATCTCCCAGTGTGGGGAGTGCCACATCTCAACCTTAATCTCCCAGTGTGGGGAGTGCCACATCTCAATCTTAGTCTCCCAGTGTGGGGAATGCCACATCTCAATCTTAGTCTCCCAGTGTGGGGAGTGCCACATCTCAATCTTAATCTCCCAGTGTGGGGAGTGCCACATCTCAACCTTAATCTCCCAGTGTGGGGAGTGCCACATCTCAACCTTAATCCCCCAGTGTGGGGAGTGCCACATCTCAATCTTAGTCTCCCAGCATCTGGTTGAACACCAAGTACTGTCTGGTTGAACACCAAACAGAATCCTGTGAAGTACAGTCTGTATATTGCTGTAGCCGACACATGTAAAAGGCTTGCTACAGTATCTGATCTTGAGCCAATCTGTATGCACCAGCTAGATCAAGCCTCTAGTGCAGTCTTGCAGAGTTTGCTCTGTGGATTACTTGCCATATCAGTGTTGCATTTCTTCCATCAGGATGGAGGTGTTAGTGGAGATGCAGGTAGCCTCTTTGATATGCTTGATGTGCCAGGGACTCTGGGTTTCCAGGTTGGAAGCCACTGTTTGAACTAATGACATGAACTGCTTGTTGATTGGTTATACTTATGATGGCACAAGTCAATTTCAAGGACAGATTGGCTGGTGTATTTGAACAATCATATGACGGACATGACTCTGGTTATATTATGTTTCAGCTAATCTATAAGGGAGTACTTCTATGCCATCATGCTAACTTTTGATTTTTGTGAATTGTTTCTTCTTGAAAACAGCTGCAGGATGAGAATGAGAAGAATAAAGAGTTCTCTCATCTCATGTGGGAGACACAGAAAGTCAAGGTGATTCGTGCAGGTACACTGGCCAAACTTGTAGAGAGTCTGACCAATAGCAGAGGAGAGATGGACTCGAGCTTCGTCAACGTCTTCCTGGCTACATATCGGACCTTTGCAACCCCTCGTCTGGTGCTGGATACTATTATAGAGAGGTGGGCTGACAGCATTCAAGGTCATTCCGTTCTGTTTTTGTGTTCTATATTATTGACTGATGTCTTCTTACCAAATATGTGTAGCATTGTAGGCTTGGTGCAAACTGGCACAGCATGTCACCTCTCACATCAATGGAAGCAGACTTCTGTATCTGGCTATGACAGGACTGGGTTTATGACCAAGCTGTGGTAGGACTGGGTTTGTTTATGTCCAATCTGTGGTAGGACTGGGTTTGTTTATGACCAAGCTGTGGTAGGACTGGGTTTATGACCAAGCTGTGGTAGGACTAGGTTTATGACCAAGCTGTAGTAGGACTGGGTTTATGACCAAGCTGTGGTAGGACTGGGTTTATGACCAAGCTGTGGTAGGACTGGGTTTATGACCAAACTGTGGTAAGACGGTTTATGACCAAGCTGTGGTAGGACTGGGTTTATGACCAAGCTGTGGTAGGACTGGGTTTGTTTATGACCAAGCTGTGGTAGGACTGGGTTTGTTTATGACCAAGCTGTGGTAGGACTGGGTTTATGACCAAGCTGTGTGTACGACTGGGTTTATGACCAAGCTGTGGTAGGACTAGGTTTATGACCAAGCTGTGGTAGGACTGGGTTTATGACCAAGCTGTGGTAGGACTGGGTTTATGACCAAGCTGTGGTAGGACTGGGTTTATGACCAAACTGTGGTAGGACTGGGTTTATGACCAAACTGTGGTAAGACGGTTTATGACCAAGCTGTGGTAGGACTGGGTTTATGACCAAGCTGTGGTAGGACTGGGTTTATGACCAAGCTGTGGTAGGACTGGGTTTATGACCAAGCTGTGGTAGGACTGGGTTTATGACCAAGCTGCGGTAGGACTGGGTTTATGACCAAGCTGTGGTGGGACTGGGTTTGTTTATGTCCAATCTGTGGTAGGACTGGGTTTGTTTATGTCCAAGCTGTGGTAGGTCTGGGTTTATTTATGTCCAAGCTGTGGTAGGACTGGGTTTTGTTTATAACCAAGCTGTTGTAGGACTGGGTTTGTTTATGACCAAGCTGTGGTAGGACTGGGTTTATGATCAAGCTGGGGTAGAACTGGGCTTGTTTATGACCAAGCTGTAGTAGGACTGGGTTTATGACCAAGCTGTGGTAGGACTGGGTTTATGACCAAACTGTGGTAGGACTGGGTTTATGATCAAGAACCTCTAAACCTAAGACGAGAATGCTCTGTCGTGGAAATCCGGAAAAGATACTTAAGAATGCACAATACGGAGGAGAATAGGAAAATTGTAGAACATTGGCACCAAAAGCAAAGAATAAAAAAGATATCTTTCCTAAAAAAAAGCGTAAGAAAATATCGATAAACTCCACCTGCCAGATGGTAGAAGGCTTATGGCGGTTATCAATGATGAACCACCTTGCCAGCAGGCTGCTACCCCCACAGCAAGAACTATACTCTCCAACCCCTCTGCCGACAGGAACACCTTACCATCTTTTCTGTAAACTATCGCTTTGGAAACTACAGACTCGTACCCACAAAAGATCCAAGTATAGACACATGGATGTGCCACCGGGGCTACCACCAACGCTGGATATGGCGCTGTAATTAAATACCACAACCTGCACCAAGAAGACCAGCCCTACACCTATGGACCTTGAGGAGAGACCTGTTCCATCTATGGACCTTGTGGAGAGACCTCTTCCAATTACGAAGCAGAAATGATAGCAATAGAAAAAGCTTTGTGCCGAATAATCTCAGATTTTGAAAGCGGGACTATACAACCTGAGGAGATCGTTGTCTTCTCAGACTCAAAGTCTGCGCTCCAAGCCTTGGAGAACAGAATGTCTCCAGATGTTAATAATATCTACAAATTAATTACCAATAATCCACCTCTTATGGAGCGGAAGTGGTGCTCCAGTGGGTACCTGGCCATGTCGGAGTCCCAGGGAATGAGAAGGCTGATGAGCTGGCCAGAAGCGGGGCAATGCAACCACAGCCACTATCTAGTATCACACTACAAACCTGCAAGTACATCCTGAAACATAACTATAGACTGACTAGGTCAGTGGGCCACATCCCAGACAGGAGGGGCTAGATCAGTGGGCTACATTCCAGACAGGAGTGGATAGATCAGTGGGCCACATTCCAGATAGGAGTGGCTAGATCAGTGGGCCACATTCCAGACAGGAGTGTCTAGATCAGTGGGCCACATTCCAGACAGGAGTGGCTAGATCAGTGGGCCACATCCCTGACATGCCGAGTATATTTCATAAACCAAGCAAAACCAGATCCCCAGGACCCAGCCAAGAAACTGAAATGAAGAGACCAGAGTTTGATCTTCAAGCTGAGAACAGTCCATGCCCCTCTCAACAAACATCTGAATAGATTAGACCCACCACGTGAACCAAACTGCAGATTCTGCCATGACCACGAGGAGTCAATCGAGCACCTCCTGACTGTGTGCCCAAGGCTGGCCGATCTGCGGAACCTGCTGCTACCACCACACCCCACCATACTCAACACGCTCTACTCATCGCTACAACAATTGAGGAGGACATGAGCATTTGTTCGGGAGGCGTTGGACTGTCAAGGGCTGTCAAGGACTGTCAAGGGCTGCCAGCTCAAGGGATGATATCATCAGGATCAAGCTGTGACAGGAAAAGGTTTATGATCAAGCTGTATCCTGTGTCATCAATTTTAACTCCGTGCACATTTTCTTGATTGTTAAATCTGTCTCAAGCCCTCTCCTTTATGTGTGTCGTCGTTTTCTTCTTCCTTGACTGATGACAGTTCAAGCATTTGGTAACCATCATACTTTGGGGCAGCAAGAAACCTTCACCTTATCCACCATCCATCCATCCATCTATCCATTCATCCATCCATCCATCTATCCATTCATTCATCATCAGATTTTGTTTCGTGTGCAGCAAGAAACTGTCTCCACTTCACCTGTTCTACCATCCATACATTTATCCATCCATCCATCCGTCCATCCATTCATTTATCCATCCATCCATTGTATATGTCTTCTAGACTCTCAATATTTCTTCTACGTTGGACATTCCAGAGCAGAGATTGCCTTGCAATGCTATCAACTAGTTTCTTTATAGTGTCCTCACACCCCATCTCCCTTTTGTTTGGTTCTGTCCAGCCGTTGGACATTAGTGACCTTATCTTGGCGGGCCACTCCACCTGTGCTGCACATACCTCAGCTGTAGTAATAACTTAACATCTTCATACTGGTTTAGAAGACCCTGCAGAGCCTGTATACAACCAGTCTCTGTTACATCCACTTGATCTAAAAATACATATGAGCATCCAATCTATTTTTGAATGCATTAATTGACCCTGCCTCCACATTTACCACTCTCTGCACTCTCTCACTAAAAACATATTTCCTAATATCTAATCTGGACCTTTTTTTTAGTTAATTTGTAGCTATGCCCTCTTGTTCTTGTGGGTGGCTGTATTTTGAAAAACTTGTTATAGTATATAATAATTTATCCTTTCCGTTGATTATCTTATGAACCTGTATTAAGGCACAATTTTCTAGACAGTGTAAGCCGGTCTTTCCTCATAACTGTAATTCTGGTATCCCACAATCAGTTTTGTTGCTCTTCATTGTATCCTTTCCAGCATGTTTATATCCCCTATACAGTAAGGACTCCACACCTGCACACAGTACTCTAATCTAGACCTAACTAAAGCTTTATACAGTTTGACTATCACTTCCTTGCTCTTATATTTAATATTCCTTTTTATCATATCTAACATTGCATTTGCCTTTTTCACTGCTACCTGGACTTGCTCACTCACCTTACCTGTTTGATCTATTATAAACCCTAGGTTCCTTTGCTTTCTATCATTCTAATATTGTTCTCGCTCATTCTGTAATTATGTTCCATATTGGATCTACCCATGTGGATGACTGTACATTTATCTACATAAAACTCCATATGCCATCTTGCAGACCATTCCCAAATTTTATCTAAATTTGACCTCAATTTATTCACTTCTGCCTTAGATGAGACACTACTGCGTAGTTTTGTGTCATCCGCAAATTTTGCAATCATGGATCTTATACCATTGGTCCAAATTGTCTATATATATATCAAGAACAAAATTCGTCCCAAAACCGAGCCCTGTGGCACTCCACTTTTTATTACACACCACTCAGAGTACTCCTTATTTATGCCCACCCTCTGCCTTCTTTCCGTTAACCAATTTAAAATCCATTTGACAACTTCCCCACCTATTCCATGCGGTTTTAACTTCCTAAATAATCTTTGATGAGGTACTCTATCAAAGGCTTTTGCAAAATCTAGATAAATAACATCCACTGGCTTCCCTTTATCTATCATTTTAGTAACCTCCTCCATGAATTCTAATAGGTTTGTTCAGCACGATCTCGCTCTAGTAAACCCATGCTGGCTGTTTTCTGATTAAACTTGTCTAAATGCATTATAACATTTTGTGTGAATGTGTAATTGTTGTGCGTGAATATGTTATTGTTGTGTGTGAATGTGTTATTGTTGCGTGTGAATGTGTTATTGTTGCGTGTGAATGTGTTATTGTTGTGTATGAATGTGTTATTGTTGCGTGTGAATGTGTTATTGTTGTGTGACTTCCCATTGCAGGTTCAAGTTGTTGACGTCCCAGCTGAAGGTGGACAGGTGTGAGCTGTACGAAACACAACACAGGTACATCCATCATCTGTTTGCATGCTGTCCTGCTTGGGCAAGTTAGGTCAATGTCACATTCTCAGTCGTGCCACATCATGACTTGAGGTTGTGTGGGAGCTACGGAGTTCCTGCTCAGTCATCAGCACTTTCGGCAGTCGCTTCTGTCAGCCATTTACCATTTTTCTCTTTTGAGTTCTCCATGTAACACAGGTCTGTAACGGATGACTTATTTCTGTGAGCTTTCCACGTAACACAAGTCTGTGACAGATGACTTATTTCTCTGAGTTCTCCATGTAACACAGGTCTGTAACGGATGACTTATTTCTCTGAGTTCTCCACGTAACAGGTCCTGCTATGGAGACTGTCTGCCAAAGCCTAATTTGGTCTGAGGTCTCCACTAGTTATTACTTTGGCCTCTCAGCTGTGGTGGTTTGAATCCAGCACATGTCTGGTTATAATGTCAGGTTTTTTTTCCTCAGCTTGTGTACTACCTAATCGAAACATTAGTGACAATGTGTTTCACCAACAGATACAGTACTGGGAGACCACATGAGTGTACTCTACCTAACAGATACAGTACTGGGAGACTACATGAGTGTACTCTACCTAACAGATACAGTACTGGGAGACCACATGAGTGTACTCTACCTAACAGATACAGTACTGGTAGACCACATGAGTGTACTCTACCTAACAGATACAGTACTGAGAGACCACATGAGTGTACTCTACCTAACAGATACAGTACTGGGAGACCACATGAGTGTACTCTACCTAACAGTTACAGTACTGGTAGACCACATGAGTGTACTCTACCTAACATATACAGTACTGGTAGACCACATGAGTGTACTCTACCTAACAGATACAGTACTGGTAGCCCACATGAGTGTACTCTACCTAACAGATACAGTACTGAGAGCCCACATGAGTGTACTCTACCTAACAGATACAGTACTGGTAGCCCACATGAGTGTACTCTACCTAACAGATACAGTACTGGTAGCCCACATGAGTGTACTCTTCCTAACAGATACAGTACTGAGGACCCACATGACTGTACTCTACTGAACAGATATAGTACTAAGTCCCCCATTATGTGATAGCTGATTAAGTCCCTCATTATGTGATAGCTAACTGTCTCCATTATGTGAAAGCTGACTGTCTCCATTATGTGATAGCTGACTAAGTCCCCCATTATGTGATAGCTGACTAAGTCCCTCATTATGTGATAGCTAACTGTCTCCATTATGTGATAGCTGACTGTCTCCATTATGTGATAGCTGAGTAAGTCCTCCATTATGTGGTAGCTGATTTAAGTCCCCCATTTTGTGATAGCTGACTTAAGTGCCCCATTATATGATAGCTTGTTATGTGAGGCCACTAAAAAACTCCTTCATGGTGTAATGAGCTTAATGAAAAAGATGACAACTGTTGTCAGGGTTGAACCTTGTCCACAGAACTTGATTCTGTAGTTAAATGTAAATGGACAGGCTGACAAATGTAAATGGACAGACTGACACATATTTCCCCATGTTTATGTCCCCCATAGATCCTTAATATCCGTGATATTTGTCTGGCTGGATTACTACGCTGAAGATTTCAATGAGGGCCCAGACTATACCTGCCTGCGAGAGCTGGAAAAGATTGAGAAAGAGTTTGCACCTGGCTTGGGTATAGGCAAGAAGGTCAAAGAGAAAATTCAGGCATTCAAGCAGTTAGACACAGGACAGACAGGTGAGTCTATGAACAACTCTACTACTGCTTCTCTCGACTTTCTTATCGTGGGGGAACTAATCAAATTATTTTTCAGCTTTACAAAATCAACATAACAACGAGGACATCCACAGACCAAGTTACATTAGTGTAATCAGCATAACAACGGGGACATCCACAGACCAAGTTACATTAGTGAAATCAGCATAACAACGGGGACATCCACAGACCAAGTTACATTAGTGAAATCAGCATAACAACGGGGACATCCGCAGACCAAGTTACATTAGTGTAATCAGCATAACAACGGGGACATCCACAGACCAAGTTACATTAGTGTAATCAGCATAACAACGGGGACATCCACAGACCAAGTTACATTAGTGTAATCAGCATAACAACGGGGACATCCACAGACCAAGCTACATTAGTGTAATCAGCATAACAACGGGGACATCCACAGACCAAGCTACATTAGTGTAATCAGCATAACAACGGGGACATCCACAGACCAAGTTACATTAGTGTAATCAGCATAACAACGGGGACATCCACAGACCAAGTTACATTAGTGTAATCAGCATAACAACGGGGACATCCACAGACCAAGTTACATTAGTGTAATCAGCATAACAACGGGGACATCCACAGACCAAGTTACATTAGTGTAATCAGCATAACAACGGGGACATCCACAGACCAAGTTACATTAGTGTAATCAGCATAACAACGGGGACATCCACAGACCAAGTTACATTAGTGTAATCAGCATAACAACGGGGACATCCACAGACCAAGCTACATTAGTGTAATCAGCATAACAACGGGGACATCCACAGACCAAGCTACATTAGTGTAATCAGCATAACAACGGGGACATCCACAGACCAAGTTACATTAGTGTAATCAGCATAACAACGGGGACATCCACAGACCAAGTTACATTAGTGTAATCAGCATAACAACGGGGACATCCACAGACCAAGTTACATTAGTGTAATCAGCATAACAACGGGGACATCCACAGACCAAGTTACATTAGTGTAATCAGCATAACAACGGGGACATCCACAGACCAAGTTACATTAGTGTAATCAGCATAACAACGGGGACATCCACAGACCAAGTTACATTAGTGTAATCAGCATAACAACGGGGACATCCACAGACCAAGTTACATTAGTGTAATCAGCATAACAACGGGGACATCCACAGACCAAGCTACATTAGTGTAATCAGCATAACAACGGGGACATCCACAGACCAAGTTACATTAGTGTAATCAGCATAACAACGGGGACATCCACAGACCAAGTTACATTAGTGTAATCAGCATAACAACGGGGACATCCACAGACCAAGTTACATTAGTGTAATCAGCATAACAACGGGGACATCCACAGACCAAGTTACATTAGTGTAATCAGCATAACAACGGGGACATCCACAGACCAAGTTACATTAGTGTAATCAGCATAACAACGGGGACATCCACAGACCAAGTTACATTAGTGTAATCAGCATAACAACGGGGACATCCACAGACCAAGTTACATTAGTGTAATCAGCATAACAACGGGGACATCCACAGACCAAGTTACATTAGTGAAATCAGCATAACAACGGGGACATCCGCAGACCAAGTTACATTAGTGTAATCAGCATAACAACGGGGACATCCACAGACCAAGTTACATTAGTGTAATCAGCATAACAACGGGGACATCCACAGACCAAGTTACATTAGTGTAATCAGCATAACAACGGGGACATCCACAGACCAAGTTACATTAGTGTAATCAGCATAACAACGGGGACATCCACAGACCAAGTTACATTAGTGTAATCAGCATAACAACGGGGACATCCACAGACCAAGTTACATTAGTGTAATCAGCATAACAACGGGGACATCCACAGACCAAGTTACATTAGTGTAATCAGCATAACAACGGGGACATCCACAGACAAAGTTACATTAGTGTAATCAGCATAACAACGGGGACATCCACAGACCAAGCTACATTAGTGTAATCAGCATAACAACGGGGACATCCACAGACCAAGTTACATTAGTGTAATCAGCATAACAACGGGGACATCCACAGACCAAGTTACATTAGTGTAATCAGCATAACAACGGGGACATCCACAGACCAAGTTACATTAGTGTAATCAGCATAACAACGGGGACATCCGTGGACCAAGTTACATTAGTGTAATCAGCATAACAACGGGGACATCCACAGACCAAGCTACATTAGTGTAATCAGCATAACAACGGGGACATCCACGGACCAAGTTACATTAGTGTAATCAGCATAACAACGGGGACATCCACAGACCAAGTTACATTAGTGTAATCAGCATAACAACGGGGACATCCACAGACCAAGTTACATTAGTGTAATCAGTCAATACCATCATTATCATTGTCTGATAGAGAAAGATGTCTACACAACACGATCATTTACTGACATGACAATGTGCAACCACAAAACATCGGTCGCCTGGTCAAACTAGTATAATCTTCTATCTGTCCACTGACTTACAGGGTTGTTCTGTTTCTGTCCAGTGACTTACAGGGTTGTTCTGTTTCTGTCCAGTGACTTACAGGGTTGTTCTGTCCACTGACTTACAGGGTTGTTCTGTTTCTGTCCACTGACTTACAGGGTTGTTCTGTTTCTGTCCAGTGACTTACAGGGTTGTTCTGTTTCTGTCCAGTGACTTACAGGGTTGTTCTGTTTCTGTCCAGTGACTTACAGGGTTGTTCTGTCCACTGACTTACAGGGTTGTTCTGTTTCTGTCCACTGACTTACAGGGTTGTTCTGTTTCTGTCCAGTGACTTACAGGGTTGTTCTGTCCACTGACTTACAGGGTTGTTCTGTTTCTGTCCAGTGACTTACAGGGTTGTTCTGTCCAGTGACTTACAGGGTTGATCTGTCCTTGGACTTACAGGGGTGTTCTGTTTCTGTCCAGTGACTTACAGGGTTGTTCTGTCCAGTGACGTACAGGGTTGTTCTGTCCACTAACGTACAGGGTTGTTCTGTTTCTGTCCAGTGACTAACAGGGTTGTTCTGTCCAGTGACTTACAGGGTTCTGTCCACTGACTTACAGGGTTGTTCTGTCCACTGACTTACAGGGTTGTTCTGTCCACTGACTTACAAGGTTGTTCTGTCCATTGACTTACAGTGCTGTTCTGTGTCTGTCCACTGACGTACAGGGTTGTTCTGTCCACTGACTTACAAGGTTGTTCTGTCCACTGACTTACAGTGCTGTTCTGTCCACTGACTTACAAGGTTGTTCTGTCCACTGACTTACAGTGCTGTTCTGTGTCTGTCCACTGACTTACAAGGTTGTTCTGTCCACTGACTTACAGTGCTGTTCTGTCCACTGACTTACAAGGTTGTTCTGTCCACTGACTTACAGTGCTGTTCTGTGTCTGTCCACTGACTTACAAGGTTGTTCTGTCCACTGACTTACAGTGCTGTTCTGTCCACTGACTTACAAGGTTGTTCTGTCCACTGACTTACAGTGCTGTTCTGTGTCTGTCCACTGACTTACAAGGTTGTTCTGTCCACTGACTTACAGTGCTGTTCTGTCCACTGACTTACAAGGTTGTTCTGTCCACTGACTTACAGTGCTGTTCTGTGTCTGTCCACTGACTTACAAGGTTGTTCTGTCCACTGACTTACAAGGTTGTTCTGTCCACTGACTTACAAGGTTGTTCTGTCCACTGATATACCACTGAGGTATTCTGTCAGAAAATGATTATTAGTTGAGGACATTTAATGAAAATTCCTACAGTTCTGCATAATTAGTCAGCAAAGATGTTGGCCAATTTATATTGTGTTCTCATTTTCTCCTTTTGCTGAAACACAAGTCCTCTGGCGCTTGCATCATTGGTTGGTTGCCACGTTCATTATGGATTCATGGAGGACATTGCAAGTGTCCACAACGATGCCCCTGATCTACCTGGAAGAAACTTTGTGAACCACCATTAGACCCCAGATTGCATGGTCTACAGGATTGAGATCAGGATTGTTCAGGGGCAAAATTTTTGGAGGTATAAAAGCAGGAGTAGGATCCTACCTCTTACCAGGCACATCAGCAGGGTCGCGGATTGCTGAAAGGCCTCCTAATTTGGAGGTTAGCTGCGAATAAATAAGCAGCCGTGGACAAAAATGGGTAGGCAGGCATGGAGGCTGTGAGGAGGCAGCCCCTTCACTATGCAAAGACACAACATGCTATTCAGCTGTTTGTCTTAACAGACGATAACAAGTCAAAATATAGAGAAAACCGGACTGATCTCAACGGCGACGAACAGGCGAGAAATAAGGACGACGATTTACGGAACATGGAATGCAAGAAGTATAAACAGAAAAGAAAATGAACTAATAGAGGAGATGAAGAGAACATGAACTAATAGAGGAGATGAAAAGAACATGAACTAATAGAGGAGATGAAGAGAACATGAACTAATAGAGGAGATGAAGAGAACATGAACTAATAGAGGAGATGAAGAGAACATGAACTAATAGAGGAGATGAAGAGAACATGAACTAATAGAGGAGATGAAGAGAACATGAACTAATAGAGGAGATGAAGAGAACATGAACTAATAGAGGAGATGAAGAGAACATGAACTAATAGAGGAGATGAAGAGAGCATGAACTAATAGAGGAGATGAAGAGAGCATGAACTAATAGAGGAGATGAAGAGAGCATGAACTAATAGAGGAGATGAAGAGAGCAAGAACTAATAGAGGAGATGAAGAGAGCATGAACTAATAGAGGAGATGAAGAGAGCATGAACTAATAGAGGAGATGAAGAGAACATGAACTAATAGAGGAGATGAAGAGAGCATGAACTAATAGAGGAGATGAAGAGAGCATGAACTAATAGAGGAGATGAAGAGAGCATGAACTAATAGAGGAGATGAAGAGAGCAAGAACTAATAGAGGAGATGAAGAGAGCATGAACTAATAGAGGAGATGAAGAGAGCATGAACTAATAGAGGAGATGAAGAGAGCAAGAACTAATAGAGGAGATGAAGAGAGCAAGAACTAATAGAGGAGATGAAGAGAGCAAGAACTAATAGAGGAGATGAAGAGAGCAAGAACTAATAGAGGAGATGAAGAGAGCAAGAACTAATAGAGGAGATGAAGAGAGCAAGAACTAATAGAGGAGATGAAGAGAGCAAGAACTAATAGAGGAGATGAAGAGAGCAAGAACTAATAGAGGAGATGAAGAGAGCAAGAACTAATAAAGGAGATGAAGAGAACAAAATTGACAGTCCTGGCACTTACAGAAACAAAGAAAAAGGGACAGGACGTTCTGGACCATGACGGCAACATGCTATACTACAGCGGAGGTCTGGACCATGACGGCAACATGCTATACTACAGCGGAGGTCTGGACCATGACGGCAACATGCTATACTACAGCGGAGGTCTGGACCATGACGGCAACATGTTATACTACAGCGGAGGTCTGGGCCATGACGGCAACATGCTATACTACAGCGGAGGTCTGGACCATGACGGCAACATGCTATACTACAGCGGAGGTCTGGACCATGACGGCAACATGCTATACTACAGCGGAGGTCTGGACCATGATGGCAACATGTTATACTACAGCGGAGGTCTGGACCATGACGGCAATATGCTATACTACAGCGGAGGTCTGGACCATGACGGCAACATGCTATACTACAGCGGAGGTCTGGACCATGACGGCAACATGCTATACTACAGCGGAGGTCTGGACCATGATGGCAACATGTTATACTACAGCGGAGGTCTGGACCATGATGGCAACATGTTATACTACAGCGGAGGTCTGGACCATGATGGCAACATGTTATACTACAGCGGAGGTCTGAACCACGACGGCAACATGTTATACTACAGCGGAGGTCTGGACCATGACGGCAACATGCTATACTACAGCGGAGGTCTGGACCATGACGGCAACATGCTATACTACAGCGGAGTTCTGGACCATGACGGCAACATGCTATACTACAGCGGAGGTCTGGACCATGACGGCAACATGCTATACTACAGCGGAGTTCTGGACCATGACGGCAACATGTTATACTACAGCGGAGGTCTGGACCACGACGGCAACATGTTATACTACAGCGGAGTTCCAATGACTGAAAGAGCCAGGGCAGAGGTTGGCTGTATAGTGAATAGTAACAACAAAGCAAACATTAAAAGATGGAAGTTCATTTCAAAATGACTGATGGTTCTAAGTCTACAAGAGGAGGATAGTCAAATGGATATCGTCACTGTGTATGCACCAAACGAAGATGAGAGCACTGACATAAAAGATGAATTTTATGAGCTCCTTCAAAGGACCATTGACGATTGCCATAATGAAATACTTCTCCTTGGAGACTTCAACGCAAGAGTTGGAAACGACTATTCTAGATGGGATGGAGTGATCGGTAGGTATGGAGAAGATGTCTAATATGACAATGGAAAATGACTGATGAGATACTGTAGAGAACAAAACCTTGTAATTACAAATACAAGATTTTCACACAAGCGTATCCATGCCTACACAAGATGCGAGCCGGCAAGAAATGAAAGATCCATAATTGACCATACAATAGTGAGGAAAACTGATTTCAAGTATATAAAGGATGCTAGAGTGTTCAGAGGACCAGAGGTAGGAAGCGACCACTACCTAATTAAAATAAAGAGAGAAATTGAAAAAAGTTATCAAGCCAGGCAACACCCAATAGCAAGAGTGAGACATAACACACGAGGAGAAAATAAAATGAAGGCTTACAAACTAAGAGAACCAGATGTTAAGAGGAGATACCAAGGGCTCATAACAACAGCAACAGGAAGAGTAGAGGAATCTGAAGAAGATTTGGAAATGCTCTGGGTAAAATTCAAAGACATCCTCAAAGAGGCTGCAGCAGAGGCATGCGGTCAAACCAAAGAAGGGTGGAAGAGAAAGAGTACACCATGGTGGACAGAAGAAGTGAAAAGAATAATGCGAGAGAGGCATGGAAGTAATACCTAGGGGCTAGGAATACAGAAGAACAAACAAAGAAATATAAAGAATATGTAAATTTTAGAACAGAATCAAAGAAGACTGTGCTCAAGGCCAAACAGAAATCCTGGGAAGAATTTGGAGAGAAAATAAAAAATAATGCTGGAGAAAACCAGAAACTTCTACAGGACCTTAAAGAACATGAGGAAGGAAAAGGAATGCCCCCTGAAATTTGTTAAAGATAAACAAGGTGCGCTGTTGACTGCCCCAGAAGAGGTAATGAACAGATGGAAAGAATATTTCTCAGATCTCCTTGGAGTGGAGGAAAACCAAGCTCTGGAAGTAACAGTCCCAATTCAAGAAGAAGGAGCGATGGAGGGGAACGCTAATATCACAATGGAAGAACTAAAGGCAGCATTGGAGAAAATTAAGATTGGTAAAGCAGCAGGACATGATGGTATAACACCAGAAATGGTTAAATACATGGGAACGGCAGAAGAGATACTAATCATGAAGATTCTCAAGGCAGCTTGGTGCCACAAGAAGATACCAAGAGATTGGGTGGTTGCCATAATAATACCAATATTTAATAAGGGCGACAATCGACAATGTGAAAATCACAGAGGTATTTCCCTTCTCAGTGTCCCCGGGAAAGTCTACTCTAGGATTCTAGAACGGCGATTAAGAGGTCTAGCAGAGCCAAATATGGATGAAACTCAATGTGGGTTTAGGGCAAACGAAAGTACTCAAGACCTTATCTTTACACTCAGACAGCCAAGTGAAAAAGCTCTTGAATATGATAAAGAGATGCATCTCTGATTTTTGGATATGGAAAAAGCATTTGATGAAGTTCCTTTGGACAAACTCTGGAAGTGCCTGACAAGGAAGAACGTCCCAGGACCCCTGATCTCTGCCATACAGAGTTTCTATAAACATGCAGAAATTATGTGCGGACATCAAATCAAAAAATCCAAAACCACTAGCGGAGTAAGACAGGGTGGCATTCTATCACCGTATCTTTTCATACTCCTCGTGGATGAAGTCATCAAAGCCTGCAAGGAACGGACACAAAATTGTGAAGTAGGGTACTGGAAGATGAGACCAAGTTACATATTGGAACTAGCATTTGCAGATGATGTGGCTCTGATCACGAAATCCGAAGCACATCTCCAGATCAACTTGCAGGTCTGGGAAGAAGAGTTGAAGAAGAGAGGAATGCACATCAGCAACTCCAAAACAAAAACCATGGTGATCGCCAGAGATGAAAAAAGACATCAGATAACCCTGGGAACACGAGCACTGGAGCAGGTCAGCAACTTCAAATATCTAGGAGTGGTACTAGACAGCAGGGGAGGAATCAAAGAAGAATTAACTGCACGAAGGGCAGCAGCAGGTAGACTTTTCTATGCAATAAACAGAGGATTCTTCAGTAAAAGAGAAATAAGCAGGAAAACAAAGATGGATGCATGTCGCTCGACCTATGTGCCTGACCTGACATACTGATATGAGTCATGGGCAATGACTACAGCCCAAGAAAGGCAATTACAAACTTCAGAAATGAGGTACCTAAGAAAGGCGGTTCAGGTGACGAAAAGGGACAAGATCTGTAACCAGACAATACGTAGCAATCTTGAAGTCCAACCCCTGCAGACACGAGTGGAGCAGTCCTAACTGCAGTGGTTTGGCCATGTCTGTAGAATGGAAGAAGATCAGATCCCAAGGTGGTCATGGGAGGCAAAAAGTAAAGGACGAAGACCCCCAGGACGTCCCAAAGTACGTTCGGAAGACAACATACGACAGTCCCTAAGTGACAGAGGGCTGGATTGGAAAGAGGCCAGGAAAAAGACGGCGAATAGAACAGTGTGGCATTCTCTCTGACAAACCTCTACACCTCACGATAGATAGAAGAGGAGCGACTAAGTAAGTAAAAGCAGGAGATTCTTCATCTCGATGAGCTGGTGTGAGGTTTTGTTGATCTCGATGAGCTGGTGTGAGGTTTTGTTGATCTCCTGGTGTGAGGTTTTGTTGATCTCGATGAGCTGGTGTGAGGTTTTGTTGATCTCCTGGTGTGAGGTTTTGTTGATCTCGATGAGCTGGTGTGAGGTTTTGTTGATCTCGATGAGCTGGTGTGAGGTTTTGTTGATCTCGATGAGCTGGTGTGAGGTTTTGTTGATCTCGATGAGCTGGTGTGAGGTTTTGTTGATCTCCTGGTGTGAGGTTTTGTTGATCTCGATGAGCTGGTGTGAGGTTTTGTTGATCTCCTGGTGTGAGGTTTTGTTGATCTCGATGAGCTGGTGTGAGGTTTTGTTGATCTCGATGAGCTGGTGTGAGGTTTTGTTGATCTCGATGAGCTGGTGTGAGGTTTTGTTGATCTCCTGGTGTGAGGTTTTGTTGATCTCGATGAGCTGGTGTGAGGTTTTGTTGATCTCCTGGTGTGAGGTTTTGTTGATCTCGATGAGCTGGTGTGAGGTTTTGTTGATCTCGATGAGCTGGTGTGAGGTTTTGTTGATCTCGATGAGCTGGTGTGAGGTTTTGTTGATCTCCTGGTGTGAGGTTTTGTTGATCTCGATGAGCTGGTGTGAGGTTTTGTTGATCTCCTGGTGTGAGGTTTTGTTGATAAATAAGTCTGAAAATACTCAAATGTCTGGAAGGAGTTTATTGAGCAGAACATTTTGGCGGTAGGCATTGTTTATTTCCATACCTTGCTCAATGAGGTAAGTAGACATTTGTCCAAGGATAGACATGCAGACAGAGACCATAATCAGTTGGTGAAAGTTGGTCGTAAGCGAAGCAGTTTCTATCCATCAGTGTCATGTTTCCAAGTTCTCGTTGTGACGCACACGCAATGATTTTCAGTTCACCGTGAGGCTGCAATGGTGAAGACCTTTTCATCTGAAAACCAGTTTAAATTGACCATGTGAGCTGAATATCAACAGCAAAGGTGGGTGCTGTGTGCAGAAGTTTTGGTAGCTTCCATTGGTTCAGTCGCTATTCGTATTAAGTAACATTTGTCTGAGCCACCATGTGACCAACCTTTGTCTGAGCCACCATGTGACCAACCTTTGAGCCACCATGTGACCAACCTTTGTCTGAGCCACCATGTGGCCAACCTTTGTCTGAGCCACCATGTGACCAACCTTTGTCTGAGCCACCATGTGACCAACCTTTGTCTGAGCCACCATGTGACCAACCTTTGAGCCACCATGTGACCAACCTTTGTCTGAGCCACCATGTGACCAACCTTTGTCTGAGCCACCATGTGACCAACCTTTGTCTGAGCCACCATGTGACCAACCTTTGTCTGAGCCACCATGTGACCAACCTTTGTTTGAGCCACCATATGACCAACCTTTGAGCCACCATATGACCAACCTTTGTCTGAGCCACCATGTGACCAACCTTTGTCTGAGCCACCATGTGACCAACATTTGAGCCACCATGTGACCAACCTTTGTCTGAGCCACCATATGACCAACCTTTGAGCCACCATGTGACCAACCTTTGTCTGAGCCACCATGTGACCAACCTTTGTCTGAGCCACCATGTGACCAACCTTTGTCTGAGCCACCATGTGACCAACCTTTGTCTGAGCCACCATGTGACCAACCTTTGTCTGAGCCACCATGTGACCAACCTTTGTCTGAGCCACCATGTGACCAACCTTTGAGCCACCATGTGACCAACCTTTGTCTGAGCCACCATGTGACCAACCTTTGTCTGAGCCACCATGTGACCAACCTTTGTCTGAGCCACCATGTGACCAACCTTTGTCTGAGCCACCATGTGACCAACCTTTGTCTGAGCCACCATGTGACCAACCTTTGAGCCACCATGTGACCAACCTTTGTCTGAGCCACCATGTGACCAACCTTTGTCTGAGCCACCATGTGACCAACCTTTATCTGAGCCACCATGTGACCAACCTTTGTCTGAGCCACCATGTGACCAACCTTTGTTTGAGCCACCATATGACCAACCTTTGAGCCACCATATGACCAACCTTTGTCTGAGCCACCATGTGACCAACCTTTGTCTGAGCCACCATGTGACCAACATTTGAGCCACCATGTGACCAACCTTTGTCTGAGCCACCATATGACCAACCTTTAAGCCACCATGTGACCAACCTTTGTCTGAGCCACCATGTGACCAACCTTTGTCTGAGCCACCATGTGACCAACCTTTGTCTGAGCCACCATGTGACCAACCTTTGTCTGAGCCACCATGTGACCAACCTTTGTCTGAGCCACCATGTGACCAACCTTTGTCTGAGCCACCATGTGACCAACCTTTGAGCCACCATGTGACCAACCTTTGTCTGAGCCACCATGTGACCAACCTTTGTCTGAGCCACCATGTGACCAACCTTTGTCTGAGCCACCATGTGACCAACCTTTGTCTGAGCCACCATGTGACCAACCTTTGTCTGAGCCACCATGTGACCAACTTTTGTCTGAGCCACCATGTGACCAACCTTTGTCTGAGCCACCATGTGACCAACCTTTGAGCCACCATGTGACCAACCTTTGTCTGAGCCACCATGTGACCAACCTTTGAGCCACCATGTGACCAACCTTTGTCTGAGCCACCATGTGACCAACCTTTGTCTGAGCCACCATGTGACCAACCTTTGAGCCACCATGTGACCAACCTTTGTCTGAGCCACCATGTGACCAACCTTTGTCTGAGCCACCATGTGACCAACCTTTGTCTGAGCCACCATGTGACCAACCTTTGTCTGAGCCACCATGTGACCAACCTTTGTCTGAGCCACCATGTGACCAACCTTTGTCTGAGCCACCATGTGACCAACCTTTGTCTTAGCCACCATGTGACCAACCTTTGAGCCACCATGGGACCAACCTTAGTCTGAGCCACCATGTGACCAACCTTTGTCTGAGCCACCATGTGACCAACTTTTGTCTGAGCCACCATGTGACCAACCTTAGTCTGAGCCACCATGTGACCAACCTTTGATCCACCATGTGACCAACCTTTGTCTGAGCCACCATGTGACAAACCTTTGTCTGGAAACGTTCAAAGACCATCTGCAACTATCATCTGTGTATTTTGCCTGTTAAAAAAAATCATGTGACGTGTCTTGTGTAGTGAACACCATAAGCAGATGGATCTAATGATGACATCACCAGCACGGAACAGCTACTGCTGTACTAACAACCATTGTATGAGGAATTTCTATTGGCTCCTGAGCTGCCGTTCACCTTGTGTGTAAGAGAATTAGCAGATGAAAGGGCTAGAGATGCTCCTAGCTATAGATAACACCTGTCTTAGTTCGATCATTGTCCACTCGCCCGTCTCCTGAAGCACCGGACATAGTCTCCCTTGCTTGACCATCACCTTGAATGAATGGATGCGTTTAATGCTGGTCTTACTTTACAGTACAGAAGCTGAATTGTGAAGGTAGCACTCATGAAGGAGCCACAGACGGCAGCAAAACTCCAGATCTACTGGAGATGTCGAGCAGAAGGGTTGCTGAACAGCTGACATACAAGGATGCTGTGAGTTCAGTTTTCTCATCTGCTTTCAAACATCTATTACCTCATAAGCTTGTCTGTCTCAGACTTTTCTCATCTGCTTTCAAACATCTATTACCTCATCAGCTTGTCTGTCTCAGACTTTTCTCATCTGCTTTCAAACATCTATTACCTCATAAGCTTGTCTGTCTCAGACTTTTCTCATCTGCTTTCAAACATCTATTACCTCATAAGCTTGTCTGTCTCAGACTTTTCTCATCTGCTTTCAAACATCTATTACCTCATAAGCTTGTCTGTCTCAGACTTTTCTCATCTGCTTTCAAACATCTATTACCTCATAAGCTTGTCTGTCTCAGACTTTTCTCATCTGCTTTCAAACATCTATTACCTCATAAGCTTGTCTGTCTCAGACTTTTCTCATCTGCTTTCAAACATCTATTACCTCATAAGCTTGTCTGTCTCAGACTTTTCTCATCTGCTTTCAAACATCTATTACCTCATAAGCTTGTCTGTCTCAGACTTTTCTCATCTTCTTTCAAACATCTATTACCTCATAAGCTTGTCTGTCTCAGACTTTTCTCATCTGCTTTCAAACATCTATTACCTCATAAGCTTGTCTGTCTCAGACTTTTCTCATCTGCTTTCAAACATCTATTACCTCATAAGCTTGTCTGTCTCAGACTTTTCTCATCTTCTTTCAAACATCTATTACCTCATAAGCTTGTCTGTCTCAGACTTTTCTCATCTGCTTTCAAACATCTATTACCTCATAAGCTTGTCTGTCTCAGACTTTTCTCATCTGCTTTCAAACATCTATTACCTCATAAGCTTGTCTGTCTCAGACTTTTCTCATCTGCTTTCAAACATCTATTACCTCATAAGCTTGTCTGTCTCAGACTTTTCTCATCTGCTTTCAAACATCTATTACCTCATAAGCTTGTCTGTCTCAGACTTTTCTCATCTTCTTTCAAACATCTATTACCTCATAAGCTTGTCTGTCTCAGACTTTTCTCATCTGCTTTCAAACATCTATTACCTCATAAGCTTGTCTGTCTCAGACTTTTCTCATCTGCTTTCAAACATCTATTACCTCATAAGCTTGTCTGTCTCAGACTTTTCTCATCTGCTTTCAAACATCTATTACCTCATAAGCTTGTCTGTCTCAGACTTTTCTCATCTGCTTTCAAACATCTATTACCTCATAAGCTTGTCTGTCTCAGACTTTTCTCATCTGCTTTCAAACATCTATTACCTCATAAGCTTGTCTGTCTCAGACTTTTCTCATCTGCTTTCAAACATCTATTACCTCATAAGCTTGTCTGTCTCAGACTTTTCTCATCTGCTTTCAAACATCTATTACCTCATAAGCTTGTCTGTCTCAGACTTTTCTCATCTGCTTTCAAACATCTATTACCTCATAAGCTTGTCTGTCTCAGACTTTTCTCATCTGCTTTCAAACATCTATTACCTCATAAGCTTGTCTGTCTCAGACTTTTCTCATCTGCTTTCAAACATCTATTACCTCATAAGCTTGTCTGTCTCAGACTTTTCTCATCTGCTTTCAAACATCTATTACCTCATAAGCTTGTCTGTCTCAGACTTTTCTCATCTGCTTTCAAACATCTATTACCTCATAAGCTTGTCTGTCTCAGACTTTTCTCATCTGCTTTCAAACATCTATTACCTCATAAGCTTGTCTGTCTCAGACTTTTCTCATCTGCTTTCAAACATCTATTACCTCATCAGCTTGTCTGTCTCAGACTTTTCTCATCTGCTTTCAAACATCTATTACCTCATCAGCTTGTCTGTCTCAGACTTTTCTCATCTGCTTTCAAACATCTATTACCTCATAAGCTTGTCTGTCTCAGACTTTTCTCATCTGCTTTCAAACATCTATTACCTCATAAGCTTGTCTGTCTCAGACTTTTCTCATCTGCTTTCAAACATCTATTACCTCATAAGCTTGTCTGTCTCAGACTTTTCTCATCTGCTTTCAAACATCTATTACCTCATAAGCTTGTCTGTCTCAGACTTTTCTCATCTGCTTTCAAACATCTATTACCTCATAAGCTTGTCTGTCTCAGACTTTTCTCATCTGCTTTCAAACATCTATTACCTCATAAGCTTGTCTGTCTCAGACTTTTCTCATCTGCTTTCAAACATCTATTACCTCATAAGCTTGTCTGTCTCAGACTTTTCTCATCTGCTTTCAAACATCTATTACCTCATAAGCTTGTCTGTCTCAGACTTTTCTCATCTGCTTTCAAACATCTATTACCTCATAAGCTTATCTGTCTTAGACTTTTCTCATCTGCTTTCAAACATCTATTACCTCATAAGCTTGTCTGTCTCAGACTTTTCTCATCTGCTTTCAAACATCTATTACCTCATAAGCTTGTCTGTCTCAGACTTTTCTCATCTGCTTTCAAACATCTATTACCTCATAAGCTTGTCTGTCTCAGACTTTTCTCATCTGCTTTCAAACATCTATTACCTCATAAGCTTGTCTGTCTCAGACTTTTCTCATCTGCTTTCAAACATCTATTACCTCATAAGCTTGTTGGTCTGTCTCAGACTTTTTCCATCAGCACCACACTTTATCTCTCAGATAACCGTGTCTGTTTATCTTATAAATTTGGTAGTCTGAGAGGTCTCAGAACAGCCTGCAGTTTGTCCAATAACTAATGCATGTACATTCAGTCAGCTACTTGTGACTGCAGACATTCCGTCAACTATATGCCCCCTGAGCATCAGTTAGTGATTGACATGTCTGATTGCTGTCAGTGTACATGTTACTACAATCTTTCACCTTGCATGTCATGTGTGGCATCTAATGGTGGTTGGGCATGGGGCTGGCTGATGAGCTGTAGAAAATAGCGAAACATAAGTGTTCTGTCACCTACAGCCACAGCTGGTTTCTATCATTACTCTAATCTATTGATGGAGCTTTTCTCTCAATTTTCATGTCCTCACCTGGTTTGAAGAGAGTTGGATCATTGCAACTATTGTAGCAGATCCCACTGTTTACACTAGGGTATTCCAACTAAAACATGACCACACTCAACCACAACATTCATGACCACACACAGCAAATGGCATAGCACACAGCAGGGGGCATATTTATTATATAATACTCATACCAGAAAATGAGTAGTGAAGTTACAAACACAATACAGTACATATCATCTTAACTAAATATTCATAAGTATATATATGTTAATATAAATATTAAACTAAAGCGGAAATTTTAAGCAGTAGCTATTGATGGAATTCCCAACTATCAAAACCCAGTTCTATTGCTGTACACACATCACACACCCCTCCCCTTATCTGCATCCTCAACACACCTTATCAAAAACTCTTCCTTACTCAAATCTTCTCAGGCGGTCGATCTGGACATAATGCATTCAATATATTCTACGTATACTCACATATGATCTCTCAACTCAGTCAATCTGCGTATACACACAACTCTAGAACATACCTCGTTCCCTCTGTGTATACACACACCACACACACATCTAAATCACATCTAGTCGATCTACACACTCACTTAACTCGTCAGGACATACCTCGTTCATAAGTGTCCTGCGTACAACACACATTCAGATTATCTCTAGATACAAAACTCACACACCTATTTGAGTGACTGGCCCAGACTCAATGGCGTATGATGTTTGAGCGATCCTGTTCTATCTCTAACATTCGTACAACTGTCTATCAACCGCTCTTCTATCAAATCGGTGAGCTAAACAGACTCCTATCTACATTCTCTCTCTCGCTCTCATTCCCTCTCCATGGCCAGCCTGCTAGAGCTAAACTTTGTCTAGTGTTGTATAGACTCAAGCAGTATCAGAGCTGACCAATGAATCTCTGGTGGATGGCTCTATTCAGTCGCTAATGCTACGAATTACTCTAAACACATGTCATTCATCTATCGCAGCAAGCTTCGCTGTCCTCCCATCTGTCACTCACCCCCCCACTACCCAAATCTGAACGCCAGTGGTCAGTTCCTACCTGTACACATTCTTTCCCCAACTCCGATTTCCTTTGATGTGATGGTGAGTGACCTTGTCATAGTGTCCAGACAGAGAGTGACCTTGGGCACGCATTCAGGTACCTTTGTTCTGAGAGTCGCCGACCAAATCACTCCTGCCCCAAACGCTCATGCTCAGGCTGGAACTCTTACACCATCCACACATTTAGTAAAAGGGTCCTTTTTGAGACTAGCAACCTCAGGGGTGTCCCTATGCTTCACCTGGAACAGAAGACCAAATCGATAGTCGTTTGATAACCAAACTATGAAGGACTTTGGAGCAGTTGGTCAAGGCCCTTGTATCATGTGCTCTACTAGAAGGTTTTGGTTTGTTGCCCCAGTGTCACTAGGGGGGGGGGGGGGGCGGCGCGGCTCATGTTGGTGGAATGGTTTATTGCCCCAGTGTCACTAGGTGGGGGGGGGGGTCATGTTGGTGGAATGGTTTATTGCCCCAGTGTCACTAGGTAAGGAGGGGGGGGGGGGGGGAGATGTTGGTGGAATGGTCTGTTGCCCCAGTGTCACTAAGTGAAGGCTCATGTTTTTGGAATGGTTACGAGATGCTAGCCAGCATGAGACCCAAACATAGCAGCCTTCTGCCAGAATTGTCAGCCAGAATGGTCGTCGTCGTCTGAGTGCTGTCTGGTCTCCAAGAGGGATTGTGACCAATATCTGTAGCTGGACTTGATCCAGTCTATCGTCTGAGGGCTGTTTGGTCTCGGAGAGGAATGGATACATGTAAGTGGTTTGACTTGCTCCAGCATGCAGTCATCGTCTGACTGCTGTCTGGTCTCGGAGAGGGATAGATAATGAGACTGATGAAAACATTTTGAGTAGGAGGTAGCACCATGTATTTGTGTGGCAGGACCTGTTTAAGAAAGTCATACCTCACCATGTATTTGTGTGGCAGGACCTGTTTAAGAAAGTCATACCTCACCATGTATTTGTGTGGCAGGACCTGTTTAAGAAAGTCATACCTCACCATGTATTTGTGTGGCAGGACCTGTTTAAGAAAGTCATAGGGACTTTATATTTGTGTGGCAGGACCTGTTTAAGAAAGTCATACCTCACCATATATTTGTGTGGCAGGACCTGTTTAAGAAAGTCATACCTCACCATGTATTTGTGTGGCAGGACCTGTTTAAGAAAGTCATACCTCACCATATATTTGTGTGGCAGGACCTGTTTAAGAAAGTCATACCTCACCATATATTTGTGTGGCAGGACCTGTTTAAGAAAGTCATACCTCACCATGTATTTGTGTGGCAGGACCTGTTTAAGAAAGTCATACCTCACCATATATTTGTGTGGCAGGACCTGTTTAAGAAAGTCATACCTCACCATGTATTTGTGTGGCAGGACCTGTTTAAGAAAGTCATACCTCACCATATATTTGTGTGGCAGGACCTGTTTAAGAAAGTCATACCTCACCATATATATTTGTGTGGCAGGACCTGTTTAAGAAAGTCATACCTCACCATATATTTGTGTGGCAGGACCTGTTTAAGAAAGTCATACCTCACCATATATTTGTGTGGCAGGACCTGTTTAAGAAAGTCATACCTCACCACTGCCTGGGTGCAGTGTGGTCTCGGAAAGATAAAGATGGCAAGAGTGACGTGCCGACTGTACAAGCCACCATCCAACAATTCAACAATGTCTCACTCCGTGTCATGGCCACAGTGCTGCAAGCATCAGAGCTCAGGCATACACACAGAGCTAAAGTCATTCAGAAATGGATTTTTATAGCTAAGGTATGTCTCAATAGTTGAAGTATGTAGCAATAGCTAAGGTTTGTGTGTAGCAATAGCTAAGGTTTGTGTGTAGGAATAGCTAAGGTTTGTGTGTAGCAATAGCTAAAGTTTGTGTGTAGCAATAGCTAAGGTTTGTGTGTAGGAATAGCTAAGGTTTGTGTGTAGCAATAGCTAAGGTTTGTGTGTAGGAATAGCTAAGGTTTGTGTGTAGCAATAGCTAAAGTTTGTGTGTAGCAATAGCTAAGGTTTGTGTGTAGGAATAGCTAAGGTTTGTGTGTAGCAATAGCTAAAGTTTGTGTGTAGCAATAGCTAAAGTTTGTGTGTAGCAATAGCTAAGGTTTGTGTGTAGCAATAGCTAAGGTTTGTGTGTAGCAATAGCTAAGGTTTGTCTCAATGCCTAAGGTATGTCTCAATAGCTAATTTACATAGCTATAGCTAAGGTATGTCTCAATGCCTAAGATATGTCTCAATAGCTAATTTACATAGCAATAGCTAAATGAAGACATGTTGCATGAGAAAGGATGTGGTATCATCCTTTGGGAGGGAGGAGATAGAGGGACAGATGACATCTCTGGTCAGCCCCTGTATGAGGTAAGTGAGTCATGGAGGAGGTAGAGGGACCATGGAGGCAGTAGAGAGACCATGGAGGAGGTAGATGGACGAGGTAGAGGAACATATGACATCTGTGGTCAGCCCCTGTATGACGTGAGTGTGTCATGGAGGATGTTGCTCTTATTGTTGTATTGTTTACAAACTGCTTATTGTTGTGTTGTTGTTGCAGGATCTGCGAGAATTGAAAAACTTCTCCTCTCTGAAAGCGATAATCACAGGTCTGCAGTCGAATCCTATCTACCGATTGAAGAAGACCTGGTCAGTCGTGCCAAAGTAAGTCTTCTCACACTCGTACATCTACAAGCTTGCAAGGGTTTTGTCGAGAGATGTTTGATCAACTGGTTAAGTTCTGTCCCTTGATCAACTGGTTAAGTTCTGTCCCTTGATCAACTGGTTAAGTTCTGTCCCTTGATCAACTGGTTAAGTTCTGTCCCTTGATCAACTGGTTAAGTTCTGTCCCTTGATCAACTGGTTAAGTTCCCTGACACAAGATAAAGTCCCATACACAACCTCATTAGCCACTTTCTACAACCTGCTTACAGTGTAGCCGTCTGTCATCCACACATTTTAGCCGTCTGCCATCCACACAGTGTAGCTGTCTGCCATGCACACAGTGTAGCCGTCTGCCATCCACACAGTGTAGCCGTCTGCCATCCACACAGTGTAGCCGTCTGCCATCCACACAGTGTAGCCGTCTGCCATCCTCACAATGTAGCCGTCAGCCATATACACAGTGTAGCCGTCTGCCATACACACAGTGTTGCCATCTGCCATCCACACAGTGTAGCCGTCTGTCATCCTCACAATGTAGCCGTCTACCATCCACACAGTGTAGCCGTCTGCCATCCACACAGTGTAGCTGTCTGCCATGCACACAGTGTAGCCGTCTGCCATCCACACATTTTAGCCGTCTGCATCCACACAGTGTAGCCGTCTGCCATCCACACAGTGTAGCCGTCTACCATTCAAACAGTGTAGCCGTCTGTCATCCACACAGTGTAGCTATCTGTCATCCACACATTTTAGCCGTCTGCCATCCACACAGTGTAGCCGTCTACCATCCACACAGTGTAGCCGTCTGCCATCCACACAGTGTAGCCGTCTACCATCCACACAGTGTAGCCGTCTACCATTCAAACAGTGTAGCCGTCTGTCATCCACACAGTGTAGCCGTCTGTCATCCACACAGTGTAGCCGTCTACCATCCACACAGTGTAGCCGTCTGCCATCCACACAGTGTAGCCGTCTGCCATCTACACAGTGTAGCCGTCTGCCATCCACACAGTGTAGCCGTCTGCCATCCACACAGATGTTTGTGCTTACTTAGAATTACTTGGGCTTGTGGTATTCAAACAGGCATGCTGTTAATGTCTGATGTCAGGTAGCCAAAGGCTATCTGTAGTAGGTATGTTAAACTTGCTTTGAATTACTAGGTCTTAGGAAAGCTACAAATAATTTGGCTAGATTTGTAACTAATAGTTTAAAATTTTGTTAGGGCAGTAGCCGTAAGCCTAGTCTTTTCGATTTCAAACTGCCATGGGATTTTTTAACGTGCTCGACACTGAATACGGAAGTCTGATCTCACTACCCAGAGATCAGGGGAATGTTTACCAGAAGATCCGCATGAAAAAACCTGATGTTAACCGTGATTTGAATCCGCGTCCCCTGGCACCCGAGGCGGACACTTTACCTTGAAACCACTGAGTTTGCCTTATTTCAACATTTCTGAATTGAATGAGGGATGGGGGGGATTGCACCGCCAGTGCTCAAGAATGTGGCTTTTGTTTGTCAGTTGTGGTTTGTCATTAGGACAGGAGATGGGTGGGTGAACTGGAAGCTTGAGACTGTCTTCAGTTCGTCAGTTGTGGTTTGTCATTAGGACAGGAGATGGGTGGGTGAACTGGAAGCTTGAGATTGTCTTCAGTTGTGGTTTGTCGCTAGGACAGGAGATGGGTGGGTGAACTGGAAGCTTGAGATTGTCTTCAGTTGTGGTTTGTCGCTAGGACAGGAGATGGGTAATTGAACTGAACACTTGAGACTGTCTTCAGTGCATTGTTGAGACTTCACTGAGTAGTTTGGTGACAAATTCTCAACTAAAATGTTTTAAATTTGTGATGGTAGACAATGAGATATGATTGAACTGTTGCTAGTGAGGGATGAAACCATTGTGTCTGTAGATAGCACAATCCATAGGAGCCAGGCTCTTCACTCTCACATATAACTTGTCATTAAATACAGAATTTGTATTGATCAACATGTATTCAGATATTTGTTTCCATAGAAAGTATGGCTTCCATGACAACAAAAGAGAACACTTGTTGGTAAAAGGATTTTCAATGACAAAAATGGGAGAATTTATATTTTGTTGACATAGTATTTCCCTCAGAGAGCTCAGTCAAGTTTATAGTGGGTAGGAGATCACTTACAATGAGCTGTCAATCATCTGAGCACTGGCAAGGGTATTTACTGTGGAAATACATGGACCTTTAAGTGACTGAGCAAATTAGCACTCTCCATTCACATTATTCTACAGCCTGTAAATTGGTACCTGGCTTATTTTTATGAAAGGCAAGACAGCCCTCACAACAGCTGGCTGCACCTTATACAATGTCATCTCTTACTGATCATCCGCAGCAGCAGTGCCTGTTATGGGCTGACCTTGACCTCCTCCATCTTGTAATGTTTCAGGGACAGCCTGCTGCTCTATGAGGAGCTCAGTGAGATCTTCTCCATTGAGAACAACCAGATCACATCCAGGGAGCTTCTCATGAAAGTCAGTGCTCTTTTACTTCTTGTACTTGATCTTACTGTCTTGTCTTGCTCTCAGATGATAATCTTATGTCTGTGGAGTCTGACTATAACATGGAGCTAGTCCTGTCAGTCAGGTATATCATCCACGGTGGACTGGATCTATCTAGATTAGCCATAACTTGGAGATGGACCTGTCAGTCAGGTATATCATCCACAGTGGACTGGATCTATCTAGATTAGCCATAACTTGAGGAGGGTTGTCCCACCAGTCAGGTTTAACACTCACTGCGGACTGGATCTGCCTGGATTAGCCAAATCTTAACTTTCCTTACTGATCTTCCTCTTAATCAGGTTTACAAGAAAGTCAATTATCAATTTTTAATAACACTATCCTATCAAATAAGATGTTTCTCCACTCCTATCAAATAAGATGTTTCTCCACTCCTGTCAAATGAGAGGTTTCTGCACCTTTCTATCAGCTTCATTCTGCAGGATTTGGCTGTGAACGCATGACAGGGAAATCCCTGTGCTTGGCCGTCATCTATACAGTCGGGGTTAGACCACAATCTTAGTCGTCTCTGCTGTTTTCATTGTTCTGTTTGTCTGTCTGGTTATCAGACCTGTGGCTTGACATTGTCTGTCTGGTTATCAGACCTGTGACTTGACATTGTCTGTCTGGTTATCAGACCTGTGACTTGACATTGTCTGTCTGGTTATCAGACCTGTGACTTGACATTGTCTGTCTGGTTATCAGACCTGTGACTTGACATTGTCTGTCTGGTTATCAGACCTGTCACTTGAAATTGTCTGTCTGGTTATCAGACCTGTGACTTGACATTGTCTGTCTGGTTATCAGACCTGTGACTTGACATTGTCTGTCTGGTTATCAGACCTGTGACTTGACATTGTCTGTCTGGTTATCAGACCTGTGACTTGACATTGTCTGTCTGGTCATCAGACCTGTGACTTGACATTGTCTGTCTGGTCATCAGACCTGTGACTTGACATTGTCTGTCTGGTCATCAGACCTGTGACTTGACATTGTCTGTCTGGTCATCAGACCTGTGACTTGACATTGTCTGTCTGGTCATCAGACCTGTGGCTTGACATTGTCTGTCTAGTTATCAGACCTGTGACTTGACATTGTCTGTCTAGCTATCAGACCTGTGATCTGACTTTGTGTCTGGTTATCAGACCTGTGATCTGACATTGTCTGTCTAGTTATCAGACCTGTGATCTGACATTGTCTGTCTGGTTATCAGACCTATGATCTGACATTGTGTCTGGTTATCTGACATTGTGTCTGGTTATCAGACCTGTGATCTGACATTGTCTGTCTTGTTATCAGACCTGTGATCTGACATTGTCTGTCTGGTTATCAGACCTGTGATCTGACATTGTCTGTCTGGTTATCAGACCTATGATCTGACATTGTGTCTGGTTATCAGACCTATGATCTGACATTGTGTCTGGTTATTAGACCTGTGATCTGACATTGTCTGTCTGGTTATCAGACCTGTGATCTGACATTGTCTGTCTGGTTATCAGACGTATGATCTGACATTGTGTCTGGTTATCAGACCTGTGATCTGACATTGTCTGTCTGGTTATCAGACCTGTGATCTGACATTGTCTGTCTGGTTATCAGACCTGTGATCTGACATTGTCTGTCTGGTTATCAGACCTGTGATCTGACATTGTCTGTCCCATCCTATTATCACCAAGACATGTATGACATTATGCCTGTACTACTCCTGACATGCAGGAAGCCACCGCCAAATTTGCTGACATTGACTCGCTCAGCAGAAGCCTTAAGAAGAAGAACATACAGAAGAAATCCTTCATGGACAGCTCAAACCAGGTTAGTTATGTCACATTGAACAAGGAGATAGGGGGGGGGGGGTGGGGGGGGGTCTCCGTAGCTCCTCCCTCAACCCTTTATTATGCAGGAGTAAGCAAGGCCACTATAAGCGTGTCGATGCAGGCCAATTAATAAGGTTGTGTATGGGGCTGGCATGCTGATTGTGTTAAAATAACCCATTGAGAAACCACAACTGTAAACCACATGTACAAAATATCACACACAAACAGTATCACACACACAAAGCATACATGTTATGACAAGTCTGACACAGGCTTGCTGCCAGGAGCCAACAACAGGTTCAACCCCCATGCTCCTAATGTGCACAAAAACAGAATTATGATAATGTGGAAATTTGACATCTCTAAGGCAAGGCAAGTGTGAAACCATGACCCCAGCACTTATCTCCTGACAAAGCTACCTGACCATGACCCCAGCACTTATCTCCTGACAAAGCTACCTGACCATGACCCCAGCACTTATCTCCTGACAAAGCTACCTGACCATGACCCCAGCACTTATCTCCTGACAAAGCTACCTGACCATGACCCCAGCACTTATTAAAAGCCATGTCCAAGGCATTGTGTCATCGGAATTGAGTTAAAAATGTTGAAGGTTGACCTCTTGTCTCTCATGACAAGCTCACCTGGCATGTAATCAGTAATCAACAGCTAAGCTAGCCTCATAAAATTAATAGACACCCCACTCAAGTCTTCAGCACTTCACCACCGATGACAGTATGTGCTGTTGGCCTAGTACCCAACTCAGACAATCCTGAGACCTCAGACAATGGAATCACAGAGCTAGGAACCAATCTACATAGGAACAGTATGTCACACCACTACCAAGTCAGACCACTACCAAGTCACACCATTACCATGTCACATCACTACCAAGACACACCACTACCAAGTCACACCATTACCATGTCACACCACAACCAAATAACATTACCAACATGTCACACCACTACCAATTCACACCACTATCAAGTCACATCACTGCCAAGTCACACCACTACTGTTTTCGTCTCCGACAACCAGCGTGAAGTTCCCTATTTCAGACAGAATATTTTGTGGTTTAGGGAGTGAAATGTAGGCATTTACAACGATTTTTTAGTCCCACACTGGGCCATCTGGTTAAGATTCACAGATTTTCAGCGATATTCATGTGTTTTCTTAAACAACTGTCGGGAAGGACACACGAGGTCGGCTTACATACGGCGTGCAGTGGATCACCATTTCGGATGAGATAGTTGGATTTCACTGAATATCAACGATTTCCCCGGGTTTTCGCGACAAAACCAGCTGGAAGGACATGATAGGTCAGTAGTTGACATCGTAGAGATGTGATCTAAACGGTGAATGCGAAGAAACCGGACACAAAACGGGTGGAAGAGACTCGATAGGTCGGTAGTTGACATCGTAGAGATGTGATCTAAACGGTGAATGTGGAGAAACCGGGACACAAACCGGGTGGAAGAGACACACTAGGTCGGTAGTTGACATCGTAGAGATGTGATCTAAACGGTGAATGGGGAGAAACCATACACAAACCGGGTGGAAGAGACTCGAAAGTTGGTAGACAGCTCTTCTTGAAGAAGGAAAACTTCGATTACAAACCACCAATGAAGAGTCATCGCGGGAGCTGCGGAGTTCGTGCTCTGTCGTCGATGTCTCCAGCAGACGACATAAAGACAAGTGGACGCAGAAGAAGAGGAAAGGGTGATAAGAGGAGAGAGAGAAGAGGGCTGGAAAGAGAAGAGGGCGGAAAAATGCAGACAGACTAGGTTTGAAAAATGTACGTGTTGGCTACTGGATCTGTCGCAGCGCCACCCAACGAGCAGCTATCTTTCAAAAACTGATCTACGGCTTGGATATTCTTTTGGTCCAGGAGACCAACTGGAAGGAGAATATAACTATAAAGTGTCCAGGATATCAGTGCTACACCAACCCATGTGGGACTGGTAGGCGGGGGCTGGCAATGTATGTCAAACATGAACTGCCCCACACATTGATAGATACGAGTGCCAGCACATCCGAAGGTGTCGAACTACAAGGGATTGAAACGACAATCAAAAATTAGGATTGGAGAATGTGTAATCTATATGCTCACGTCGACCTCCTGGTGGAGGAAATGAAATGGGATTTTTTGAGTGAGTTATCAGAAGTGCCGTCCAAGAAGTGCCTCATCGCTGGCGACTTCAACGCTAGATCCAAGGAGTGGGAAATCCTACTGAAGATAGGCAGGGGATTGCGTTGAGCCAGGCACTTCTCAACACAAACCTCACAAACATGAATGATGGGCGTCCAACAAGGCTGGCAACTCGGCCTGGTGACACAGACGGGCTCATTGACCTGGCTCTGGTATCCAGTGAAGCCTATCCCTCTACACACTGGGACGTGTTGGGGGCACAGGACAGTGATCATCTGGGACATGTTGGGGGCACAGAACAGTGATCATCTGGGACGTGTTGGGGGCACAGGACAGTGATCATCTGGGACGTGTTGGGGGCACAGGACAGGGATTATCTAGGACGTGTTGGGCGCACAGGACAGTGATCATCTGCTGTGTGTCGTCTTAATTGTAAAAGGCAAAGCTACCAGACCCAGAAAATCCAGACATGCATTCAGCTACAATGAAGATGAACAAAATAACGCATTAAACAAACTCTGCCGGACCGCCAAGCGCATGCCCACCAAAACGGCTTTCGTTCAGCCACCATGGTGGAATCCAATTATGGAAATAGCGTAGATAAATAAGGAGATGGCAACAAAAGCGTGGCAGAAAGAGAAGGCCGATGGATAATGGTGTGGTTGCGAACCTGAGCCACAAAAAAATGTAATGCCATTAATTGTTTCAAGGCCGTGGCAAGGGAATCCAAAAGTGAGAGATGGGAGGAATTCATAACAGGCGTAGGGAATGATAACACCCTACAGAAGTTCTGGCACATGCATCGAAAGATTAACGGAAAGAATACAATCCAGCTAATTCTAGCTGTGCACGGTTCCACAGGAAATCCCATGAGGACAGAGGCAGAAAAAAGTACGACATTCCTTAACGAATATGTAGTTCAAACTGACAAAGGAGACAGAGATGCTCGGCGGGAGATTCGGAGAGACGTTCTGAAGGCTGCAACCAAAGAGGTGACTTATATAGACCTAATAAACAAGGCAGAGATAGAATATGTTTTACGTTCCAGCAAGAATACCGCAACAGGTCCTGAAGGTGTACAGTACTGCCACCTCAGGGAGCTAGATGAGACAGATATTGGCAATGTGGTGCAGGATATCAATACCAGCATAGAGCAGGCATCAGTGCCTGAGGACTGACTGCATAGTTATCTACGGCCTCTACCTAAACCTAGCAAGGGCCCCACGCTCCTCGGCAGCTATAGAATGATCACCCTACAAAATGTCTATGGCAAACTGCTTGAGAAAATAGTGCCAAGAAAATTAGTGTCCTTTTTGGAGCGTGAACGTATTCTACCCGATCCACCGGGCAGCTACGGACCTAAGGAGACCTGGGGTAATGCCGGTACTTTCGCATATGATGTGTACGAGGGATTCCAACGTCGGCATGAGACAGTCGCTGTCGCGCTCAACCTCGAGGATGCCTCTAACAGGGTCGATTTTGGTACACTGATGTGCTGTTTGAAGGACTGCGGAATAAACCCGTGGCTCGTTAGCCGGATATCAGCTGCCCTGATGGAGAGAACAGTTGCACTTTGCCTGGGTTCTTGGACATCAGAGCCAATGCGGAAATGTCCAGGATTGCCCAAAGGATCGCCACTTTCACCGGTGCTGTTCAACATTTACACATTAAAAGTGGCCAACATGCAACCATCACAGCTGGGGCAGATGATATCCTAATCTACAGGACTGGCTCTGGTAGGCGTGAAATGGTTAGGGATATTCAGGACACCTTGCAGGCAATCTCAAAGTGGTGTGGAGACTCCAGTGCACAGATTAATCCAAATAAGGCCGGTGTGATGTGGTGTTCATTGAACAACTGCATCGTGAAAGACAACCTCCCTGGCATCACATTTGATGGTTGTGTCATAGACAGAAGCGGCAGTTTGAAATATCTCGGAATAACATTTGACCGCAGCCTGTCATTCAAGTACCACAACGATCAAACGATACAAAGATGCAAGAGAGGACTGGGTGCACTCAAGACAATGGTGGCTGCCAACTTTGAACAACGGCTGCTATTCATACTCTATCGCCAGCTGATTCTCTCGATCATTGATTATGGATTGGGCATACTCACACTATCAAGATCATAGTGTGAACGGCTGGAACGAATCCAAAATGAAGGAATGCGGCTCGTGTTGGGTTGCACCAGAGATACCCCGATAATAAAGATCAGGTACATGCTGGGACTGCCGTCAGTAACATCCAGGTATAAAGTGGCACAGGCTACAGCTTATATGCGAGTCATAGCGAACAACAGGCACCCGCCGTACAATAACACTGCAGACATCAAGGGAACCAAAATCACAAGAGGGATGTCATGGATGGCACAGGCAGAACGTACTATAGGAGAGGTGACTGCAGTCGAGACGATGGTCAAGGGAGAAGAATGGGTCCACACTGGGGATACACAGGGAGAGGAATGGGTCCACACTGGGGATACACTAACAGAGTACCACACGGTCATCATAACCATGGGCATCGAATGTAGGAAGGGGCGAAATACCCAGACAAAGCTCACAGTCAACCAGCTGATAGGCGCCAACACGCATGAAAGTGATACCATCATATACACTGATGGGTCGGTGCAAAATGGTGGAACATCAGGCTGGGGTTTCTTGGCTAGAACAAGAGACCGGATCGTTTCTGAACAAATTGGCGCATACGAGACTGCCACATCAAGTATGAGAATGGAGATGGAGGCGGTGACTGAAGCTGTGAGGTGGCTGTCTGAGACATCTACAACAGGAGCAGTCATCGTGTCAGACTCCCAAACACTACTTCGGAAGGTGCAGAATGGATGGCTACGACATGAGTGCATAGCAGCGCTGGAGACCTCAAAACTCCAGGGGCTGGCGTGGATCTACTGTCCTGGTCATGCTGGTGTTCCAGGCATTGAGCGAACTGATTTTTTGGCGTCACACGCACCCATAACAGGCACAGCGGACATGGATAGAGGTGACATAGTGAAAGTTATCAAGGACCACCTGCTGGAGAACGACACTGCTTTGGATGAGTCTGCAAGGCACAGGCTGCGGCACTTTGGGATCAAATTCGGATTCAGTGGATCAGAGAATCTGAGAGGACGAAACAGGAAGGTGTACAACCAACAGGCTACAGGCACCATCAGCATCCATACTTTGCGCCATCTGCTGAGAGAGACTGAGCACCTATGGGTATGCCCGGAGTGCAGTGAAGTCGATTCCTAGTACAGAACAGAACCACTACCAAGTCATATCACCAACAAGTCACATTTCTGACATGTCACATCAATACCAAGTCACATCACCAACATGTCACATCACCAACTACCAAGTCACACCACCACCAAGTCATGTCACCAAGTCACATCACCAACAAGTCACACCACTACCATGTTACAACACATATTAGACTTGTTACAACACATATTAGACTTGTTACAACACATATTAGACTTGTTACAACACATATTAGCCTTGTTACAACACATATTAGCCTTGTTACAACACATATTAAACATGTTACTACACATATTAGCCTTGTTACAACACATATTAGCCTTGTTACAACACATATTAGACTTGTTACAACACATATTAGTCTTGTTACAACACATGTTAAACATGTTACAACACATATTAGCCTTGTTACAACACATATTAAACATGTTACTACACATATTAGCCTTGTTACAACACATATTAGCCTTGTTACAACACATGTTAAACATGTTACAACACATATTAAACATGTTACAACACATATTAGCCTTGTTACAACACATATTAGTCTTGTTACAACACATATTAGACATGTTACAACACATATTAGACTTGTTACAACACATATTCACAGTATCTAATCAGTCAGCTTGTAGCAGCTACCTTATGTGTGTTGTGGTCTGGTTTGCCAGGGAAACATGCAGGGTACAATCCCGTATCTGGGCACGTTTCTGACAGACTTCACCATGATCCACACTGCCATCCCCAACACCACAGAAGATGGTCTCATCAACTTTGAGAAGAGAAGGAAAGAGTTTGAGATTCTAGCCCAGCTCAAGTTGTTGCAGGCGGCTGCTTCCATCTACACCTTCACTGAGGATGAGGCCTTCTGGCACTGGTTTCATTCCATCCGGGTGTACACAGACAATGAGAGGTGAGTTACGTCTGGGCCTCTCTATACCAGCCTTCCCATGTTGAAAGGAAATGATTGTCAGGTCTCACAGACCTCAGTCATAACACAGGTCAAATCCACAGACCAAGGTATACCCAGACCAAAGTACCCCCAGACCAAGGTATCTCCAGACCAAAGTATCCACAGACCAGAGTATCCCCAGGCCAAGGTATCCATAGACCAAGGTATCCACCAGTTGTGAATACCATCTTCAAATAATCCTTGCCTGCTCACCTTTGAATAGATGTCCATGAACCTGATGAAGTTTAGTTAACCCTTTACAGTCCCATGGGATGCCAATTGATGACCGTAAAACGTTAAAGTCCGATTCGACTTAAATCTACATTCCGATTCTACTTAAATGTACAGTCAGTCAGATTTCACTGAACTCTTAACTCCAGAGTTATGTTCCTCATCTGGACGGAATTATCTTACTTTGGATTTGAAACCACTAGATGTCAACAACTTCACACCGCTGTAACTTTTATATTGTTAAAAATAGAACCTTTTATAATATATCAAATTACAGAGAAATGATTGGACAAGGAGAAAACATTGCTAGTAGGACATAATATTGCAGGATTATTGCTGCAGCGGTCAGCGACCTATAGCTGACTGCTAGCATCAGGGCCAGCGAACCAGAGCTGCCAAGACCCTTCTACACCTCCACGCAGTGATCCTGGATAACAGGCTGCAGCAGAGCTGACTGGCTAAGGAGAAGGGATCGAAGAGGGAATGCTAACCCGGGAATTACAAAATGCTTGCTAAAGTCGAATGTGTTGGACCGAAAGGTGCAAATATCGCAGTCAAGCTGTAAACTATGGCACAACGCATTCTGTTCTCTGGATGATATTCTGCTACTCAAGTCCTTTTCAGGATTTGGTAGCGGGAGATTGAGAACGAACAAAGCCAAGCCAAGCCATCTATGTATGAGGCAAAGAGTGAGTCAAGAAAACAACAGGAAATGAAAACTTGACTTCCCCAAAATTGTATTCCAGGCTAAGTAGAACATGCATTGAGGTGCCAGAAGTTAATGTTTATTTTTGCAATAGATATAGAGAAATACTATTGGTAGATGAGTTTCCCCTGCAGAATGCTTCAATTAATAATAGAATAGCCCAAAGTTCTACACACACACACATTGAACCTTGTGGCTAGCTCTTGTTCCAACTGGTCACTTATCGTACTATTATTACTAGAGCTGCTGAGCCAGGCCCGTGGGATCCATTAGAATCAGACACATTATAATCACTATCTCATTCTTTAGAATCAACTATTTCTGGCTGCTCAATAAACAGCCTTTTAACCCTACCAGACCGCTGTCCCCATTTTTCTGTAATTTCCTTAACTGCCGCTAAACCGCTGGACCTAATTTTTGGTAATTTGGATAGTACGTCATAAAATGCGTCAGAATCTAAAAATAACCAACCAATCGTGGTCAATCCTCGTGATTAGCTATTGCAAATGGCTTTCCCCATGTTTGAATTGATTTTGTGGGGCTTAATGTGAACAAATTCTGAAAATTGACAATGAAACGAACGGCTGATGAACCAAGCACTTCAACAGGAAAGCAAAGTAAGTCTAGGCTTATGACAGTCCAACAGGTGATCAATAATTTGGTTGATTCAGACTCTGTTCAAGTGAAACAGACAGTGAGAGCTCGAGTGATGAGATGAAGGCTTTTCTTGGACTGAGGATCTAAATGGAATACTCATGTATAAAGCCCAGCTATCAGGATTATTGGACAAATGAGGGCTCTTTGTTGTGTTTACTCCCAGATTTCGAAATGTTTTATGACTCGAGACATATTCTTTGCCTTTTGCTGGGTGGATTGGCACACAAAGGTGGAATATTGACGCTAGATGAAAGGTAAACCTATTTTCTACAATGTCTCCAAGTTATATCTTATTCTAACCACTTGTTTGCATGTAATTAACATTTTTCTATATCATGTTGGTTTTTTCTCTTTAATGCTCTGGAACCCAGGAATGGGGGACAGTTGGGTTCGGGGCCTTAGGTCTGGTAGGGTTAAGTGGCAAATCCCTAGATGGGCCACGCCTACATTCCATTATAAACAAGAAAAGCAGTAAATTTCACAACACTTGTCAACATGTTTTTGGGTTTTGTTTTTCCGTGGACAACTCATCAGAAAACAGATCTAGCAGTAAGAAATAAATTAAGGGGAAAGCATTCTAGTTATGTCTGACAATGTTAAAATATGGATTAACCAAACAGAAACCAAATAATACACTTTTATTCAGAGGTGATGTGATTTTATACAGTGGGATCCATTTTAAAAAAAGGAACTCTCATCGTGTCTCCGCAGTTAATGAGTTAAATCTACTTTTCGCTATGCTGCTTAGATACTACGTTAGTTTTTAGAATAATCTTAAATGTGGCATTCACAGCTTCCATTTAATGTAAGTACTTTTCCATTTCATCAGTTCAAATTTGTTTGTCTTTGGGAAAGTTGTCAACTAGTGACTTTATGTGATGGAATTAGGACCAGGAGCTGAGTTTTAAACTAGTGACTTTATGTGATGGAATTAGGACCAGGAGCTGAGTTTTAAACTAGTGACTGTGATGGATTTGGGACCAGGAGCTGAGTTTTAAACTAGTGACTTTATGTGATGGAATTAGGACCAGGAGCTGAGTTTTAAACTAGTGACTGTGATGGAATTAGGACCAGGAGCTGAGTTTTAAACTAGTGACTGTGATGGATTTGGGACCAGGAGCTGAGTTTTAAACTAGTGACTTTATGTGATGGAATTAGGACCAGGAGCTGAGTTTTAAACTAGTGACTTTATGTGATGGAATTAGGACCAGGAGCTGAGTTTTAAACTAGTGACTGTGATGGATTTGGGACCAGGAGCTGAGTTTTAAACTAGTGACTTTATGTGATGGAATTAGGACCAGGAGCTGAGTTTTAAACTAGTGACTTTATGTGATGGAATTAGGACCAGGAGCTGAGTAATGACATCAGTTGATGACTAATTATCTAGATTACACATGGACATCCACAACAAGTCTGAATCAGTTTAAGACATGCATCTGAAAACTAGGTCGGACTGGAATGAGTTAAGGTGTCATCTCATTCTTCATCAGTTACTTTCTCCATTCTCCATGTTTCTGAACCATACAGGCAGGTATACATAACACCTGATCACTAATTTTTTATTTATGACTGACTTACTTGGATGTCAATATATGACTCATTTTGGTGGATGTCAATTTATGACATGTTGGTGGATGTCAATATATGACTGATGATGGTGGATGTCAATATATGACTCTTGTTGGTGGATGTCAATATATGACTCATGTTGGTGGATGTCAATATATGACTCATGATGGTGGATGTCAATATATGACTCATGTTGGTGGATGTCAATATATGACTCATGTTGGTGGATGTCAATATATGACTCATGATGGTGGATGTCAATATATGACTGATGATGGGGGATGTCAATATATGACTGATGCTGATGAGAACAGATTTGTATAGTTTGTTCAATCTCTCCAACACCAACCTGGAGTACGCTCCAACCACCAACGGCTGTGTCAAGTTATACAGTGTTCACTAGTCTAATCTAGACCTGTCAATGAGTGGTTATTTCATCAGCTTATAACATCTAATATTTCCTGGCGGGAAGAGGGGGGAGGTTACTAATAGCGAATGACAGTTTGCTTGAGGGAAGTCTGTGGGAAGAGGTCAGGTAGACGTCTCTATGGCATTAGTTCTTCAACCTGACAAGACCAGCAGTGACCTCATTAGTAATAAGATCAGTCTTAGACCTACCCACCCAACTCATTCCAGATGTCTACTCATTGGTTTAGGTTCAATTCTTAGATACATTGTGTGTCTGATATGTTATACATAGGTGATACATTATGTGCCTGAAATGTTATACATATGCGATACATTATGTGCCTGAAATGTTATACATGGGTGATACATTATGTGCCTGAAATGTTATACATACGCGATACATTATGTGCCTGAAATGTTATACATGGGTGATACATTATGTGCCTGATATGTTATACATAGGTGATACATTATGTGCCTGAAATGTTATACATACGCGATACATTATGTGCCTGAAATGTTATACATGGGTGATACATTATGTGCCTGAAATGTTATACATACGCGATACATTATGTGCCTGAAATGTTATACATGGGTGATACATTATGTGCCTGATATGTTATACATAGGTGATACATTATGTGCCTGATATGTTATACATATGTGATACATTGTGTGTCTGCCATGTTATACATACGTATTACAATTTATGTGACAGATTATATCTATAAAGTCGTAGTCATGAGCGACACTGTTCCTCGACAAGGTAATTAATCTTGTTCTGGTCCCAACCCTGTCTCGAGTCGTGTAGTTGTGTGACCAGTAGATGGATGGGTTGTTCATGCCCCTGGTTGGTCATGCTGATACCGGAGGGGTAGGGCTGTTGGTTCCAGGGTAGGTATTGGCCATGTCTTTCCTGGTCAGTGGGCCAGTCCTGAGCAGGGCTGTTGGTTCATTACTTTATTCGGGCTGCTGCTCTGCCTCCTCTACCTCCATTGGCCTCTTGTTGACTTCTAATCGGCTGCCACTTGAACAATGTATATCTGTGTGTCGTGCGTCTCTCACTGACACTCTCTATTGTGTGTCTCTCACTGACACTCTCTATTGTGTGTCTCTCACTGACACTCTCTCTCTGCAGCCACCAGCTGTCATGCTCGTTAGAGCCCCAGGACAGTTCTGCTCACAACAAGAACAAATCTGCCAGGTAAGGTCTCATGTTTGAACCCCCCCCTCTCACTCATTCACTGTATGTTCTGTATTGCTGCACTCTTTGATGCCGGCTTGATTTGTTCTGCTCGTTATTTATTCAATGTGATTGGCCTTGAGGTATGATAGGATCAGTGCCATGAAGGGGGCACACAAATAGTTAGCTAGAACCATTGGCAGAATGCAAACCACGTAGAGCACCAGGTCCCAGGTCACATCTGGCAGAGAAAGTGTACATACTAATCAAATTAGGAGCAAGCATGTCTTATATAAACATCAAAATTGGAAGTAAATATGTCTCAGAGATGAGCAAAATTAGGAGCAAACAAATAAGCCCTCCAAGTAACATGCAGACAGACACAGACAGAAACCCTCCAAGTAACATGCAGACAGACACAGACAGAAACCCTCCAAGTAACATACAGACAGACACAAGCAGAAACCCTCCAAGTAACATACAGACAGACACAAGCAGAAACCCTCCAAGTAACATACAGACAGACACAGACAGAAACCCTCCAAGTAACATACAGACAGACACAAGCAGAAACCCTCCAAGTAACATACAGACAGACACAAGCAGAAACCCTCCAAGTAACATACAGACAGACACAGACAGAAACCCTCCAAGTAACATACAGACAGATACAAGCAGAAACCCTCCAAGTAACATACAGACAGATACAGACAGAAACCCTCCAAGTAACATACAGACAGACACAAGCAGAAACCCTCCAAGTAACATACAGACAGACACAAGCAGAAACCCTCCAAGTAACATACAGACAGACACAGACAGAAACCCTCCAAGTAACATACAGACAGATACAAGCAGAAACCCTCCAAGTAACATACAGACAGATACAGACAGAAACCCTCCAAGTAACATACAGACAGACACAGACAGAAACCCTCCAAGTAACATACAGACAGACACAAGCAGAAACCCTCCAAGTAACATACAGACAGATACAGACAGAAACCCTCCAAGTAACATACAGACAGATACAAGCAGAAACCCTCCAAGTAACATACAGACAGATACAGACAGAAACCCTCCAAGTAACATACAGACAGACACAAGCAGAAACCCTCCAAGTAACATACAGACAGATACAGACAGAAACCCTCCAAGTAACATACAGACAGACACAAGCAGAAACCCTCCAAGTAACATACAGACAGACACAAGCAGAAACCCTCCAAGTAACATACAGACAGACACAGACAGAAACCCTCCAAGTAACAGACAGACACAGACAGAAACCCTCCAAGTAACAGACAGACACAGACAGAAACCCTCCAAGTAACAGACAGACACAGACAGAAACCCTCCAAGTAACAGACAGACACAGACAGAAACCCTCCAAGTAACATACAGACAGACACAGACAGAAACCCTCCAAGTAACAGACAGAAACCCTCCAAGTAACAGACAGAAACAGACAGAAACCCTCCAAGTAACAGACAGACACAGACAGAAACCCTCCAAGTAACATAGAGACAGACACAGACAGAAACCCTCCAAGTAACAGACAGACAGACACAAGCAGAAACCCTCCAAGTAACATACAGACAGAAACACTCCAAGTAACATACAGACAGACACAGACAGAACCCTCCAAGTAACAGACAGACACAGACAGAAACCCTCCAAGTAACATACAGACAGACACAAGCAGAAACCCTCCAAGTAACATACAGACAGACACAGACAGAAACACTCCAAGTAACATACAGACAGACACAGACAGAAACCCTCCAAGTAACAGACAGACACAGACAGAAACCCTCCAAGTAACAGACAGACACAGACAGAAACCCTCCAAGTAACAGACAGACACAGACAGAAACCCTCCAAGTAACATACAGACAGACACAGACAGAAACCCTCCAAGTAACAGACAGACACAGACAGAAACCCTCCAAGTAACAGACAGACACAGACAGAAACCCTCCAAGTAACAGACAGACACAGACAGAAACCCTCCAAGTAACAGACAGACACAGACAAACCCTCCAAGTAACGTACAGACAGACACAGACAGAAACCCTCCAAGTAACATACAGACAGACACAGACAGAAACCCTCCAAGTAACATACAGACAGACACAGACAGAAACCCTCCAATTAACATACAGACAGACACAGACAGAAACCCTCCAAGTAACAGACAGACAGACAGAAACCCTCCAAGTAACATACAGACAGACAGACAGAAACCCTCCAAGTAACATACAGACAGACAGACAGACAGAAACCCTCCAAGTAACAGACAGACACAGACAGAAACCCTCCAAGTAACAGACAGACACAGACGGAAACCCTCCAAGTAACAGACAGACAGACAGAAACCCTCCAAGTAACATACAGACAGACAGACAGAAACCCTCCAAGTAACAGACAGACACAGACAGAAACCCTCCAAGTAACAGACAGACACAGACGGAAACCCTCCAAGTAACATGCAGACAGACACAGACAGAAACCCTCCAAGTAACAGACAGACACAGACAAAAACCCTCCAAGTAACAGACAGACAGAAACCCTCCAAGTAACATGCAGACAGACACAGACAGAAACCCTCCAAGTAACAGACAGACACAGACAGAAACCCTCCAAGTAACAGACAGACAGAAACCCTCCAAGTAACATGCAGACAGACACAGACAGAAACCCTCCAAGTAACAGACAGACACAGACAGAAACCCTCCAAGTAACATGCAGACAGACACAGACAGAAACCCTCCAAGTAACAGACAGACACAGACAGAAACCCTCCAAGTAACAGACAAACACAGACAGAAACCCTCCAAGTAACATGCAGACACACAGACAGAAACCCTTAAAGTAACAGACAGACAGACACAGACAGAAACCCTCCAAGTAACAGACAGACACAGACAGAAACCCTCCAAGTAACAGACAGACACAGACAGAAACCCTCCAAGTAACAGACAAACACAGACAAACCCTCCAAGTAACGTACAGACAGACACAGACAGAAACCCTCCAAGTAACATACAGACAGACACAGACAGAAACCCTCCAAGTAACATACAGACAGACACAGACAGAAACCCTCCAATTAACATACAGACAGACACAGACAGAAACCCTCCAAGTAACAGACAGACAGACAGAAACCCTCCAAGTAACATACAGACAGACAGACAGAAACCCTCCAAGTAACATACAGACAGACAGACAGACAGAAACCCTCCAAGTAACAGACAGACACAGACAGAAACCCTCCAAGTAACAGACAGACACAGACGGAAACCCTCCAAGTAACAGACAGACAGACAGAAACCCTCCAAGTAACATACAGACAGACAGACAGAAACCCTCCAAGTAACAGACAGACACAGACAGAAACCCTCCAAGTAACAGACAGACACAGACGGAAACCCTCCAAGTAACATGCAGACAGACACAGACAGAAACCCTCCAAGTAACAGACAGACACAGACAAAAACCCTCCAAGTAACAGACAGACAGAAACCCTCCAAGTAACATGCAGACAGACACAGACAGAAACCCTCCAAGTAACAGACAGACACAGACAGAAACCCTCCAAGTAACAGACAGACAGAAACCCTCCAAGTAACATGCAGACAGACACAGACAGAAACCCTCCAAGTAACAGACAGACACAGACAGAAACCCTCCAAGTAACATGCAGACAGACACAGACAGAAACCCTCCAAGTAACAGACAGACACAGACAGAAACCCTCCAAGTAACAGACAAACACAGACAGAAACCCTCCAAGTAACATGCAGACACACAGACAGAAACCCTTAAAGTAACAGACAGACAGACACAGACAGAAACCCTCCAAGTAACAGACAGACACAGACAGAAACCCTCCAAGTAACAGACAGACACAGACAGAAACCCTCCAAGTAACAGACAAACACAGACAGAAACCTTCCAAGTAACATGCAGACACACAGACAGAAACCCTTAAAGTAACAGACAGACAGACACAGACAGAAACCCTCCAAGTAACAGACAGGCACAGACAGAAACCCTCCAAGTAACAGACAGACACAGACAGAAACCCTCCAAGTAACAGACAGACACAGACAGAAACCCTCCAAGTAACAGACAGACACAGACAGAAACCCTCCAAGTAACAGACAGACAGACACAGACAGAAACCCTCCAAGTAACAGACAGACACAGACAGAAACCCTCCAAGTAACAGACAGACACAGACAGAAACCCTCCAAGTAACAGACAGACACAGACAGAAACCCTCCAAGTAACATGCAGACAGACAGACATAAACCATCCAAGTAATATGCAGACAGACACAGACAGAAACCCTCCAAGTAACAGACAGACAGACAGAGACCCTCCAAGTAACATGCAGACAGACACAGACAGAAACCCTCCAAGTAACAGACAGACACAGACAGAACTGTCTGGACCAGTATCGGTAAGCTTCTGGTCAATATATCATGTCTAAATAAATCAGAAACACGTTCCATCAAATGACGACATCAACAGATGACCTACACAGCCTTATCTTCCAGAATCACATGAGCTCGACTGCCACACCTACAGACATCCATAGTAGACATGTCCAGGACACGCCACAGATAGAAGAAAGCTGATGCCAGCTGCCTTACCAAATACTACGTCCGAGTATGACACACCTCACTACGTAGGAAACACGTGCCAAATCTATTACTGATAATGCCAACAGCTTACCATCAATGAGAGATCTGAACCCGCACCACAAATAATTCTCATTGTCATCTTGAGCACTGGAACAGTTTGAGCCAATCTCATTTCTCAATGCCCACCAGTTTGAATGCTTCCAATGACCCTTACAGTGATGCATGCTCATTGTGCCATGTCATTCGTCCAGTGCCAGATTCATGTGGCACATGGTCTGTGCTTCTTACAATCAGACATTTCTTTCTGGTGACAAGGCTTGGGTTTCCTACAAACAGCTAATTATGTCTCTCCACTGGTTCTATAGAACAAAGAACTGTCTCTCCACTGGTTCTATAGAACAAAGAACTGTGTCTCTCCACTGGTTCTATAGAACAAAGAACTGTCTCTCCACTGGTTCTATAGAACAAAGAACTGTCTCTCCACTGGTTCTATAGAACAAAGAACTGTCTCTCCACTGGTTCTATAGAACAAAGAACTGTGTCTCTCCACTGGTTCTATAGAACAAAGAACTGTCTCTCCACTGGTTCTATAGAACAAAGAACTGTCTATCCACTGGTTCTATAGAACAAAGAACTGTGTCTCCACTGGTTCTATAGAACAAAGAACTGTCTCTCCACTGGTTCTATAGAACAAAGAACTGTCTCTCCACTGGTTCTATAGAACAAAGAACTGTCTCTCCACTGGTTCTATAGAACAAAGAACTGTCTCTCCACTGGTTCTATAGAACAAAGAACTGTCTATCCACTGGTTCTATAGAACAAAGAACTGTGTCTCCACTGGTTCTATAGAACAAAGAACTGTCTCTCCACTGGTTCTATAGAACAAAGAACTGTCTCTCCACTGGTTCTATAGAACAAAGAACTGTGTCTCCCCACTGATCTCCTCTATGATCTACTGGAGACCCACTCAAGAGGATTGATGTTTTCTTCTCCTGTTCACACCAGATTGTCTATGACCTCCTTGCTCATGTCTTCTGATGTGGGTTCCAATTGAATGCATGTCTAGCTGCATTATTAGTTTTGTTGCCAAGGATATGATCCCATGAGCTGCATGCCACAAAGCAGTAGGCCAGACTTGACATTAGATTTGGACCGTTCCATCTCGTTTTCCTGGGACAAGGAATGGCTTTGGGACAATCGGGGTGTCATGTTATAGACATGATTTTATCGCAGTCAAATGAACATGACTTGGTGACAATTATCATGGGGACAATTATAAACATGACTTTATCACAAACACAGTCATAGATACATCAGAGACGTGACTTTATTACAGCCACAGTCATAGATACATCAGAGACATCACAGAGACAGTCATAGATACATCAGAGAGAAGACTTTATGACCACAGTCATAGATACATCAGAGACATGATTTTATGACAGACACAGTCATAGATACATCAGAGACGTGACTTTATTACAGCCACAGTCATAGATACATCAGAGACATGACTTTATTACAGCCACAGTCATATGTACATCAGAGACATAACTTTATTACAGCCACAGTCATAGATACATCAGAGACATGACTTTATTACAGCCACAGTCATATGTACAGAGAAATGAATTTATCGCAGTCGTAGATACATCAGAAACATGACTTTATTACAGCCACAGTCATATGTACATCAGAGACATAACTTTATTACAGCCTCAGTCATAGATACATCAGATACATGTCTTTATGCCCACAGTCGTAGATACATCAGAGACATGACAGCTACAGTCATTGATACATCAGAGACATGACTTTATTACAGCTACAGTCATAGATATATCAGAGACATGACTTTATTACAGCCACAGTCATAGATGCATCAGAGACATCACAGTCATATATACATCAGAGACAATGACTTTATGACAGGCACAGTCATAAATACATCAGAGACATGACAGCCACAGTCATATATACATCAGATACATGACTTTTATGACAGCCACAGTCATAGATACAGAGAAATGAATTTATCGCAGTCGTAGATACATCAGAAACATGATTTCCTGACCAGTCATAGATACATCAGAGACATGACTTCCTGACCATAGTCATAGATACATCAAAGACATGACATCATGACCACAGTCATAGACACATTAGAGACATGACTTTGTTACAGCCACAGTCAGACAATTCCAGAAATGGAAATCTGTGCACATACATGGATCTGCCAGAGGATATTTGTGATAAATGATGGTCAGATGATGTTATCAAACATAAATGATGGTCAGATGATGTTATCAATCATAAATTGCGGTCAGATGATGTTATCAATCATAAATTGTGGTCAGATGATGTTATCAATCATAAATTGTGGCCAGATGATATCAATCATAAATTGTGGTCAGATGATGTTATCAATCATAAATGATGTTTTATGGATGAAACCATTGAAAGCACCCACAAACCCTATCATCCAGCTGATATACTTCACTGCTGCTGCTTGCTTGTCACTGATGATGTTGGCTGTTTTATTTGGCATGACATCATTGTTGGATGTGTTGAATGGATGGGTGTTGATGTATGTCATGTTGTACATCTGGTGTTGGTCACATGTTGACCTGTTTTGCTTGTGAACATACCTAAGACAATAGTTGGGCCTGTTGTATGTAGATTGGTCATGTTGTATGTTGGCTGGTCATGTTGTATGTTGGCTAGTCATGTTGTATGTTGGCTAGTCATGTTGTATGTTGGCTGGTCATGTTGTATGTTGGCTGGTCATGTTGTATGTTGGCTAGTCATGTTGTATGTTGGCTGGTCATGTTGTATGTTGGCTAGTCATGTTGTATGTTGGCTAGTCATGTTGTATGTGGGCTGGTCATGTTGTATGTTGGCTAGTCATGTTGTATGTTGGCTAGTCATGTTGTATGTTGGCTGGTCATGTTGTATGTTGGCTAGTCATGTTGTATGTTGGCTAGTCATGTTGTATGTTGGCTGGTCATGTTGTATGTTGGCTAGTCATGTTGTATGTTGGCTGGCCATGTTGTATGTTGGCTGGTCATGTTGTATGTTGGCTTGTCGTGTTGTATGTTGGCTGGTCATGTTACCAGACAGCAGTCTTGTATGTGTCCATACAAGTGAAATAAGAACTTTTGCCAATTATTCCGCATCAGGCAGAGCTGACATAGTCCTATATCAGTCACTGCCATAGGGGATAAAGTGTTGTTGGAGACTTGATTGTATGAGGGAGGTACTAGAACCTTTTGTCTGTTGGCCTCTTTGGTCTAACCTCCCCCAACTCTAAGAGAGAGAAAGACAGGGACCCATTGGCAGGTGGCTATGATGGGCCTGTAACTACTCTACCACTCTGGACTGAGCTACAACAAAACCTCCCTAAAACAGGAAGTATTCAAGGAACCACAAACCTTCATCAGGACTAGACAAGACTCAATCAGAATAGTAGCTGCTGGTCGCTAGGTCTGACATGGATGGTTAGGTCTGACATGGATGGTTAGGTCTGACATGGATGGTTAGGTCTGACATGGATGGTTAGGTCTGACATGTATGACTAGGTCTAACATAGATGGCTAGGTCTGACATGGATGGTTAGGTCTGACATGTATGACTAGGTCTAACATGGATGGCTAGGTCTGACATGGATGGTTAGGTCTGACATGTATGACTAGGTCTAACATGGATGGTTAGGTCTGACATGGATGGTTAGGTCTGACATGGATGGTTAGGTCTGACATGGATGGTTAGGTCTGACATGTATGACTAGGTCTAACATGGATGGCTAGGTCTGACATGGATGGCTAGGTCTGACATGGATGGTTAGGTCTGACATGGATGGTTAGGTCTGACATGTATGACTAGGTCTAACATGGATGGCTAGGTCTGACATGGATGGTTAGGTCTGACATGTATGACTAGGTCTAACATGGATGGTTAGGTCTGACATGGATGGTTAGGTCTGACATGGATGGTTAGGTCTGACATGGATGGTTAGGTCTGACATGAATGACTAGGTCTAACATGGATGGCTAGGTCTGACATGGATGGCTAGGTCTGACATGGATGGTTAGGTCTGACATGGATGGTTAGGTCTGACATATATGACTAGGTCTGACATGTATCACTAGGTCTAACATGGATGGTTAGGTCTGACATGGATGGCTCTGGTCTCTCAGGAAATGACCCAATGAAAAGTGCAGAATGATAGCAGTTTGAATCTCGCAAATTTGAACTGGTCTTAGGGGAGCTAAGAGGTCTCCAGGAAGATAAGAGGTCTCAACGGAGATAAGATCTGATACTAGCGGAGATGGACAGACAATAAACTCTTAGGTCTTGTGTAGACTTCATATACATAAAGCAATCCTTGACAGTCAAACAAAAGCAGGCTGTTTATGCAAACAGGCAACAACATTCCTACACCTTTGTAACATCCACGAGGGCCAGGAGGAGGCGGTCTATCCTTTATGGTAGGGTCAATTTCCTGTTTGTCTGCATACATCATTGCAAGTATAGCTCCCTTACAGGGACAGAAGAGGAGTGACTATACAGTAGGGCTATTAGCCCTTACAGGGACAGAAGAGGAGTGACTATACAGGAGGGTTATTAGCCCTTACAGGGACAGAAGAGGAGTGACTATACAGGAGGGTTATTAGCCCTTACAGGGACAGAAGAGGAATGACTATACAGGAGGGTTATTAGCCCTTACAGGGACAGAAGAGGAGTGACTATACAGGAGGGTTATTAGCCCTTACAGGGACAGAAGAGGAGTGACTATACAGGAGGGTTATTAGCCCTTACAGGGACAGAAGAGGAGTGACTAAGAAAGATGAAAGTTAACTCCAAGGACACAGGAGCCCAAAATACAGTGTGCAAAAACAATAGTGCCATGCCAGAATATAAGTATTTAGGTGTGCCTAACAATGTTTGAGGATCTCATGGTTTGACCAAACCACAGACAACATCCGTATGTACAACAACAACAACAAGAAACCTTGACCAATGGCAGATCCTTGCTTATGTGAGAGTTAAGTCACAGATTGGCAGCTTCCCAGTGGGCTCTAGATTTAGTACTTGTGTATGCCAGGTCACCAGGGACATCTGTTTCTTGAAGTCATCACCTGGTGTGTATGTGTCTCTCTCACCTGGTGTGTACAAATCTGTCATCTGCCTTTCACCTCATGTGCGTCTCTACCTCATCATGATAACGCTTGTATCCTCCTCCCCCCGCCCCCTCACCCTCCAACCAACCTGCATGCTAACCCATACTATTGGACCCCCCCCCAGGCTACAACCAATCACACTTTATGCATGTTTTGGTGTCAAGTCGCACTGCTCGCATCACAATCTTGCCTCCAGCAAAAAGCCATGTGTCCACAAGGAGCTGCGGTAAGTGGGCCACCCAACTGTACCCTTGACTAGGTCTGTCCTTCAGTTGTCAGGTTAGACCAGTCACCAGGACTAGGTCTGTCCTCCAGTTGTCAGGTTAGACCAGCCAACAGGACTAGGTCTGTCCTCCAGTTGTCAGGTTAGACCAGCCAACAGGACTAGGTCTGTCCTCCAGTTGTGAGGTTAGACCAGCCACCAGGACTAGGTCTATCCTCCAGTTGTGAGGTTAGACCAGCCACCAGGACTAGGTCTGTCCTCCAGTTGTGAGGTTAGACCAGCCACCAGGACTAGGTCTGTCCTCCAGTTGTGAGGTTAGACCAGCCACCAGGACTAGGTCTGTCCTCCAGTTGTGAGGTTAGACCAGCCAACAGGACTAGGTCTGTCCTCCAGTTGTGAGGTTAGACCAGCCAACAGGACTAGGTCTGTCCTCCAGTTGTGAGGTTAGACCAGCCACCAGGACTAGGTCTGTCCTCCAGTTGTGAGGTTAGACCAGCCACCAGGACTAGGTCTGTCCTCCAGTTGTGAGGTTAGACCAGCCAACAGGACTAGGTCTGTCCTCCAGTTGTGAGGTTAGACCAGCCACCAGGACTAGGTCTGTCCTCCAGTTGTGAGGTTAGACCAGCCACCAGGACTAGGTCTGTCCTCCAATTGAGAGGTTAGACCAGCCACCTGGACTAGGTCTGTTTACAAAACTATATTTGAGTATCTCTCTAGAATTGACAGCACAAGTTTAGATTAGACCTCTCTAGAATTGACAGCAGAAGCTTAGATTAGACCTCTCTAGAATTGACAGCAGAAGCTTAGATTAGACCTCTCTAGAATTGACAGCACAAGTTTAGATTAGACCTCTCTAGAATTGACAGCAGAAGCTTAGATTAGACCTCTCTAGAATTGACAGCAGAAGCTTAGATTAGACCTCTCTAGAATTGACAGCACAAGTTTAGATTAGACCTCTCTAGAATTGACAGCAGAAGCTTAGATTAGACCTCTCTAGAATTGACAGCAGAAGCTTAGATTAGACCTCTCTAGAATTGACAGCAGAAGCTTAGATTAGACCTCTCTAGAATTGACAGCAGAAGCTTAGATTAGACCTCTCTAGAATTGACAGCAGAAGCTTAGATTAGACCTCTCTAGAATTGACAGCACAAGTTTAGAGGACTTAGACCTCTCTAGAATTGACAGCAGAAGCTTAGATTAGACCTCTCTAGAATTGACAGCAGAAGCTTAGATTAGACCTCTCTAGAATTGACAGCACAAGTTTAGATTAGACCTCTCTAGAATTGACAGCAGAAGCTTAGATTAGACCTCTCTAGAATTGACAGCAGAAGCTTAGATTAGACCTCTCTAGAATTGACAGCAGAAGCTTAGATTAGACCTCTCTAGAATTGACAGCAGAAGCTTAGATTAGACCTCTCTAGAATTGACAGCACAAGTTTAGATGACTTCATCATAACCGTCTCAGTCTCTATAGACCATGCTCGTGGTTTCCTGTGAGCTTCGTCCAGCTCCGCCTCCTGTAATTCGACACTGTCAGCTTTGGTTGTAATTGCTGCTCCGTGAGTGACGGTCCCTGCGACAGATCATAGTGGTTTACACCTCTCTAGTCAAGCACATCATCTTGTTGTCAAATTGGTAGAATGAGCGTCAGGCCACTATCTGAGACGAATGAGCTTCATGCCACTATCTGAGACGAATGAGCTTCATGCCACTATCTGAGACGAATGAGCATCATGCCACTATCAGAGACGAATGAGCGTCATGGCACTATCTGAGACGAATGAGCGTCAGGCCACTATCTGAGACGAATGAGCTTCATGCCACTATCTGAGACGAATGAGCTTCATGCCACTATCTGAGACGAATGAGCGTCATGCCACTATCTGAGACGAATGAGCGTCATGCCACTATCTGAGACGAATGAGCGTCATGCCACTATCAGAGACGAATGAGCGTCATGGCACTATCTGAGACGAATGAGCGTCAGGCCACTATCTGAGACGAATGAGCGTCATGCCACTATCTGAGACGAATGAGCATCATGCCACTATCTGAGACGAATGAGCATCATGCCACTATCTGAGACGAATGAGCATCATGCCACTATCTGAGACGAATGAGCTTCATGCCACTATCTGAGACAAATGAGCTTCATGCCACTATCTGAGACGAATGAGCGTCATGCCACTATCTGAGACGAATGAGCGTCATGCCACTATCTGAGACGAATGAGCGTCATGCCACTATCTGAGACGAATGAGCGTCATGCCACTATCTGAGACGAATGAGCGTCATGCCACTATCGGAGACGAATGAGCGGCATGCCACTATCTGAGACGAATGAGCATCATGCCACTATCTGAGACGAATGAGCATCATGCCACTATCTGAGATCATCATTGCATCTTGATACTGCTCTGTTAGATAATCATTGTGTCATGATATCACTCTTCAGATATCTGTGTATCATGATATCACTCTTCAGATATCTGTGTATCATGATAACACTCTTCTCATGTCTGTGTATCATGACAATACTTGTATAGTATATGTGTATTATGATAACACTCTTACAGTATCTGTGTATCATGTACATTGTCCAGCCCTTGAATGCCTGACTAAATCATATAATGGTGATATCAACTCAGGGAAAGTCAGTTTGTTTCAATTATTCATGTACCATGTTTGGTGTTGTTGTAGATAGGAGCTAATATATGAGATTAGAGCTTTTATAGAAGTTAGTAGTTAGAGCTTTTATAGAAGTTAGTAGTTAGAGCTTTTATAGAAGTTAGTAGTTAGAGCTTTTATAGGATTAGGGCTTTTATAGGAGTTATTACAGATTTTATAGGAGTTATTAGAGATTTTATAGGAGTTATTGTAACAACGTTTTTATACTGGTTTAGAAGACCGCATAGTCTGTATACAACCAGTTTCATTGACATTTCCTTGTTCTAAAAGCTGTGTGCATCTAATCTATTCTCAAATGCATTAATTATCCATGCCTCCACTACTTCTTGTGGCTTCTATGCATTCCACGCATTCACCTCTCTGACTAAAAAAAAATGTCCTAATTTCTAATCTGGACCTTTCTTTAGTTAATTTGTAGATATGCCCTCTTGTTTAGAAAAACTTGTTATAGTCCAATTTATCCGTTCCTTTGATTATCTAATAAACCTGTATTAAGTCACCTCGAATTCTTCTCTCTTCTAGACACTGTAGAACGGTTTTTCTGAGTCTTTCCTCATAACTGTAATTCTGGAATCCCACTATCATCTTTGTTGCTCTTTTTTGTATTCCTTCCAGCATGTTTATATCCCCTCTATGATAAGGACTCCACACCTGTACACAGTACTCCAATCTAGGTCTAACTAATGCTTTATACAGTTTGACTATCACTTCCTTGCTCTTATGTTTAATATTTCTTTTTATCATACATAACATTGCATTTGCCTTTTTCACTGCTACCTGGACTTGCTCACTCTTTTATGATCTATTATAAACCCTAGGTTCCTTTCCTGATCTATCTTTCTAATATTGTTCTTGCCCATTCTGTAATTATGTTCTTTATTGGATTTACCCATGTGGATGACTTTACATTTATCTACATTAAACTCCATTTGCCAGCTCACAGACCATTCCCAAATTTTATCTAAATCCGACCACAATATATCCACTTCTGCATTAGATGAGACACTACTGCATAGTTTTCTGTCATCAGCGAAATTTGCAATCATGGATCCGATATCAATGTCCAAATCATTTATATATGATTTTAGTAACCTCCTCCATGAATTGTAATAGATTTGTTAAGCATGATCTCCCTCTAGTAAACCCATCCTGACTATTTCTAATTAGATTAAATTTGTCTAAATGCATTAAAATGTTTTCTTTGATTATTGACTCTAACAATTTACAGACTATGCTCGTTAAACTCACCGGTCTATAATTTGCTGGATCTGATTTGTTGCCCCTTTTGAATAAGGGGGTCACTCCTGCATCTTTCCAATCCTGTGGAACAATCCCTTTTGTAAGTGATTGAGAACATAATATAGCCAATGGTTTTGCTAGTTGGTCTCTAATTTCATACAACAATTTTGGGTGAATACCATCTTGACCTGGACATTTATTCACTTTCAACCCCTCCAATTTTTTAAAAACCATTTTCTCTGTAATACAGATTGATCTTAATCCCGCTGTATCCGTGTCTCTTTGAAAGATATCTATAGGCTCTGGGATCTTGGAGCAGTCCTCTTTTGTGTAGACTATGCCAAAGTACTGATTGAGCAGATTAGCTGCCTCCCTATTCTCTAGTAGTTAGAAACTTGTTGCGTTTGATATGAAGGTCACACACTTGAGCTTGAGGAGAAAAGCTAATTGTTGACTCAGTCAAGATTTTCAACATTTGCTTGAACTATTCCTAGGTACATTCCATGTGTGTACAAGTGTACAAGTGTTAGGACAATTAAGTCTTAATGTTGTTTTTGTGGTTATTGTTTGTTCATTGTTTCCGAAGAGGACCACATTGTCATCTGTCAATCCTGGAGTGAGTTCGTAGGTGGCCGATCAAACCAATCCGAGCCCAAAAGCGTCTGTCATATGGAGGACAGAGAAACACTGTGATCGTCAGACGGAGACAACTCATCTCTTGTCTTTCGCCTGGCACGTTTCCGAGCAGCTTTCTTGATTCTTGTAGTCTCTGTATGTGCCGTGCCAGCAGAGATTTGACTACACGAGGCAGAGCCATCAGCAGCAATGTTCTCTCCGTTATCAGGGTCAGTATCGCAGCTCCTCAGTGAGGCTTTCAGAGTGTCTTTGTAACGTTTTATCCTCAGTGAGGCTTTCAGAGTGTCTTTGTAACGTTTTATCCTCAGTGAGGCTTTCAGAGTGTCTTTGTAACGTTTTATCCTCAGTGAGGCTTTCAGGGTGTCTTTGTAACGTTTTATCCTCAGTGAGGCTTTCAGAGTGTCTTTGTAACGTTTTATTTGGTCACCGCAATCTCGCTTGCCTGACTCAAGCTTGCCATAGAATATTTTCTTTGGAAGCCGCTATCTGACATGCGGACAACATGGTCAGTCCATCTAAGCTTCGATTTACACAGAGTTGTGTGGATGCTTGACATGCCAGCCCGTGACATGCCAGCCCGTGACATGCCAGCCCGTGAAAGGACTGCCACAACTGTGATCCTGTCTCACCATTTTTTGTTCAGCAGTTTTCCTGAGGTAGATGAAAGTGGTCAAGCTTCTTCGCATGTCGACTGTACACAGTCCAGGTGTCATAGGTGTACAGAAGAGTTGGTAGGATGACTATACACAGTCCAGGTGTACAGAAGAGTTGGTAGGATGACTGTACACAGTCCAGGTGTACAGAAGAGTTGGTAGGATGACTATACACAGTCCAGGTGTCACAGGTGTACAGAAGAGTTGGTAGGATGACTGTACACAGTCCAGGTGTCACAGGTGTACAGAAGAGTTGGTAGGATGACTGTACACAGTCCAGGTGTCACAGGTGTACAGAAGAGTTGGTAGGACGACTGTACACAGTCCAGGTGTCACAGGTGTACAGAAGAGTTGGTAGGATGACTGTACACAGTCCAGGTGTCACAGGTGTACAGAAGAGTTGGTAGGATGACTGTACACAGTTCAGGTGTCACAGGTGTACAGAAGAGTTGGTAGGATGACTGTACACAGTCCAGGTGTACAGAAGAGTTGGTAGGATGACTGTACACAGTCCAGGTGTACAGAAGAGTTGGTAGGACGACTGTACACAGTCCAGGTGTCACAGGTGTACAGAAGAGTTGGTAGGATGACTGTACACAGTCCAGGTGTACAGAAGAGTTGGTAGGATGACTGTACACAGTCCAGGTGTACAGAAGAGTTGGTAGGACGACTGTACACAGTCCAGGTGTCACAGGTGTACAGAAGAGTTGGTAGGATGACTGTACACAGTCCAGGTGTCACAGGTGTACAGAAGAGTTGGTAGGATGACTGTACACAGTCCAGGTGTACAGAAGAGTTGGTAGGACGACTGTACACAGTCCAGGTGTCACAGGTGTACAGAAGAGTTGGTAGGATGACTATACACAGTCCAGGTGTACAGAAGAGTTGGTAGGATGACTATACACAGTCCAGGTGTCACAGGTGTACAGAAGAGTTGGTAGTACGTGTACACAGTCCAGGTTTCACAGGTGTATAGAAAAGTTTGTAGAACGACTACCACATAGACCTTCAATTTAGTTGTACACTTGATTCCTCTTCGGTCCAAAACTGAGGATCTAAGTTTTTCAAAGGTCATACGTGCTTTGGCTGTTCTCGAGTTGACTTCATCATCAATATGGACTGCTCTAGAGAGTGTGCTACCAAGGTATACAAAGCGTTCCACCGACTTGAACTTCTGACCTTTGATGGAGATACATGGCTGACTGTACTCAGTTCTTAGACCTGCTTGGTGCAGCACTTCTGCCTTACGGATGACAATATGACTTGGATGTAATTGAGGGAGGGTTGCATCCCTCTCTCTCGTCCTGATTCCATTTGATCCAGTAGCAAGATCTGATCAAGTTCACTGGCACCGACTGGAACAAGCCGTTATGTACAACTGTATTTGTTGTAGTACACATCTGACCTGGTACATTGTATAGCTTTTTTATGTTAACCCTTTACAGTCTAGTCTATGTGATTAGATGTATGTGTAAACCCTTTACAGTCTAGTTTATTTTATTATATTTATGTGTTAACCCTTTACAGTCTAGTCTATTTGATTAGATTTATGTGTTAGCCCTTTACAGTCTAGTCTATTTGATTAGATTTATGTGTTAGCTCTTTACAGTCTAGTCTATTTGATTTGATTTATGTGTTAACCCTTTATAGTCTAGCCTGATTAGATTTATGTGTTAACCCTTTATAGTCTAGCCTATTTGATTAAATTTGTGTGTTAACCCTTTATAGTCTTACATATTTGATTAAATGCATGTGTTAACCCTTTATAGTCTAGTCTATTTGATTAGATTTATCTGTCAACCCTTTATAGTCTAGCATGATTAGATTTATGTGTTAACCCTTTATAGTCTAGTATGATTAGATGTATGTGTCAACCCTTTATAGTCTAGTCTATTTGATTAGATGTGTTTATTAACCCTTTAAAGTTTATGTTATTTGATTATATTTGTGTGTTAACCCTTTATAGTCTAGCTTATTTGATTAGATTTATGTGTTAAGTACAAGTTACATTGCTTAGCACTCTATTGTGTATGAACTAGCTGTGAGTGTCACTCTACTCTGTACACAAATAGCTTATGTCACTCTATTCTGTACACATATTTTCCCAGGGGATTCCCTTGATTCGAAAAAAAGAAAGGACCATTACATACATGTCGTAAAAGGCTACAAAAGAGAGTTGTGCATGGGCTAGCAACCTCATCATGTATAACAAATTACTACAGAATTGACCACTTCAGTGCTTTTATGCAGGCTTCATAAAGGAGGTCAGCTGTAGTGATGGCCTTATACCCCAGCTGTAGTGGTGACCCTGTACCCCAGCTGTAGTGATGGCCGTGTACCCCAGTTGTAGTGATAGCCTTGTACCCCAGCTGTAGTGGTAGCCCTGTACCCCAGCTGTAGTGGTGGACCTGTGCTCCAGCTGTAGTGATGGACCTGCACCCCATCTGTATTGATTACCCTAACCTCCAACTACAAAGTGACAAGATGAAGTGTGCATATAGACTTGATTATAATGTCTAACAGATGTCATCATTTGTCATCACACACATACTAGTGTCATGGATTCCCTGGCCGTCAGTGTTCCCTTATGGATGTAGTCAGTATTGGGATCTGTGCTTTAATATGGGTGTTGCTGCCAGTAGGGTCTCTTCTTGTGTGGGGACCAATCTCTTCTCAAAAGGTGACCAATCCCTTCTCATAAGGTGACCACTCCCTTCTCATAAGGTGACCACTCCCTTCTCATAAGGGGGGGGGGGGTTGGTTGTGTTGTGATTGGGGCAGCTCTAATGGCCATTATTTGTTTGCAGTTTGGGCTCAAGGTCAGTCAAACTAGACAACACCAAGGAGACGATAGCAACGCCTACTGGAACAATGGTGAGTGGAGGTGGAACAATGGTGAGTGGAGGTGGAACAATGGTGAGTGGAGGTGGATATATGGTGAGTGGAGGTGAATATATGGTGACTGGAGGTGGATATATGATGAGTGGAGGTGGATATATGGTGAGTGGAGGTGGATATATGGTGAGTGGAGGTGGATATATGGTGAGTGGAGGTGGATATATGGTGAGTGGAGGTGGATATATGGTGAGTGGAGGTGAATATATGGTGAGTGGATGTGGATATATGTCTGGGGTCGGGCGCGGTGTTACATCAGTCATACTTTAAAGGCTGAGAAACGTGGTCCATCCATGCTGTAGACCTAGACCAACATTGATGTATTAGTTGGTCAGACCTTCAAGGAGTTCATGGTTTAGCAGTTTCACCTTTATTCTGTCCTTCCTCTGTGTCCATTGTCAGCAGGGTCAGCCGGTCAGATGACATTTGTCTATTTGTTGGGCTCCCTTCTTGTTTAGATGAGTTTATTGTTGTCATCAGTGAGGTCATTTACTGCGGAGCTTTTTGTGCCCACATTGGAGTGACCCATACTTGTTGCTACTTCGTCTGTTCTCAATCTCCGCCATCAAGCCCTGAACGTTGTCAATCTCCCGCTACCAGGCCCTGAACGTTCTCAATCTCCGCCATCAAGCCCTGAACGTTCTCAATCTCCGCCACCAAGCCCGGAACGTTCTCAATCTCCCGCTACCAAGCCCGAAAACGTTCTCAATCTCCCGCCACCAGGCCCTGAACGTTCTCAATCTCCCGCTACCAAGCCCGAAAACGTTCTCAATCTCCCGCCACCAGGCCCTTTTCAGGGCTTTGCAAGTAGCAGAATGTAATCCTGAGAACGGAATACATAGTGTCGATAGTTTACAACTTGGCTGCAATAATTGCACCTTTCAGTCTGACACATCCGTCATCTGCAGCTATATTTGTTGCTATTATTATTGAGTAATGAGTAAACGGAAGCAATCCATAGAAGGACCATCTCTGTGTGTTTTGTTCGTGAGTCTCTTCTTCTTGTCTATCCTGGCCGCATGTGGGCCATACATTTCCCACAAGGATTATTATTTGGTGTTCCCAGCCAATGCAATTCATTGAAACTCTTTTTAGCTTGTACAACTCCCTCTATATATGTCTAACCCAGCATGTCCCAAGTTCCCATTTAACAACATATTCTCTCCATATGTCACACATCCTACACTTACCAATGTCTCTCTCCATATGTCACACATCCTACACTTACCAATGTCTCTCTCCATATGTCACACATCCTACACTTACCAATGTCTCTCTCCATATGTCACACATCCTACACTTACCAATGTCTCTCTCCATATGTCACACATCCTACATTTACCTATGTTTCTCTCCAATCGTTAGTTTCTTGGCCCTATAACAGTATTTCAAATGCCTTACCCAAGTGGTACCTGCAGGGTCAAGAATTGGGAATTTCTAAGCATGTCATCAAAAATGACTGAAGAGAGTTGTAAATGAAGTTAGCAACCTCATCATATAAAAACCACTGCTATTGAAGCCATCAGTGCACATACTTGGATACAGACTTCCTGTAAGGACCCTAATGTTGTGGTGGAGGCCCTATGCTTCATAAAGTGGAGCCAACAGGCCAATTAATTTTTCCAGCATGCTCCATCCATGTTGACCAACTGAGCCCCCATGAAGGGCGTTCTTGATCTCAGCGTACCTCTCTGCCATAATATCCTACCACCATCTCATAATGTTCTGTGTGTCATGGCTACCATCTCATAATGTTCTATGTGTCGTGGCTTCCATCTCATAATCTTCTATGTGTCGTGGCTTCCATCTCATAATCTTCTGTGTGTTGTGGCTACCATCTCATAATCTTCTGTGTGTCGTGGCTACCATCTCATAATGTTCTATGTGTCATGGCTACCATCTCATAATTATCTGTGTGTCGTGGCTACCATCTCATAATGTTCTGTGTGTCATGGCTACTATCTCATAATGTTCTGTGTGTCATGGCTACTATCTCGTAATGTTCTGTGTGTCATGGCTACTATCTCATAATGTTCTGTGTGTCATGGCTACTATCTCATAATGTTCTGTGTGTCATGGCTACTATCTCATAATGTTCTGTGTGTCATGGCTACTATCTCATAATGTTCTGTGTGTCATGGCTACTATCTCATAATGTTCTGTGTGTCATGGCTACTATCTCATAATGTTCTGTGTGTCATGGCTACCATCTCATAATATACTATGTGTCATGGCTACCTTCTCATAATGTTCTATGTGCAATTTCTGGTTGTTCGCAGCTGAGCCATTCAGCATCAGCATTGTCTGTGAAGGCATCGGACAGAGACAGTATGTGCAGCCCAACCCCCTTCATGTCAGAAGAGTTCTATGTCATCAAAGCTTCCATGGACACTGATCACAAGGATGTTGCTCAAGTCTACAAGAGTGTTATGGTAAGTGTCTACCTGCTGAACCAGTTCAACACATTGGCTGCCAGCTAGCAAGACGTTACCTGCTGAACCAGCTCAACACATTGGCTGCCGGCTAGCAAGACGTTACCAGCTGAACCAGCTCAACACATTGGCTGCCGGCTAGCAAGACGTTACCAGCTGAACCAGCTCAACACATTGGCTGCCGGCTAGCAAGACATTACCTGCTGAACAAACTTGAAGATTACTGGAAGCTGCATTCATTTGTTTTCACAGAAGAATGTTCTGAATCCTGTGGTCAGTTGGGAATACTAATGAGGTTGCTGGTCTGGCACCGGAGCAGCTTAACACACATAACGAAGCATTTGTCCATGATTTGTTTTGTTCCATTATAGAGGAGACGAGTTAGGGCACATTGTGTCCGTAGGTCAGATTAATGGATACAGATGACACTGGTTTGGTCAGATGCCAAGAATGACCTGCTTGTCACAATAATATATTCAAGAACCATTCCAGAGGTATGGATAGACTGCCTGTGTTACAGGACCAGAGGTATGGACTTCTAGCACCATAGATAGAGAGATGAGACGCATATAGAGATTGGAGAACCCAATAATGTGAACCCTAATAACATAATGAAGAGATCAACTGACAAATGACAGATAGATGAAGATTGTACACTCCCATGACATTTAATGAGATATTGACAAAATGACACAGATGCCACAAAAGCAAAGACTACAGCTCATCATGACATGTAAATAATGACATAATGGAGAAATGAGATAATGATACCCACTTCCCTGACCCAACCTGCCCACTTCCCTGACCCAACCTGCCCACTTCCCTGACCCAACCTGCCCACTTCCCTGACCCAACCTGCCCACTTCCCTGACCCAACCTGCCCACTTCCCGGACCCAACCTGCCCACTTCCCTGACCCAACCTGCCCACTTCCCTGACCCAACCTGCCCACTTCTCTGATCCAATCTACCCAATTCCCACATCCAATCTACCCACTTCCCATATTCAATCCATCCACTTCATCCAATCTACCCATTTCCATATCCATTCTACCCAATTCCCACATCCAATCTACCCACTTCCCATATTCAATCTATCCACTTCATCCAATCTACCCATTTCCATATCCAATCTACCCAATTCCCACATCCAATCTACCCACTTCCCATATTCAATCTATCCATTTCATCCAATCTACCCACTTCCCACATCTAATCTGCCCACTTCCCATATCCAATCTATCCACTTCATCCAATCTACCCACTTCCCATATCCAATCTACACACTTGACCCAATCTACCCACATGATCCAATCTACCAACATGATCCATTCTACTCACTTCCCATATCCAATCTACCCACATGATCCAATATACCCATCTGATCCAATCTACCCACATGATCCAATCTACCCACTTCACTGATCCAATTTATCCACATGATTCAATCTACCCACAAGATCCAATCTACCCACATGATCTAATCTACCCACATGATACAATCTACCCACATGATCCAATCTACCCACTTCACTGATCCAATCTACCCATCTGATCCAATCTACCACTTACCATATCCAATCTACCCACTTGATCCAATCTAGCCACATGATCCAATCTACCCACTTGATCCAAACTACCCACATGATCCAATCTACCCACTTCACTGATCCAATCTACCCATCTGATCCAATCTACCCACTTCACTGATCCAATCTACCCACCTCTTTAAGACCTCACATTAGATGGACCATTGAGTAATGCCACTGACGCTAACTTTGTTGGTTCATGAAGAGAAGCTGATTACCAAACCTGGAACCCATTACAGGTCAGGAACAATGACCATACCCACACTGTGGTGGAGAAGATTCTGGACAAGTATGGTATCGACGGCCCATGTGAGAGCTACTGCCTGCTCCAGTTGCTGCCTGATGGTGGTAAGTGCCCTTCATGTGCAGGCATTCCTTATACAACTGCTGGGGGGATGGTGCGTGAGTCTGCCAAGTGTCAGTCACGATTAATTGAATGAGTGACACAAAGTGTAGTGTACTGCCACTGTGGCTCCCATATCCTAGCACTTTGAGAGCTGCTTTAGTATTCATGATTTGACATGATGATGTTGCTAGCCCCATGCCAACCCTCTCTGGTTACCTTTTGTGACATGCTCGGAAGGCTACAGTGGTCCTACTTATGCCATCCGGGCACCACTGAGGTAACTAATAGCACATTAGGGGCAGTCATCTCATGGATGTTGTGATCATGTTGCCGCCTCAGTTCTATCCCTTTCAGAATTAAGTATTTGCCAGCGCTGTTCAAGAGTTGAAGCCTGCTTCATTGTTGTTGCTGTATGCCCACAAATGGTATGTTTACTCTTTTGAGTGCCCTGAACAGGGCATTGAGTGGTGGGCTGTAGTAGCTTTCTTACATCCCGAGTGTGCTGATGAAGGTTGACCATAGCCCTCCAAACTGCTGTGCTGTTCTTGGCTTCATCTGCGAGACGCTCACTGCTATGGGGATCAGGTTAATCCACATCTCGTCAGGCAGACTGTCCTGAAAACAGTCTGTTTCCAGGGAACGATATGTCAAAGAGAGAGAGTGGTCTTGATCAGTGTATTGTCCCTGACCCTGACGTGGCATCCTTGTCAGTAAATTGTACTTGACGTGACATATTGGTCAGTGTATTTTCCCTGACATGACATCTTAATCAGTATATTGTCCCTGATTCTGATGTGACATCATGATCAGTATATTTTACCCGACCCTGACGTGACATCTTGGTCAGTAAATTGTCTCTGACATAACATCTTGGTCAGTATATTGTCGCTGACCCTGATGTGACATCTTGGTCAGTAAATTGTCTCTGATATGACATCTTGGTCAGTATATTGTCGCCGACCCTGACGTGACATCTTGTTACAAGTTATGTTTTGATAGTGTTTAATTTTTATCCTGTAATAAAACCAAAAGCACCTTTGTCTGTGGATGGAAAGTGTGTGTCAGCCTTGTACAACACACAAATATGTCCTTGCATTCTAAATTTTGTCCAAAAGCCTTCTCCAGCTACAAAGAGCATAACAGAAAGTGAAATATTATGAGATCAATTAGGCTAGGTTATGATATGAGATGGGTTAGGTTATGATATGAGAGGTTAGGTTATGATATGAGATGGGCTAGGTTATGATATGAGAGGATAGGTTATGATATGAGATGGGCTAGGTTATGATAGGAGATGGGTTAGGTTATGATATGAGAGGTTAGGTTATGATATGAGATGGGTTAGGTTATGATATGAGAGGATAGATTATGATATGAGATGGGCTAGGTTATGATATGAGAGGATAGGTTATGATATGAGATGGGTTAGGTTATGATATGAGATGGGTTAGGTTATGATATGAGATTGGCTAGGTTTTGATATCTTCTTCTTCTTCATACGCTGTCAGACGTCAACCTGTATTTTTTCGAAAAAAGCAGCGGTCATCCTGAGGCTGTCGACACTGCCATAGAGCTTGTCTAGTGTTGCCACTGGTGATGGCCACATGTGCTTTCTCTGGTCCTCGTATTTCGGGCAGTCTTGCAGCAGATGTTCAGCTGTCATTTTTCCGGTACCACAACTGCATTTGTCAGTGCCACCTATCTTCAGCTTATTGAATAGGCGGTACCTCAGTCTGTTGTGGCCTGTGCGGAGTCTGAAGACCACGACCTGCTCTCTTCTGTTCAATTGGTAATAGGCATCATTTTTTGTGTAGCCAGTATGTTCTGTTTCCCATTTGGCCATGTATCTGGCTCTAATGAGCCTTTTTGACTCTTCGTAGGTCACACTAGAATCTGGTTGTGGTAGTCTTGCACCTTCTTTTGCAAGTCTGTCTGCCTCCTCATTGCCTTGAATGTTACAATGGGATGGAACCCACTGTACCACTACTCTTTTTGGTGCGGACTGCTGGCATAGTTGACAGTGCTGTTCTTAAATCATTAAGTTCAGTATTTTTCTGGCTTTTTTAGTGCTGTGACTACGGCCAGGGCATTTGTGAACAGGACTAACTGGCTTTCATTTCTTTAGCCTGTCAGCACTGCTTCTGCTGCAGTCCTCAGTGCCTCTGCCTCCGCTCTGAAATTGCTTGAGTATTTTCCATCGGCGGGACGGCAGAGACTTCTTTCTGCGGCTCGACCGGGTCGGGCTGAGGCGCGAGCCTCAGGTCCCAACCATATCGTTGCCTCCCGTCGCAGTGGTGCTGAGATTCAGGGCAGGATTCCGGCTTAGAGGCATTCGGCCGAAATCATTCAGATGGTAGCCTCGCACCATTAGCTTATCAGCCAGGCACGTGGACCAAGTGTCTGAGATCTGCGATTCCTCTCGGATTGAGCAGGATTACCGTATCAACACCCTGTCATTAGTAGGGTAAAACTGACCTGTCTTCCAAGGGTCTAATACCAGCACCCGCTCACTATTAGACCCAACGAAAATGCTCTCAGCCTGTCAATCATTTCAGTGTTGGCGTGTTGAGTCAATTTAGCCGCAGGCTCCACTCATGGTGGTGCCCTTCCGTCAATTCCTTTAACGAGCACTGGATGCGAGCCGATCGAGCCACAGAGAGACTAGCCCTAGATTTCTGTGGGTCAAATTCCAGCACACGTTCCCAATTAGACCCAACGGAAATGCTCTCGGCCTGTCAATCCTTACAGTGTTGGCGTGTTGAGTCAAATTAAGCAGCATGCACTGCGATCCAGCGCCAGCTATCCTGAGGGAAACTTTGGAGGGAACCAGCTACTAGATGGTTCGATTAGTCTTTCGCCCCTATACCCAAGTTTGATGATCGATTTGCACGTCAGAATCGCTACGAACCTCCACCAGAGTTTCCTCTGGCTTCGTTCTACTCAGGCATAGCTCACCATCTTCCGTCCCTCACTCCGTCGACCTAGGACCACCTGGCAGGGGCCCATACACACCAACCGACCGACCGGGCTCCCCCGGGGAGGGATAGCAGCGCTCTGTGCAGAACGGATCCCAACGACCCTAGCGATGATTTTCACTCGGACGGAGACGATTTTTGCCTGCCTGCCTGCCCTTCTCCGACCGGTTGGTCGGGCGAGGACAGGGCCTTTAGGCACAATTCCTGCTTTCCATTTGCCGATCCAAACCTCATTGCAAGAGAAGGACCACAAGCGAGACGAACTGTCGAGATTGGCTATACGCGCTAGCCTTCGACGAACCACACGGACTATAAAAGCTTCTCGATACGGACTACAGTAACGCACCGTTACCAGCGGTACGACTCCACAAAATTGGTCCTGCTACAGTGCCGTTGAGAGGCGGGCGAACTTTTTGGGCAAGCCCGCGCTCTCACTCCGTCTGGCGGGACTGAGATCGCTGTACGAACACTGGATGCAAGTCAATCAAGCCACCGAGAGACCAGCCCCAGATATGAGAGATTATGATATGAGAGATTAGGTTATGATATGAGAGGTTAGGTTATGATATGAGATAGGCTAGGTTATGATATGAGAGGTTAGGTTATGATATGAGATGGGCTAGGTTATGATATGAGAGATTAGGTTAAGATATGAGAGGCTAGGTTATGATATAAGATGGGCTAGGTTTAGCTTCAAATGTCACTTTCATTAACTCTGACATATTCACACTTTAGATTCACATATCACTTCCATTAACTTTGACATATTCACACTTTAGATTCACATATCACTTCCATTAACTTTGACATATTCACACTTTAGATTCACATATCACTTCCATTAACTTTGACATATTCACACTTTAGATTCACATATCACTTCCATTAACTTTGACATATTCACACTTTAGATTCACATATCACTTACATTAACTTTGATATATTCACACTTTAGATTCACCTATCACTTCCATTAACTTTGACATATTCACACTTTAGATTCACATATCACTTCCATTAACTGTGACATATTCACACTTTAGATTCACATATCACTTCCATTAACTTTGACAAGCACAGTTCACTGACTCAACAATATATCAAACAATATTGTTGTACGCCTTCAAAAATGATTTTGAAATCTAAATTTAAAATGGGCAAGATTTTTATTATTCAATTTTGAAAGGAAAAAGAAAAAGTTTCTGTGCGTTGGATCTGAATCAGCGACCTAAGATTTCTAAATATGTTCTCTGCTCTATCAACTGATCTATCCCGAGTCATACAATTGCTTCTAGATTTGCTGTACTGGTTAATAAATTGGTGCTGTGGATCATGGGTATTGATATCAGTTGATATTGAATGCTGAGGATCACATGGTACTGTGACCGACGTACAATACAAACAGCAAGAATTAAGTTATTTAGATTTGTCAATGTGTATGTAGGATATAAACCAGCTTGATTCTTCAACATATCTCAGTTTAATTTTGTCATTTTTCTCCCCACTCGTAGAATTATTGATTCCTGAGCGAACAAATGTCTTCTACGCACGAAACAGCTCCGTGGAACAGAAGTTTATTTTGAGGACAAAACAGGAGCACGATGCTAACAAGGATAAGGAGAAGAAGAGAAGCTGGAGGAAAAAGTAGAAGAGACCATCATATGACTCTCACAAGAGGCAGCATTTCTTTGTCTGACAGACGCTAACAGTTCTCTGGTTGTGGAGGACATACTTGTGTGGGTGACATCTTTAGGTCAAAGGATATTCTTGTGTGGATAAGGCCTGGCTGATTCTACAGTAAGAAAGCATACCCATTAGAAGAATATGGGATCAAACCCAGGGACCTAGGCTGTTGTCCATCATGAGTGTACTTAAAATTGTGCCTCCACACTGTACTGAGACTGTTGAGGGAAGTGGCCTTCTATTCATCAGCCTCATAAATAACCCAGCATTGGGACAATGGTGCAATGATAGTTATATGTTATATGTTTAGTGGATAGCCACACTGTACATGTTGAGTATTCAAAGAAATGATATGTGGAGATGGCTTTCGTTGCTCTCTCACAAGAATTGTAGGTAAACATGTTATCCAGAGGATAGCCACACTGTATGGGGTGAGTCGTGTTGTATCCACTGGATAGTGTTGTTATACATTTCCTTGATGTTGTCAGCTAAAGATATCCTGTGCTGTCATTGATAAGCTGTCACAGATGGAGTTTGGTGGACTTAAGTTGGGCACAGAACTCATTATGGGGTTCGGTTGGGTACATAACTCATTATGGGGTTCAGTTGGGTACAGAACTCATTATGGGGTTCAGTTGGGTACAGAACTCATTATGGGGTTCAGTTGGGTACAGAACTCATGATGTTCAGTTGGGTACAGAACTCATTATGGGGTTCAGTTGGGTACTTAACTCATTATGGGGTTCAGTTGGGTACAGAACTCATTATGTGGTTCAGTTGGGTACAGAACTCATTATGGGGTTCAGTTATGTACAGAACTCATTATGGGGTTCAGTTGTGTACAGAACTCATGAAAGTTAAATTAATTTGTCAATTGAAGATGAAAGTGAAAATTCAGAAATATGGAGTCGGTTAATGAGGTTTCCTCAGTCCTGCCCTGCCTCTCATTTCTGGTAGGCTGCGGACATGCATTTGTGTGCAACTTTTAGATCCTCCTCTCAATTGTGTGGGCTTTGGTTGGGCCCATGATCAATTATGTGGGCTTTGGTTGGGCCCATGATCAATTATGTGGGCTTTGGTTGGGCTCATGCTCAAATTTGTGGGTTTGGTTGGGCTCATGCTCAAATTTGTGGGCTTTGGTTGGGCCCATGCTCAAATGTATGGGCTTGTATGGTCCGTGCTCAAATGTGTCTGCTTCTGTGGTCTATGCTCGGATGTGTGGGCTGGACCTGTGGTCTATGCTCAGATGTGTGTGGCTGCGACTGTATCCATGGATGACATTGCTAACATATTGACACTGGTGAGTGCTACAAGTGTGTGTAATTATGTCTAGTCTTGTCATGTTGAAAGCTTTGAGTAGTTTCTGACACTCAGGCTGTCTTGTATTATCAAACGTTCATAGACACATCAGGGTTGTCAATGATACAAAGGGTGACTTGTAGTTGAGGTTGGTGGGTGACTTGTAGTTGAGGTTGGTGGGTGACTTGTAGTTGAGGTTGGTGGGTGACCTGTAGTTGAGGTTGGTGGGTGACTTGTAGTTGAGGTTGGTGGGTGACTTGTAGTTGAGGTTGGTGGGTGACTTGTAGTTGAGGTTGGTGGGTGACTTGTAGTTGAGGTTGGTGGGTGACTTGTAGTTGAGGTTGGTGGGTGACTTGTAGTTGAGGTTGGTGGGTGACTTGTAGTTGAGGTTGGTGGGTGACTTGTAGTTGAGGTTGGTGGGTGACTTGTAGTTGAGGTTGGTGGGTGACTTGCAGTTGAGGTTGGTGGGTGACTTGTAGTTGAGGTTGGTGGGTGACTTGAAGTTGAGGTTGGTGGGGGACTTGTAGTTGAGGTTGGTGGGTGACTTGTAGTTGAGGTTGGTGGGTGACTTGTAGTTGAGGTTGGTGGGTGACTTGTAGTTGAGGTTGGTGGGTGACTTGATTAGTTGAGGTTGGTGGGTGACTTGATTAGTTGAGGTTGGTGGGTGACTTGTAGTTGAGGTTGGTGGGTGACTTGTAGTTGAGGTTGGTGGGTGACTTGATTAGTTGAGGTTGGTGGGTGACTTGATTAGTTGAGGTTGGTGGGTGACTTGTAGTTGAGGTTGGTGGGTGACTTGTAGTTGAGGTTGGTGGGTGACTTGATTAGTTGAGGTTGGTGGGTGACTTGTAGTTGAGGTTGGTGGGTGACTTGATTAGTTGAGGTTGGTGGGTGACTTGTAGTTGAGGTTGGTGGGTGACTTGATTAGTTGAGGTTGGTGAGTGACTTGTAGTTGAGGTTGGTGGGTGACTTGTAGTCGAGATTGGTGAGTGACTTGTAGTCGATGTTGGTGTGTGACTTGTAGTGGAGGTCTTGTGTGACTTGTAGTGGTGGTCTGTGGACGTGTAGTGGAGGTCTTGTGTGACTTGTAGTAGAGGTTTGTGGGTGACTTGTAGTGGAGGTCTTGTGTGACTTGTAGTGGAGGTCTTGTGTGACTTGTAGTAGAGGTTTGTGTGCGACTTGTAGTGGAGGTTTGTGGACTTGTAGTGGACTTTGTGGGTGACTTGTAGTAGAGGTTTCTGGGAGATTTGTGGTGGAGGTTTGTGGGTGACTTGTAGTGGACATTTGTGGGTGACTTGTAGTGGAGGTTTGTGGGTGACTTGTAGTGGAGGTTTGTGAGTGACTTGAAGTGGAGGTTTGTGGGCGACTTGTAGTGGAGGTTTGTGGGCGACTTGTAGTGGAGGTTTGTGGGCGACTTGTAGTGGAGGTTTGTGAGTGACTTGTAGTGGAGGTTTGTGGGTGACTTGTAGTGAACATTTGTGAGTGACTTGTAGTGGAGGTTTGTGGGTGACTTGTAGTGGAGGTTTGTGAGTGACTTGCAGTGAACATTTGTGGGTGACTTGTAGTGGAGGTGTGTGGGTGACTTGTAGTGGATGTTTGTGGGTGACTTGTAGTGGAGGTTTGTGAGTGACTTGTAGTGGAGCTTTGTGGGTGACTTGTAGTGGAGGTTTGTGGACTTGTAGCGGAGGTTTGTGGGTAACTTGTAGTGGAGGTTTGTGGACTTGTAGTTGAGGTTTGTGGGTGACTTGTAGTGGAGGTTTGTGGACTTATAGTTGAGGTTTGTGGGTGACTTATAGTGGAGGTTTGTGGACTTGTAGTTGAGGTTTGTGGGTGACTTGTAGTGGAGGTTTGTGGACTTGTAGTGGAGGTTTGTGGGTGACTTATAGTGGAGGTTTGTGGACTTGTAGTTGAGGTTTGTGGGTGACTTGTAGTGGAGGTTTGTGGACTTGTAGTGGAGGTTTGTGGGTGACAGCATGAAACAAGTGGTGAGGGTAGATGATGGCATTGGGAGTCCTAGCTGGAGTATGTTGTGCAGCCATCAGTTTTGGTGTCCCTGTGTGCCGCCAGTTTCAAATAATGTGTATGGAAATACACATGTTAGCATATGTTTTATTATTGTAAAGGTCTTTTGTAAAGTCATAGTTGAGTAGGTCACACACGGTAGATCTAGAATACAGGCATGATACAGTACAATTTGTTCCATTGTTTTCTCACATGTAAATTTGTTGTTTTGGGATTTGGTGAGAGGTTCATAGACTTAGTGAGAAGTTCTTGGACTTGTTGAGAGGTTCATAGACTTAGTGAGAAGTTCTTGGACTTGTTGAGAGGTTCATAGACTTAGTGAGAAGTTCTTGGACTTGGTGAGAGGTTCATAGACTTGGTGAGAAGTTCTTGGACTTGGTGAGAGGTTCATAGACTTGGTGAGAGGTTCATAGACTTGGTAAGAGGTTAATAGACTTGGTGAGAGGTTCATAGACTTGGTGAGAGGTTCATAGACTTGGTGAAAGGTTCATAGACTTGGTGAGAGGTTCATAGACTTGGTGGTGAGAGGTTCTTGGACTTGGTGAGAGGTTCATAGACTTGGTGAGAGGTTCTTGGACTTGGTGAGAGGTTCATAGACTTGGTGAGAGGTTCATAGACTTGGTGAGAGGTTCATAGACTTGGTGAGAGGTTCATAGACTTGGTAAGAGGTTCATGGACTTGGTGAGAGGTTCATAGACTTAGTGAGAGGTTCTTAGACTTGGTGAGAGGTTCATAGACTTGGTGAGAGGTTCATAGACTTGGTGAGAGGTTTATAGACTTAGTGAGAGGTTCTTGGATGGGGACATGTTGAGGATTGATGAGAGTACCTGTTGCCCTGTTATGATATTGAAAGATTTGTTTTACCTGGACGACTAAGTGATATCGTTACAAGCTAATGTGTTGCTGGACCCAGTTGATTAGTCAATACTTTTGTGTGTCCTAGAAAACATGTGCAGGATCTCTGAGACTAAGGGGATCTGTGTTAGTCTAATGGTATGGTTATGTTGTAGGAGCTCAGAGATGAACACTTATCAGATGTGGGAGATGTCACATGTCAGGCGTGGGAGAAGAGACATGACACACGTCTTTCCCTTTTTCCCTCCCCACAATCAATCAATCTTGTATTGTCCCCCCACCCCCTTCCCCGCCAATATTTATTCCGGTATCTACAGATGCTGTCCTTGGTCACAGATGCTGTCCTTGGTCACATATGCTGTCCTTGGTCACAGATGCTGTCCTTGGTCACAGATGCTGTCCTTGGTCACAGATGCTGTCCTTGGTCACAGATGCTGTCCTTGGTCACAGATGCTGTCCTTGGTCACATGCTGTCCTTGGTCACAGATGCTGTCCTTGGTCACATATGCTGTCCTTGGTCACAGATGCTGTCCTTGGTCACAGATGCTGTCCTTGGTCACATATGCTGTCCTTGGTCACAGATGTTGTACTTGGTCACAGATGCTGTTTATCTTGTGAAATGATGTTGAATATTTGTGTTGGCACTATTCTGTCTAAGCTAGTCATGTCCTGTCTCAGTTAACTCATGTGCATGTCTCTTCTAGAGGTATGACAGACATCCCCCCCTCCCCCAACTCTCAACAGTCGAGAGCTTGTTTGTTCAACACTTGATCTTCTACAGCCATGTTCTGTCCAACTGACTCTGCCTATGTGTGTGTCTGTTAGCATCTGTCTACAATACTCTGTTTTGTTTTATACTGGCTAGTCAGTTGTATTTGCTCAGTGCTAATGTCACTTAGACATTTTTGTGGCATCCCCCACCCCTAGCTGGTGTCCGTTGTTGACAGTACAGTCAGCTGTATATAGTGACATGTGTGAAATGTGTACAAATTACACCATAACTATTGCCTGCATTTATAGATAACGTTGACCAAATTATGTACATTGCTTTGGCTGTACATTTGTGGCTGTTTTTGTACATTTTTTGCTGTGTTTGTACATTTTTTGCTGTTTTTTGGCTGTATATTTTATTGCAGTTTTTATTGAAAACTGACAGGCAGACGGCTGTACATATCATTGGTGGCTATCTTAACATAAATGATGTGCCTGGTGCTACATGCTTGTATGATGGTGTGAATGTTTGCCCAGTGGCTACCTGACATCATCTGATGGTGTGAATGTTTGCCCAGTGGCTACCTGACATCATCTGATGGTGTGAATGTTTGCCCAGTGGCTACCTGACATCATCTGGTGGTGTGAACGTTTGTCCAGTGGCTACCTGACATCTGGTGGTGTGAATGTTTGCCTAGTAGCTATCCGACATCATCTGATGGTGTGAATGTTTGCCCAGTGGCTATCCAACATCATCTGATGGTATGAATGTTTGCCCAGTGGCTACCTGACATCATCTGATGGTGTGAATGTTTGCCCAGTGGCTACCTGACATCATCTGGTGGTGTGAATGTTTGCCCAGTGGCTACCTGACATCATCTGGTGGTGTGAATGTTTGCCCAGTGGCTACCTGACATCATCTGGTGGTGTGAATGTTTGCCCAGTGGCTACCTGACATCATCTGAGGGTGTGAATGTTGGCCCAGTGGCTACCTGACATCTGGTGGTGTGAATGTTTGCCCAGTGGCTACCTGACATCGTCTGGTGGTGTGAATGTTTGCCCAGTGGCTACCTGACATCGTCTGGCGGTGTGAATGTTTGCCCAGTGGCTACCTGACATCATCTGATGGTGTGAATGTTGGCCCAGTGGCTGCCTGACATCTGGTGGTGTGAATGTTTGCCCAGTGGCTACCTGACATCATCTGATGGTATGAATGTTGGCCCAGTGGCTACCTGACATCTGGTGGTGTGAATGTTTGCCCAGTGGCTACCTGACATCATCTGATGGTGTGAATGTTGGCCCAGTGGCTACCTGACATCTGGTGGTGTGAATGTTTGTCCAGTCACTACCTGACATCATCTGATGGTCCATTGCGCTCGTCACGTAGCAGATTGTCACCACTCTAGCTGTCACTGAGACCTACTCCACTATCACTGTGAGAGCTCCTACAGTAGTGCTGCTGGTTTCTCTAGCAATGTCGTCTGTTGAATAGTGACGTGTCAACCCCATTGGCAAACATCTTTAGTTGCCTTATCTGACATACTGTGATGGGGCCATGCTGTGCTCTCTCCGTGCCCCGTACGCAGCCATCAGACTGAGCTGGCCATATCAGAGAATACTAATATGTGATTGGCATGCTCCAGGTAGCCAGACATGTGAATGCTGAGTGCCAGGATGGAAGTGCCTGTCGTACAATCCTTCAACAAGGTGCATATAAATCAAGGATTCTCCTATGTTAAATGCATGTTACACGTCATTACGAACAATCACACGTTTTACACCGTATTTGACAGTTATTCACTACGAGTTATGTATGTACACCCATTGTGTGACTGTGTATTTCAATTTGTGATATTGTCTTTCTGTAACCCATTATTGGTTCTAATGTCCGTCGGGTTGATCACACATTGATGTTATCATTATATCACCCCACATGTATCAACTGGTACAGTATCACCCCACATGACATCAACTGGTACAGTATCACCCCACATGACATCAACTGGTACAGTATCACCCCACATGACATCAACTGGTACAGTATCACCCCACATGACATCAACTGGTACAGTATCACCGCACATGACATCAACTGGTACAGTATCACCCCACATGACATCAACTGGTACAGTATCACCCCACATGACATCAACTGGTACAGTATCACCCCACATGACATCAACTGGTACAGTATCACCCCACATGACATCAACTGGTACAGTATCATCCCCCCCACATGACATGTATCTAGTGGTACAGTATCATGTCACATGGCATCCGCTGGTACAGTATCATCCCACATGACATGTATCATCTGGTAGAGTATCACCCCACATGACATGTATAATCTGGTACAGTATCACCCCACATGACATGTATTTTCTGGTACAGTATCACCCCACATGTATCAACTGGTACAGTATCACCCCACATAACATGTATCATCTGGTACAGCATCATCCCATATGTATCAACTGGTACAGTATCACCCCACATGGCATGTATATCTGGTACAGCATCATCCCACATGTATCAACTGGTACAGTATCACCCCACATGGCATGTATTTTCTGGTACAGTATCACCCCACATGTATCAACTGGTACAGTATCACCCCACATAACATGTATCATCTGGTACAGCATCATCCCACATGTATCAACTGGTACAGTATCACCCCACATGGCATGTATTTTCTGGTACAGTATCACCCCACATGTATCAACTGGTACAGTATCACCCCACATGGCATGTATTTTCTGGTACAGTATCACCCCACATGTATCAACTGGTACAGTATCACCCCACATGGCATGTATTTTCTGGTACAGTATCACCCCACATGTATCAACTGGTACAGTATCACCCCACATAACATGTATCATCTGGTACAGCATCATCCCACATGTATCAACTGGTACAGTATCACCCCACATGGCATGTATCGAGTGGAAGAAACTGATGCCCTTTAACCTGGCCAAGCCACAGTGTGTGCTGGTCACAGCATTATTATGTGGCGTTGGTAAGGCTGCCTCAGACCAGCAGTTCCCAAAGTTGTGTCAGTGGAAGCCCCCTTATCAACCATGCCACATATAGTACAGGATCTCAGCTAGTGTTGACATCCACAGTCTCAGATATGACATCATTGTTCACAAAAATAGCATGTGTCAGCTTTCATGACATGGTGTGACATGAATATGTGGCTTATGTCAGCATTCACACACCTGTTCTACATTTTAGTGCTCAGCCCCAGGCAGGAAATAATGTACACCTCAACCCTATATGCTCCTATAAGGAATTGACTTCACAGACATGAGCTCACAGACAGGAGCTCACAGACAGCTCACAGACATGAGCTCACAGACATGAGCTCACAGCCACCAGACATGAGCTCACAGACATGAGCTCACAGACAGCCACCAGACATGGACTCACAGACAGCCACCAGACATGGACTCACAGACAGCCACCAGACATGGACTCACAGACGGACACCAGCTAGGACTGTCATCAGTGAACTACTTGCTTGTCACTGGCACACTGTCAAAGTCCACAGACTGACAGATAAGATGACCACTCTCTTCTTGCATATCAAAGTATCCAATCAAAATAGACTTGCTGCACATGTATCAAAACGAGCTACAATCAATCAAAGAATGAACCATTGAAAGTAGTTAACAAACAATTTACAAAAGCAATCAAATCTTATGGAGTTGGCAGACCTGCAAGCACTGCCTGCCACCTAGTGATGACCAGCTGAGAAATGCACCCACCTTCCTCCTCCCACTGTGCATGTTTGAGGGCTCCCCCCAACATCTTGTGGCCTTAACACTAGCCTCCATTGGGAGACATTTGTTACCTGTTTGCATTACCCTTGCATTCTTATGTGCACGGGACCTCAGAGTACATTGTCCGTCTCCAATATGACTAGGTGCTGGTCTCACCTACCTTGAGACCAGGGTGTGTTTTAACACCCACCATCGCATGCTTTTGTTAGAGGTGACCACCTGACCTCTGGACAACGGGACCTTGGCTGCTCCACCATGACAACACACCCGCCCATTCTTCACATCTGATTCAGTCTCTCTTGGCCAAACACAACCTTCCTCTGGTTCACCAGGCTATCTGTTCTCTGGACATGGCACCTTGTGACGTTTGGCTGTTCTCCAAGCTGAACATTCTGAGCCGAGCCACGAGAAGACATGTGAAGTGTGCCCCAGCTGTACTCTATTTCCAAAATGTTTCCGACAATGGCAGGACCGCTGGCAGAGATGTGTGCAGTCCCAAGGAGTGTACTTTTAAAGGGATTAAGATTCCAAACCTCCAGGTGTGTAATTGTATTTTTCCAGCCCTAAGGTCAGAAACGTTTTGAACACACCTTGTACATGTTATTTCTGGAACCCTGTGTACAATATATAAGTTATCTAGTCTCCTTATTTCTCCTCTTTCCCCCCTCCCCCCCTCCTTTCAGTACATAATGTCTGTACGACAGACCTGCCTGGCTGTAAATGGTTATAATGTTCTACATCCTAACAAACTACTTCAGCAAGTCGTCCAACAACAAGATAGTCTCAAACCTTCTTGATAGTCTTGTTTTAATTGTTGCACAAAGGTTGGTCTGTGACTCTGTTCAGTCTGTGACTCCATGTTTGACAGAGTCAGACTGACTCAGCTGTTGTGGATGGATGTTGTGTCAGACTGACTCAGCTGTTGAGGGTTTATGTTGTGTCAGACTGACTCAGCTGTTGTGGATGGATGTTGTGTCAGACTGACTTAGCTGTTGTGGGTGGATGTTGTGTCAGACTGACTCAGCTGTTGTGGGTGGATGTTGTGTCAGACTGACTTAGCTGTTGTGGGTGGATGTTGTGTCAGACTGACTCAGCTGTTGTGGGTGGATGTTGTGTCATGTTCTAGTCAACTCTCTACATCTGCCTTGCCAATTAACACATCAACAATGTGTTTTAGACCATGCTCCCTCCCCTCAGTGTGTGCTGGTACAACCCATCCCCTCTGTGTGCTGGCACAACCCGTCCCCTCTGTGCTGGTACAACCCATCCCCTCTGTGTGCTGGCACAACCCGTCCCCTCTGTGTGCTGGTACAACCCATCCCCTCTGTGTGCTGGCACAACCCGTCCCCTCTGTGTGCTGGTACAACCCACCCCCTCTGTGTGCTGGTACAACCCATCTGCTCTGTGTGCTGGTACAACCCGTCCCCTCTGTGTGCTGGTACAACCCATCCCCTCTGTGTGCTGGTACAACCCATCCCCTCTGTGTGCTGGTACACCACCTCCCCTCTCTGTGTGCTGGTACAACCCGTCCCCTCTGTGTGCTGGTACAACCCCTCCCCTCTGTGTGCTGGTACACCCCCTCCCATCTGTGTGCTGGTACAACCCCTCCCCTCTGTGTGCTGATACAACCCCTCCCCTCTGTGTGCTGGTACAACCCCTCCCCTCTGTGTGCTGGCACAACCCCTCCCCTCTGCTGGTACAACTCCCCTCTGTGTGCTGGTACAACCCCTTCCCTCTGTGTGCTTGTACAACTCCTCCCCTCTGTGTGCTGGTACAACCCCTCACCGCTGTATGACTACAAAAGTGTTAACCCATCTAGCCAAATCTCCGTAACGTCTCTTCCTGTCAGCACGTTTCTGTAGCAAAGGTATACACAGGTTGGGTTGTGGGAAACTGTTGTACACTGGTTAGACAAACTGTTGTACACTGGTTAGACAAACTGTTGTACACTGGTTAGACAAACTGTTGTACACCTGTTAGACAAACTGTTGTACACTGGTTAGACAAACTGTTGTACACTGGTTAGACAAACTGTTGTACACCTGTTAGACAAACTGTTGTACACTGGTTAGACAAACTGTTGTACACTGGTTAGACAAACTGTTGTACACCTGTTAGACAAACTGTTGTACACTGGTTAGACAAACTGTTGTACACTGGTTAGGCATGGTGTTGGCTAGAACACAAGACACTAGTGCTCCACAAAGGATTGAGTAAAAGGTGTATTCTTTTTTAAATGGGTAGCTATGGACCAGCACAGACAGTGTAGACCCTTAGTGGACCAGCACAGACAGTGTAGACCCTTAGTGGACCAGCACAAACAGTGTAGACCCTTAGTGGACAAGCACAGACAGTGTTTACCCTTAGTGGACCAGCACAGACAGTGTAGACCCTTAGTGGACCAGCACAGACAGTGTAGACCCTTAGTGGACCAGCACAAACAGTGTAGACCCTTAGTGGACCAGCACAGACAGTGTAGACCCTTAGTGGACCAGCACAGACAGTGTAGACCCTTAGTGGGCCAGCACAAACAGTGTAGACCCTTAGTGGACCAGCACAGACAGTGTAGACCCTTAGTGGACCAGCACAGACAGTGTAGACCCTTAGTGGGCCAGCACAGACAGTGTAGACCCTTAGTGGGCCAGCACAGACAGTGTAGACCCTTAGTGGGCCAGCACAGACAGTGTAGACCCTTAGTGGGCTAGCACAGACAGTGTAGACCCTTAGTGGGCCAGCACAGACAGTGTAGACCCTTAGTGGACCAGCACAGACAGTGTAGACCCTTAGTGGGCCAGTACAGACAGTGTAGACCCTTAGTGGGCCAGGGGAGACAGTGTAGACCCTTAGTGGGCCAGCACAGACAGTGTAGACCCTTAGTGGGCCAGGGGAGACAGTGTAGACCCTTAGTGGACCAGCACAGACAGTGTAGACCCTTAGTGGGCCAGTACAGACAGTGAAGACCCTTAGTGGGCCAGGGGAGACAGTGTAGACCCTTAGTGGGCCAGCACAGACAGTGTAGACCCTTAGTGGGCCAGGGGAGACAGTGTAGACCCTTAGTGGACCAGCACAGACAGTGTAGACCCTTAGTGGGCCAGTACAGACAGTGTAGACCCTTAGTGGGCCAGGGGAGACAGTGTAGACCCTTAGTGGGCCAGCACAGACAGTGTAGACCCTTAGTGGACCAGCACAGACAGTGTAGACCCTTAGTGGGCCAGGGGAGACAGTGTAGACCCTTAGTGGGCCAGGGGAGACAGTGTAGACCCTTAGTGGGCCAGCACAGACAGTGTAGACCCTTAGTGGGCCAGGGGAGACAGTGTAGACCCTTAGTGGACCAGCACAGACAGTGTAGACCCTTAGTGGGCCAGTACAGACAGTGAAGACCCTTAGTGGGCCAGGGGAGACAGTGTAGACCCTTAGTGGGCCAGCACAGACAGTGTAGACCCTTAGTGGGCCAGGGGAGACAGTGTAGACCCTTAGTGGACCAGCACAGACAGTGTAGACCCTTAGTGGGCCAGTACAGACAGTGTAGACCCTTAGTGGGCCAGGGGAGACAGTGTAGACCCTTAGTGGGCCAGGGGAGACAGTGTACACCCTTAGTGGGCCAGGGGAGACAGTGTAGACCCTTAGTGGGCCAGGGGAGACAGTGTAGACCCTTAGTGGACCAGCACAGACAGTGTAGACCCTTAGTGGGCCAGGGGAGACAGTGTAGACCCTTAGTGGACCAGCACAGACAGTGTAGACCCTTAGTGGGCCAGGGGAGACAGTGTAGACCCTTAGTGGACCAGTACAGACAGTGTAGACCCTTAGTGGGCCAGGGGAGACAGTGTAGACCCTTAGTGGACCAGCACAGACAGTGTAGACCCTTAGTGGGCCAGGGGAGACAGTGTAGACCCTTAGTGGACCAGTACAGACAGTGTAGACCCTCAGCATGACTTCCAGCTGTTAGGTTGTACACAGAGCCATCTCAGCAAAGATCACAGACGATTACAAGAACGATTTGGAATGTTTAGCAGTTGAGGAGGTCATTTCTTGAATGTGCAAGATTGACACACGTGCTAGACATTTGATTAAAGCTTGGATTTTCTTTTAGGTGATGTGTCATTATGTGTCACCGTAGTCATCATCCCGGTCGTCACCATAAACCGCAGTCAATCATTAATGGCTGTCGATGGACACACGACCTTTCCATGTCAGGAATTCAATCACAGCCTGTATCCTCAAACGTATTCCTATGTAGGTCACCATTCTGTTGTGTGCATGCATCATGTTCCAGGCCCATGCCCCTATAGTCACATTAGAGATTATTTTCACATGGCTCTGAGACCTTCGGTCAGTAACTCTGGAGGCCAGACTGTTACTCTCGTACCACTGGATGATCATATCGTCACAGCTGACACTAATCCACCTTGATATGTGCATGCAGACATGGATATGCAGGTGTGTGTGTTGTTGTGTCAATCATGGATTTGCTGGTGTCTCGGACCTGACAATCATGGATTTGCTGGTGTCTGAGACCTGACAATCATGGATTTGCTGGTGTCTCGGACCTGACAATCATGGATTTGCTGGTGTCTCGGACCTGACAATCATGGATTTGCTGGTGTCTGAGACCTGACAATCATTTCTAGTGTTGGAAGATTGGTGTAGATGGAAGAAAGGCCAGGACAGGAAACAGACTGCCTGGAAGCCATGAGGCTGGCGGTTGTTGGTGAGAAACTTATCTTGACTGCTAGGACTGTGCAGGCTGGTTAACACTGACACATCCCCTCAGTGATCCGTGTAGTTGACAGTTACAGGTCTCATTATTTCATGTCTGTGTCTATCGTAGATATCAATGTTGAATATACTCAGTTTTCTCAATTATAACATTTATTTATTTTAATTTATAATTGCACACGTATTTTGTATAAATATATATATATATCTGTGTGTGCGTGTGTATGTGTGTGTGTGTGTGTGCGTGCGTGCGTGTGTGTGTACGTGTGTGTGTACACAAGTGTTGTTAATGTATATGACTGAGAGGGTCAGACCAGACCTGACCAATGCCCAATACGCGTAGAACTAGCCTATTCCATGACCTGACCAATGCCCAATACGCGTAGAACTAGCCTATTCCATGACCTGACCAATGCCCAATACGCGTAGAACTAGCCTATTCCATGACCTGACCTTGCAGCATTTACAGGGATGCTCCCTCCACAAACCTCACAACAGACAGACAATAGGACAGACAGATGGCCAAAAGGACAGACAGATAAAAGGACAGGCAGCCAATAGGACAGACAGATAGCCAAAGTACACAGGCAGCCAATATGACAGATGGACAGCCAATAGAACAGACAGCCAATAGAACAGACAGCCAATAGGACACATAGTCAATATGACACAGACAGAGAATATGACATACAGACAATAGGATGGACAGACAATTAGGACACATAGTCAATATGACACAGACAGAGAATATGATATACAGACAATAGGACGGAAAGACAATAAGACAGACAGACAATAGTACAGACAGACAGCCAATATGACAGTCAGCAAATAGGACAGACAGACAATATGATATACAGATAGCCAATAGAACAGGCAGCCAATAGGACACAGTGAATATGACACAGACAGAGGATATGATATACAGACAATAGGATGGACAGACAATAGGAGAGACAGACAATAGAACTGACAGAGAGACAGACAATAGAACTGACAGATAGACAATAGTACAAACAGACAACATGACAGACAGACAATAGGACAGACAGACAATATAACAGACAGACAATATGACAGACATGCAAACAGTAGGACATACAGACAATAGAACTGACAGAGAGACAAGCAATAGAACAGACAGATGTGTATGTTGTGTCCAGATGTGTGTGTTGTATTGAGACTAGTCTGTGAGATGGCAAATGGAGTTTAATATGGATAAATGTACAGTCATCAACATGGGTAGATCCAAAATGGGAACATAATCACAGAATGGGAGAGATCAATATTAGAAAGATAGAAAAGGAAAGGGACCTGGGGGTTATAATAGATCATACAGGTAAGGTGAGTGAGCAAGTCCAGGTAGCAGTGAAAAAGGCAAATGCAATGTTCATCATGTAGCATGTCCTTTGTAGAACGTCGCTCCCATCACAGTCTGTCTGAAAGAAACTCGTTCCCTTGCCAAAACACCAGCTTCCGCCACTGTCATACTCAGGCATTCCTGGATATCTTGGTGCCATCATCTTCTTGGTCTACCCCTTCCTCTTTTGCCTGGCACCATACCTTCCATCACCGTCCTCTCAAGACCGTTGTGTCTCTTGATGTGACCAAAGTATTTGCATTTTCTAGCCAAAATGGAATTGATAAACCAGTTCTCCTCTATGCTCAACTCTTGCCGAATGTCTACATTTGTTCTTTTCTCTGTCCAGGGTATTCTGAGGATCTTTCTGTAACACCTTGACTCGAAGGACTCGACTCCCTGTCTAGAAGTTTTGGCAATCGTCCATGCCCCACAGCCACAAGCCGCCACAGGAAAAACACAGGCTCTCAAGACTTCCACTTTTATCGCTCTGCTGGTGCCCTGCCATAACTTCCCCAGGCCGCCCAGTCTCTGCACCGCCAGAGCCAGTCCCCCTCCGACCTCCCTCGAGCAGTCACCATTTCTGTCGACTCTGGAGCCCAGACACTCAAAATGTGCAACCTGATCCACCTCCTCACCACCCACTGTAAATCCATGCCGACACCATCGATGGTCATTATCCTTGTTTTGTCTATGTCCATCAACGGCCGAAAGTAGCTGCTCCAGCCCCTCCGCACCTCCCGACAGTATCACTGTGTCATCTGCGCATCGCAACCCTGGAATCCCGCACCCCCCAACCGAAACTTTCAATGCTCTCATCCCCCCGCACATTTCCCACCACACACTCTGCACACATGTTGTACAGATACGGTGAGAGGATACATCCCTGTCGGACTCCCTTTTGTACTGCAAACCAATCTGATGTTTGCCCAGACACTCGGCCAGCGGCCCGCCAATCTTGGTACAATGTTTCAACGAGATGGACTATATGCAAAGGAAACCTCATTTCCTTCATGACTCTCCACAGACCTTGATGTTTTACCGCGTCGAAGGCCTTAGTGTAACCAATGAAACATGTGCACATGTCTACATTAAACTCTCCACATTTCCCATAGATATTCCCCAATTGAACATGTGGTCCCGGGTCCCTCCGCCCCCCCCCCCACCACCCCCCCCCTCCTCCCCAAACCTGCCTGGACCACCTGAACCTCAGACTCAAACCCTTTCTCCATCCTTCCCAACAGGATTCGCAAGAGTATCGCGCCAGCATGGCCGACCAGTGCGACAGCTCGGTAGCCCGTGCACAGTATCAGGTTGCCCCTCCTGAGGAGGGGAATATAAATTGACTCCTTCCATGCCTCTGGCCACTCCGCACCGCGCCATATCTGTCTACACAGCCCGTGACAGACTCGAGCACATGCCTCTCCTCCTACTTGTATCAGCTCTGCCGGGACATCATCGCATCCTGGGGACCCTCCCTTTTTCAGGCTTTTAATTGCAGAGCGTACTTCTTCCAATGTTGGCCCAGGCTCCCTCTCATCCCCCGGCAGGACTGCAACTGAGCGCCCTGTGCCGTCTCCATACATGGCTCTGCAGCACTCTCTCCATCCACTCAGCATGTCCCTGGTCCCTGTCAATGTGCCCTCCTCCTCGTCATCCATGACATGTGGAACCGGACGGAACTCCCCTGTCAGTGTTCCCATCTCCCCGAATGCATCTCCCTCTCTGCCCCGCTGCTGTAGATTCTCTATATCCCCACATGTCTCCACCACGTATCTTCCCCCATCTTTCCCCACCTCTCTTCCAACGCTGTGTTGGTCCCCCTACCTCCCATTTGTTTTAATTGTTGCCTTTCTGCAATGAGTTTCTGTGTTTCGTCTGTTATATAGCTCTGTGTCTTGTGCAATATCTTTGGAATCATTTCTTTTGCTGTCGAGATCAAAATCTCCCTTGCGTACGATGCCAACTTCTCAGATGTCATCTCTTCTTGTACCGCAAGCAACGCCTCAAATTTGTTTTCTACTTTGATGTTGTATTCAGTAGGTATTGCTGATACATCGAAGCGTATTGGCTGGCAACCTTTGTAGATTCTGCGTAGTCTTGTTTGGAAAACTGCAAACAGTAATTCGTGGTCCGTATCGCAGTCTGCTCCTAGCAGTGTTTTTGTCGCCAGCACATTTGATCTCCATCTTTGTTGCACTAGGATGTAGTCTATTTGGTTTCTGCTGTTGCCATCCGGGGAGGTCCACGTCTTTCTCCTCGCTCATTTCTGTTTCCCAAACCAAAAGGTCCTCGAACACTTCTCTCCTCTTCGGCTCTTTCCTCTCCGACTTTCGCATTGAAATCTCCAATGATGACCAAGATGTCTCTTTTTTCCACTTTTTCCATCGCTTCTTGCAAGGTGTTATAAAAATCATCCATTTCACAATCGTCTGCTGCTGATGTTGGTGCATACACTTGAATTATTGTTAAATTTCTAGTCTTTTTCTTAAGTCTGATTACAATTATGCGGTCGTTGACTGGATTGTAACCGAGTAGTGAAGGTGCTGTCTTCTTTGACAGAATAAAGCCGACCCCGCTTTTCCCACCCTTGTCCGTCCCAGAGTATATAAATGTTTATCCTGAGGAGCTGGTACAGTGCAATGTTAGGCATGATAAAAAGAAATATTAAACATAGGAGCAAGGAAGTGATAGTCAAACTGTATAAAGCTTTAGTTAGACCTAGATTGGAGTACTGTGTACAGGTGTGGAGTCCTTATCATAGAGGGGACATAAACATGCTAGAAAGAATACAAAAAAGAGCGACAAAGATGATAGTGGGATTCCAGAATTACAGTTATGAGGAACGACTCAGAAAAACCGGCCTACAGTGTCTCGAAGAGAGAAGAATTCGTGGTGACTTAATACAAGTTTATAAGATGATCAAAGAAAAGCATAAATTAAACAAGTTTTTCAAAATATAACCACCTACAAGAACAAGAGGGCATAGCTACAAGTTAACTAAAGAGAGGTCCAGATCAGATATTAGGAAATATTTTTTTAATCAGAGAGTGGTGAATGCGTGGAATGCACTGCCACAGGAGGTAGTGGAGGCAGGGACAGTTAATGCATTTAAGAATAAATTGGATGCGCATAACTTTTAGAGCAAGTTGATGTAAATGTAACTGGTTGTATACAGACTTTAATGAGTCTTATAAACCAGTATAAAAACATTAAGTTAAGTTAAGCTGTGTACAAGTATGTTATGTCGGCTGATCAGTTCACCAATAAATGTGACTTCCTGTGTCTTGTCAGTTGCCATGTGACCTTTTCCTTGTGGTGTGTAGTTTTGTTTGGTGGTGGCGGTGCTTACCTTAACATTAATCAAATCTAGTCACACGCTGCTTCAGTCTACCCAGCTGTGAAAGGGTACCTGTTATAGTTAGGCTCTGCAAGCTAGTTGGGAATTTCATTCCACTTCACAAACAATAGTCTTTAACACTTGATCCCAACACCTGATCCGAACACCTGATCCCAACACCTGACCCCAACATCTGATCCCAACACCTGATCCCAACACCTGATCCCAACACCTGACCCCAACACCTGACCCCAACACATGGCATCAACACCTGACCCCGACACCTGGCCCCAACACCTGACCCCAACACCTGATCCCGACACCTGGCCCCAACACCTGGCCTTAACACCTGACCCCAACACCTGATCCCAACACCTGGCACCAACACCTGGCCCCAACACCTGACCCCAACACCTGATCCCAACACTTGGCCCCAACACCTGACCCCAACACCTGACCCCGACACCTGACCCCGACACCTGGCCCTAACACCTGGCTCCAGTACCTGACCCCAACACCTGATCCCAACACCTGGCCCCAACACCTGACCCCGACACCTGGCCCCAACACCTGGCCCCGACACCTGGCCCTGACACCTGGCCCCGACACCTGGCCCTGACACCTGACCCCGATACCTGGCCCCGACACCTGACCCCGACACCTGGCCCCAACACCTGACCCCAAGCAATAATGACTACCATGACTCTGTAGCAGAAGACCCAAACATCCCCTTATTGGGCCAGCTTATCATTTCTGGACGTTGGTGTGTTAGGGTTCAGGCTTTGGCATACTAAATTAATATTAAATGGATGGATGACTGACTGGTGGATGCCTGATGAATGACTGATGGATGACTGGTGGATGACTGATGGATGGATGGATGGATGACTGATGGATGGAGCCAGTTGATTGTGTCTGCTCACCCGCTGACGATCAGACCATTCTGAACTGACTCACGATGGAAGCTCGGGTGTGGCGGAGTTTGCTCTAACTGCTCCCCCACCTCATCCCCCCACCCCCTCCCTTTGTTGTTGTTGTTGACTCTTTAAGTAGAGCTTGGGACCAGCCTTCCAGGAAGTCTGTAACATTGTTGAATGTCTGGCATGGCTGTTAATGGTGTCCCTGACGATGGTTCTGGTCAGCACCACCTGGTCATATCGGCTGGTCAGCACACCTGGTCAGCACCACCTGGTTATGTTGGCAGGTCAGCACCACCTAGTCATATCGGCTGGTCAGCACCACCTGGTTATGTCAGCTGGTCAGCACCACCTGGTCATGTTGGCTGGTCAGCACCACCTGGTCATGTCGGCTTTTCAGCACCACCTGGTTATGTCGGCTGATCAGCACCACCTGGTCATGTCGGCTGGTCAGCACCACCTGGTCATGTCGTCTGGTCAGCACCGGCTGGTCATGTCGGCTGGTCAGCACCACCTGGTTATGTCGGCTGGTCAGCACCACCTGGTCATGTCGGCTGGTCAGCACCACCTGGTCATGTCGTCTGGTGAGCACCACCTGGTCATGTCGGCTGGTCAGCACCACCTGGTCATGTCGTCTGGTGAGCACCACCTGGTCATGTCGGCTGGTCAGCACCACCTGGTCATGTCGGCTGGTCAGCACCGGCTGGTCATGTCGGCTGGTCAGCACCACCTGGTTATGTCGGCTGGTCAGCACCACCTGGTCATGTCGGCTGGTCAGCACCACCTGGTCATGTCGGCTGGTGAGCACTAGCTGGTCATGTCGGCTGGTCAGCACCACCTGGTCAGCGTTGGCTGGTCAAGCTACCACAAATTTACTCAATATCCAAAATACTCAACAAATGCCTCCAGTGCAGAAGACTCACCAACTTGTGATATACACATCTGTGTCTAGTATTATGGCAGAGGGCATCCACATTATACAAGTCTGTTCTGTAAACACCTGCTCAGGTAAGGTGCTGTTAGTCACAGGTTCTTAGCAGGTCTACAGAGGGCACAGGATGTACCACAGGACTTATGCGTGCAGGTAACAAGGGGGCTTTCTGGGTGGGGGATGGGTCCACACACACAGCTGATCGTGTGGCTTGGTTAGGAGGGGGCGGGGGTGCTGTTTGGGTGGGGCATGGGTCCACACACACAGCTGATCGTGTGACTGGGGTGGGGGCATTGGTTCACACACATCTTATTGTGTGGCTGGGGTAACAAGGGGGCCATCTGATTACAGTCACGATGGAAGGGTTGACATCACACAATCACGATGGAAGGGTTGACATCTTACAGTCACGATGGAAGGGTTGACATCTTACAGTCACGATGGAAGGGTTGACATCTTACAATCACGATGGAAGGGTTGACAGCTTACAGTCACGATGGAAGGGTTGACAGCTTACAGTCACCATGGAAGGGTTGACAGTTTTCCTACAAACTTGTCAGCGGTATAGAGCTACAGGTATGATACAGTGTGGCAGAGTTGGCAAATCTTCAGCTACGATACTAGGCCTCATATACATTTTAAATTGTGGTTAAGGTTGTAGAAATCTCTGTGTGGCACTGTTAGGGTTTGGGTCAGACAATATATGTATCATAAAACGGTAGAATCCATCCATCAAATTTTAGAACTTAGCCTCGTTTTTCATGATCATAAATTCTGTTTTGATATGTTCGCTTTGCTTTTGTATGTTGTTTTGATAACTTTATTTTGTATATGTTGATTAAGAAATAAATATCATTTCTCTATGTTAATGTCAACACATGTTCTTGGCTTGTTATTTGTGGGAGTCACGTTATGTCTACGAAGATCCAGAAGCCAAGATCTCGGACTACAAACGTCCTCCCTAGACAGCAAAACGTCCTCTCTATCCCTGTCTACATCCTGTGCCAATTCCACGGATCAGAACCTCGTTTTCGACACAACACCCCAGGGTGATAGTTTGTCCATCACAAGTGATGAAGACCACTCTCTTTGTTCAGCCGTGTGGACAATCGTATCTCTTGCTGTGTCCGCTGAAATGGGTGACTTGCGCGGAGATTTGGATTAAAGTGAGGAAGAAACTGCGCCTTTTGTCAACCTCACTCACAGAGCCTAAGCTACCTTTTGCCAGTGGCAAGACATTCATCGAGACGACTGGAGATAGCATAGGATGCAAGATTTTGCCTCAGGGTTACCACCGAAGCCTTTCCGTAAACATGTAACCCGCAGGGTAGAAAGGTGGGAAGGCATCTAACGCAGTTTGTCGTGCCTTTTCGATAACCACCATAGGTCGTATGGACAACACTCAGCGTGTGAGTGAGTCGGGCATCTCTGCCAGCTGTATTCAGTTCATCATAGTAGCATCTAAAATTCCCACACGCCAAATTCGTGAATGTGAACCGGCAGAACTAACCCGTGAGATACGACACAGGTATAACTAGTTTAAGCGTAGCGCCATTCAGCCGGCGTCCAGACCAGGATAAACGGATGGAAGAAATCACACAAAAAAAGAACGAAATAACAAGTCCAGACGGAAAACAACTCCACGTATCCGTGAACACAAGTGTAAGTCGTCGACTAGTGTGAATTCCAGGCAAATCCGTGGCCTGGCGACATCCATAATGATCCAAAACAGTAGAGAAATGTAGACTCGCAGCCAGTTACGGCGCCATCTTTTCCAGAACCACACCCCAGGGTATTGAAACACAAAGCCACACGACACAACACCCCAGGGTATTGAAACACAAAGCCACACGACAGAGCACACCAGGGTAGTGAAACACAAAGCCACACGACAGAGCACACCAGGGTATTGAAACACAAAGCCACACGACTGACGGCTCCAGCGAATTCATCTATTCTCGACAGCCCTGATACTATCGGATGAAAGTAGTGGGCCTGATTCGTCAATGCGAATTAGACTAGCTGCGTCTCCTATGCACGACCTCCGACGGCAGGATTTCCCTTTACAAAAATCGGCAACTGCTTGTCTCTTGTGGTGTCAGTCATACTTACATACTCAAAACATTGACCCCAACATCACATATCACACAATACCCCAACATCACATATCACACAATACTCCAACATCACATATCACACAATACTCCAACATCCCATATCACACAATACTCCAACATCACATATCGAGACTAGAGGACTTCCACGTGATCAACCAGTATCCGATGGCTTGACTACATCTGCAACGTGGAGGTCTTTGCTAAAGAGGGTCTCGACCCAATCTTGGAAACAATGGGCTGTCGCCGAATATCTTTGTTTGGTCGTGTCATACGGCCGGACAAAAAGACACAGGACGGCTAGAGCAGCAGACGTTGGAGGAGCAGACGTTGGAGGAGCAGACGTTGGAGCAGCAGACGTTGGAGCAGCAGACGTTGGAGGAGCAGACGTTGGAGCAGCAGACGTTGGAGGAGCAAACGTTAGAGCAGCAGACGTGGGAGGAGCAGACGTTGGAGGAGCAGACGTTGGAGCAGCAGACGTTAGAGGAGCAGACGTTGGAGCAGCAGACGGAGGAGCAGACGTTGGAGCAGCAGACGTTGGAGGAGCAGACGTTGTAGCAGCAGACGTTGGAGGAGCAGACGTTGTAGCAGCAGACGTTGGAGGAGCAAAAATTAGAGGAGCAGACATTGGCCGTCAGCGCACAGTATGGCTCCAGCAGATAGCCTCCCCCTCTGCTCTGGACGAACCTGCAGCCGTGCTGCAGCAGGGACCATGAATGTGGTCAATCAGTGCTCCCAGCCACAGACACCTAAGCGAACTCATTATTATTATTAAGAGGCGACCCAAGGTGGAAGGGAAACTGGTCCAAGAGAAATACCTAGTCAACTAGCAAGAAACAAAGACATTAGTCAAGAACAATAACAATTCAAGAAGAATACCTCAAAGTCTGCCCAGATAACAGGCACTTGCAACGGTCCAGACAAGACCAGGTTATCATACTACGTCTCCCAACTGACCACAACAGGTGAGACACCACCTGACCACAACAGTGAGACACCACATGTACACCACAGTCAAGACAGGTACCGCCAGCCTGTGTTACTGTGGCCTGGCAAACCTGTCATTAGCACATGTACTTCAGGACTGTCCCATCACACATGACTGTCCCAGCACACATCACTGCCCCACACACAGAACTGTCCCAACAGACAGGACTGTCCCAGCACACAGGACTGCCCATACACAGGACTTTCCAACATACAGGACTGTCCCAACACACAGGACTTCCCAACACACAGGACTGTCCGAGCACACAGGACTGCCCATACACAGGACTTTCCAACATACAGGACTGTCCCAACACACAGGACTTCCCAACACACAGGACTGCCCATACACAGGACTTTCCAACATACAGGACTGTCCCAACACACAGGACTTCCCAACACACAGGACTTCCCAACACACAGGACTGCCCCAGCACACAGGTCAGGAGAAGAGTGTAGTCCGCTCCCCCAGAAGTGACACTGTACAACAGACTGCTGAAGAATGCGATGCGCCCACGAGAGGAGATGTTCATGTTCATCTGTGACGGCCATTATTATGTTACTGCTGCTTAGACCCTCAGACCCGAGTAACGTCTCAGTTCTACCAAGGTCCACAGACCTAGTCCCAGTCCTACATATGTCCACAGACCTAGTCCCAGTCCTACATAGGTCCACAGACCTAGTCCCAGTCCTACATAGGTCCACAGACCTAGTCCCAGTCCTACATAGGTCCACAGACCTAGTCCCAGTCCTACATAGGTCCACAGACCTAGTCCCAGTCCTACATAGCGAAAACAATATTAGAAAGATAGAAAAGGAAACGGATCAAGGGGTTATAAAAGATCTTACAGGTAACGTGAGTGAGCATGTTCAGGTGACAGTGCGCCAGAAGTCAAGGCACACATCATCATCATGTAGCATGTCCTTTATAGAACGTCGCTCCCATCACAGTCTGTCTGAAAGAAAGAAATTCCCTTGCCAAAACTCCAGCCTCCGACACAGTCAACCCCAGGCATTCCTGGATATCTTGGTCCCATCGTCTTCTTGGTCTACCTCTTCCTCTTTTGCCTGGCACCATACCTTCCATCAACGTTCTCTCGAGACCGTTGTGTCTCTTGGTGTGACCAAAGTATTTGCATTTTCTAGCCAAAATGGAATGGATAAACCAGTTCTCCTCTACGCTCAACTCTTTTTTTTTCTGTCCAAGGTATTCTGATGATCTTTCTATAACAGTTTGACTCGAAGGATTCGATTTTTTGTTTGCCAAGGCACACATCCAAACAAATATAAACAACAGTGGATAGAGAGAATAAACAGCAAATACCCACAGGACCCAATCAATAGACTGAAAAGGAAACAATTTTTCGCCTCAGAACAGATCATTGCTGACTAAATGCAGCACAGACTGCACAATACACATGTCAAAGAGGACCCCAGACTCCAGAACACATCCTGCAAACATGTCCACTGCACCAAGACTCCCGTGAGAAGACCTGGCCCGAGGAGAGAAACATACAAGACAAACTGTGAGGAACCATTGAGGACCTGCAACTGACGTGTCACTTCACGGAGGCAGCCCATCTGATGATCAGAGGAATGGATAAATTAGACTATAACAAGTTTTTTTCAAAATACAAATACCCACACAAACAAGAGGGCATAGCTACAAATTAACAAAAGAAAGGTCCAGATTAGGTATTAGGAAATATGTTTTTAGTCAGAGAGTGGTAAATGTGTGGAATGCATTGCCACAGGAAGCTGTGGAGGCAGGGACAATAAATGCATATCAGAATAGATTGCATGCGCATAGCTTCTAGAGCAAGGTGATGTAGATGGAACTGGTTGTATACAGACTCTACAGTCTTCTAAACCAGTATAAAGACGTTAGGTTAAGTTAAGGTCCCCAGACCTGAGTAGCGCCCCAGTCCCACATAGGTCCCCAGACCTGAGTAGCGCCCCAGTCCCACATAGGTCCCCAGACCTGAGTAGCGCCCGTCTCACATAGGTCCCCAGACCTGAGTAGCGCCCCAGTCCCACATAGGTACCCAGACCTGAGTAGTGCCCCAGTCCCACATAGGTCATCAGACCTGAGTAGCGCCCCAGTCCCACATAGGTCCCGAGACCTGAGTAGCGCCCCAGTCCCACATAGGTCATCAGACCTGAGTAGCGCCCCAGTCCCCCATAGGTCCCGAGACCTGAGTAGCGACCCAGTCCCACATAGGTCATCAGACCTGAGTAGCGCCCCAGTCCCCCATAGGTCCCGATACCTGAGTAGCGCCCCAGTCCCACATAGGTCCACAGACCTGAATAAGGACCCAGTAATACATAGCCCCTCCCCCCAGATCTGAGTCAGTCCCAGCCCCCTCCCCCGAGAACTGAGTCCCAGCCCTCCCCCTTCCCCGCCCCCACATCTGAGTTCCAGCACCCCCCCCCCCCTTTTCCCGCCCCAGATCTGAGTCCGAGACCCTCCTCCCACCTCTCTGCCCCCAGATCTGAGTCCCAGCCCCCTTCCTCCTCCCCGCCCCAAGATCTGAGTCCCAGCATCCCTCCCTCCTCCCCCCAATCTGAGTCCTAGCCACCCCCCAGATCTGAGTCCCAGTTCCCCCCCCCCCCCCCCTTCCTCGCCTCAGATAGATCTTATTAGATTTGAACCACTGCCACCTTCTACTCATAATGTAAAAGACGACTATAGAGTGTTGTAAATGTAGCTTGCAAACTCATCCTGTAAAACCGTTGCTATAGTAAATACTTGGATACGGGCTTCCTGTCTAGATACCATTTGAAGTCGTACCTTTATGCTCCACTTGCAGCGAAACTAAGAATCAAACTGCATTTACAAAAGGCGCCCCATTTCAATTCCTATCTAAGTCTTTGACATTGTCACTCCACCCCTGCTTGATAAGATATACATGTCACATTTGCCTACGCTCTTGTTCACTCTGTCTTCTCCATGTACTCATATATTATTCACCTTATTCCGACAAGAATTCTGAAGAGTTTCTAAGCAATCATTATTCGCTGTTAAGTTTCCCAAGGGCTGGTGAGCCCCGCATCACCTGGCTGTAGGGCATCCTATTGTGTGTGTGTGTGTTGCCATTACCAGGCAACGCTTTCTTTAGTGGGGTTCGAATGTTTTGTGTTCTCGGATGTTACAACTGAAAACTGTTGTTGACAAGAATAAAAGCAATGACGCTACGACTTCACGGATATAGAATTGAGCTCAACAATAAATTCTAGGTACGTATGGCACTGGAAGAAGAAAACATAGTGGAGGAGAGTAATCAGCGATAGAAAGGGTGCGAACACAACAATTAATCATAGTTATATGACAGTAAAACATGGAGACTCGTATAAGACAGTGGTCAGCTAAAACAGTATCGTGTATGGTGTAATATCGTCAGCTAGAGAAATCAAGAGAGACCCATAAGGACAGGAAACAACACGTGTAACAGGCTAGACGAATAACAAGCAAGGTATGCTAAGAGATACGTTCAAGGGCTAACATTAGCCACCAGTTTAACAGTCACTTCACGGGGAGGTCAACCACTGACATAGAGCAAGGATATACTTGGCAGATGGGAAGAATACTCTGGTGAAATGTGTGAAGACACAAAAAAGCTACACATTGACGCCAGGAAAAGAGGAAAAGGAGCCAGAACTAACAATAAAGTTCGCTCAACAATCCAAGGTTTCAACAAAAACAGCACTAGGATGTGATGTTATAACAGCCGAATTTGCCAAAGAAGCAATGGGGAAGCCAATGTCTGTATTTGTCGTACACGCAGGAAAGGAAGCCAATGTCTGTATTTGTCGTACAAGCAGGAAAGGAAGCCAATGTCTGTATTTGTCACGCGCTGTAACAGATAGCCTGAAAAGCGCCAATATGGCTCAAACTATGGACGCATGTTCATATCTCATTATCTAAGACATGCGACCTAAGGCCAACCGTTACCTAGGTAAGGTACCCTAGTACAATCTCTGGTGACCTGTTGTTTATGTTGATCAACATCCACTCACAAATCTCTGTTGACCTGTTGTTTATGTTGATCAACATACACACCCACATCTCTGGTGACCTGTTGTTTATGTTGATCAACATCCACTCCCACATCTCTGGTGACCTGTTGTTTAAGTTGATCAACATCCATTCACAAATCTCTGTTGACCTGTTGTTTATGTTGATTAACATCCACTCACAAATCTCTGGTGACCTGTTGTTTATGTTGATCCACATCCACTCACAAATCTATGTTGACCTGTTGTTTATGTGGATCCACATCCACTCACAAATCTCTGTTGACCTGTTGTTTATGTTGATCAACATCCACTCACAAATCTCGGTTGACCTGTTGTTTATGTGGATCCACATCCACTCCCACATCTTTGGTGACCTGTTGTATATGTTGATCCACATCCACTCACAAATCTCTGTTAACCTGTTGTTTATGTTGATCAACATCCACTCACAAATCTCTGTTAACCTGTTGTTTATGTTGATCAACATCCACTCACAAATCTCTGGTGACCTGTTGTTTATGTTGATCCACATCCACTCCCACATCTCTGGTGACCTGTTGTTTATGTTGATCCACATCCACTCCCACATCTCTGGTGACCTGTTGTTTATGTTGATCAACATCCACTCACAAATCTCTGTTGACCTGTTGTTTATGTTGATCCACATCCACTCCCACATCTCTGGTGACCTGTTGTTTATGTTGATCAACATCCACTCACAAATCTCTGTTGACCTGTTGTTTATGTTGATCCACATCCACTCCCACATCTCTGGTGACCTGTTGTTTATGTTGATCCTCTCCCACATCTCTGGTGACCTGTTGTTAATGTCGATCCACATCCACTCCCACATCTCTGGTGACCTGTTGTTTATGTTGATCAACATCCACTCACAAATCTCTGGTGACCTGTTGTTTATGTTGATCAACATCCACTCACAAATCTCTGTTAACCTGTTGTTTATGTTGATCCACATCCACTCCCACATCTCTGGTGACCTGTTGTTTATGTTGATCAACATCCACTCACAAATCTCTGTTGACCTGTTGTTTATGTTGATCCACATCCACTCCCACATCTCTGGTGACCTGTTGTTTATGTTGATCAACATCCACTCACAAATCTCTGTTGACCTGTTGTTTATGTTGATCCACATCCACTCACAAATCTCTGTTGACCTGTTGTTTATGTTGATCCACATCCACTCCCACATCTCTGGTGACCTGTTGTTTATGTGGATCCACCATTCTCTCATTCTTCTGTGTGTACATCTCTTCCTATGACATGCATTCATTGTCGGTGCTCATCTGGGCTTCATCTTCTGTCCTCTCAATCTAATCTTCTTCTCCTTCTTCTTCTTCTCTTCTTCTTCTTCTTTTTCTTCTTCTTCTTCTTCTTCTTCTTCTTCTTCTCTTCTTCTTCTTCTTCTTTTCTTCTATTTCGTCTTTTTGTGTACCCACTTAGCATCAATTATGTACCAATTATGAACCCATTCTGTACTGTTACACATATATAAGTGCATATACGCCATGTCTGTGTCTGAAAATCAATCAAACAGGAGATCGTAATAAAGCTCTCTTCCTTTTCTGTAATTGTGCACTGACCATGGCTGCACCTGGTATTGGTTCCAAGACACCAAACAGTTTCTAAATTCCATGGATAATAATAAACATGGTTCCATCCATGCCTCTGACACGACAGATATCGTCAAGAAGGTTGTTCGTACCCCGTGTTCATACATTGTTGTCCAGCCCGCTATCCGTCTATCGCCTCAGCTATTCCCCACACCCCCACCACTGGACACATCTTTCCATTCGCCCACTAGCCACCTTTGCTCTTGCATCGATAATCTCCAAGAGATGCGACAACTACTCAATTATTAATACCATTCGCCCTACAGCCAAGATATTCTTTGAGATTCTTCAGATAAATATGACATTCTGAGCAGACCATCTACAGCTGAGAACAGAGACCACTTGAGAGAAAACGTTTGTTGTGCTTCCTGGCGTTTGTTGGTCTACAAACAGGTCATGCTGACCGACATCACATCATTTACTCTCATTATCACATGCGTCTCATCTGATCTCAGACATCCATCAGATCCCATCAAACAGCATCGTATCTCTTCACACCTCGTCTCTTCACATCCATCTCATCACATCTCTACATAAATACCATACCATCCCATCACTTTGACCGGTAACCTTGACTCACTCATCCATTAATCCTGCCACTCTCTCTTTCTTCCTCTCTCTCTTTCTCCTTCTCTCTCTCCCTCTCTCTCCCTCTCTCTCTCCCTCTCTCTCTCCCTCTCTGTCTCTCCCTCCCTCTCTCTCTCCCTCTCTCTCTCCCTCTCTCTCCCTCTCTCTCCCTCTCTCCCCCTCTCTCTCTCGTCAATTAGCCCTGGCATTTGTCTCGTTACACCCTGACACATTGACCCCCGCTCTCTCTCTATATCTCTCTCACACTCTCTCTCTCTATCATTCGTTAACCCTAACACTACATCTCTCCAATTAACTCCTTCACTCTATCTCTCCCATTAACTCCTTCACTCTATCTCTCCCATTAACTCCTTCACTCTCTCTCTCCCATTAACTTCTTCACTCTCTCTCCCATTAACTCTTTCACTCTATCTCTCCCACTAACTCCTTCACTCTTTCTCTCCCATTAACTCCTTCACTCTATCTCTCCCATTAACTCCTTCACTCTCTCTCTCCCATTAACTCTTTCACTATATCTCTCCCATTAACTCCTTCACTCTATCTCTCCCATTAACTCCTTCACTCTCTCTCTCCCATTAACTTCTTCACTCTCTCTCCCATTAACTCTTTCACTCTATCTCTCCCACTAACTCCTTCACTCTATCTCTCCCATTAACTCCTTCACTCTATCTCTCCCATTAACTCTTTCACTATATCTCTCCCATTAACTCTTTCACTATATCTCTCCCATTAACTCCTTCACTCTCTCTCTCCCATTAACTCTTTCACTCTATCTCTCCCATTAACTCTTTCACTATATCTCTCCCATTAACTCCTTCACTCTCTCTCTCCCATTAACTCTTTCACTCTCTCTCTCCCATTAACTCTTTCACTATATCTCTCCCATTAACTCCTTCACTCTCTCTCTCCCATTAACTCTTTCACTCTATCTCTCCCATTAACTCTTTCACTATATCTCTCCCATTAACTCCTTCACTCTCTCTCTCCCATTAACTCTTTTACTCTCTCTCTCCCATTAACTCTTTCACTCTCTCTCTCCCATTAACTATTTCACTATATCTCTCCCATTAACTCCTTCACTCTCTCTCTCCCATTAACTCTTTCACTCTATCTCTCCCATGAACTCCTTCACTCTATCTCTCCCATTAACTCCTTCACTATATCTCTCCCATTAACTCCTTCAGTCTATCTCTCCCATTAACTCCTTCACTCTATCTCTCCCATTAACTCCTTCACTCTATCTCTCCCATTAACTCCTTCACTCTATCTCTCCCATTAACTCCTTCACTCTATCTCTCCCATTAACTCCTTCACTCTATCTCTCCCATTAACTCCTTCACTCTATCTCTCCCATTAACTCCTTCACTCTATCTCTCCCATTAACTCCTTCACTCTATCTCTCCCATTAACTCCTTCACTCTATCTCTCCCATTAACTCCTTCACTCTATCTCTCCCATTAACTCCTTCACTTTATCTCTCCCATTAACTCCTTCACTCTATCTCTCCCATTAACTCCTTCACTCTATCTCTCCCATTAACTCCTTCACTCTATCTCTCCCATTAACTCTTTCACTCTATCTCTCCCATTAACTCTTTCATTCTATCTCTCCCATTAACTCCTTCACTCTATCTCTCCCATTAATCTGTCTACAAAAATCACACTATCACATAATGTGATCTTCCATTTTATTTCATCAATTTATTTAATGTTTATCAATGTTATAATTCACTAGCGACCCCATGCCACTGTTACCAGGGCCTGAAAATCGAATTAAGAATAGTAACATTGTAACCTGTCACTCATGTCGTAAGTCGCGACTATGAAGGGTTGTGTATGGGACTGGCTGTTATTTCCTGTAGAAACTGTAAGCCAAAGAAACTTCGATAGATAATGCCAGAGAAACATTTGATGACTTCCAATGTTGGAGACCCGTTCTCCACATGCAGCTTACAATGTTTTCATTGATTGATTGATTGATTGATTGATTAATTTGTGAGCGAACCTCGCAGGAGCAGCATTGACAACCCACAAATTAACGGGCCGTAACTCAGTTACCAATTTTTTTACAAATGAACAGCCAATGAACAATAAGCCTGCCAGATTGTCCACCCTTGGTAACCGTTGTGCCGGCTTGAACAGAGGATCGCGTCACTTCCGTGTCCCAGACAAACAGTTATCAATAATGAGGTACTGTTGATCATGTCAATAATGAGGTACTGTTGATCATGTCAATAATGAGATACTGTTGATTATCTCAATAATGAGGTCCTGTTGATCATCTCAATAATGAGGTACTGTTGATCATGTCAATAATGAGGTACTGTTGATCCTGTCAATAATGAGGTACTGTTGATCATCTCAATAATGAGGTACTGTTGATCATGTCAATAATGAGGTACTGTTGATCATGTCAATAATGAGGTACTGTTGATCATGTCAATAATGAGGTACTGTTGATTATCTCAATAATGAGGTACTGTTGATCATCTCAATAATGAGGTACTGTTGATCATGTCAATAATGAGGTACTGTTGATCCTGTAAATAATGAGGTACTGTTGATCATCTCAATAATGAGGTACTGTTGATCATGTCAATAATGAGGTACTGTTGATCATCTCAATAATGAGGTACTGTGGATCATCTCAATAATGAGGTACTGTTGATCATGTCAATAATGAGGTACTGTTGATCATGTCAATAATGAGGTACTGTTGATCATCTCAATAATGAGGTACTGTTGATCATGTCAATAATGAGGTACTGTTGATCATGTCAATAATGAGGTACTGTTGATCATGTCAATAATGAGGTGTTGTTGATCATGTCAATAATGAGATACTGTTGATCATGTCAATAATGAGGTACTGTTAATCATCTCAACGATCTTCTAGTAGAAGTCTGGATTCCCAAATCTCGCCACAAGTCGTCGTGTTCACGAGAGCTTAGTTTCACATTCTTTTACTATTCTTGTCTGTTTCTTGTAATTTAAAAAGATGATAAATAAATGATGTTATTTTGTCTTAACGGTTAACGATAGTAACGATGGATATAAGGGGCCCAATGAGGATCGGGTCATGGAATGTACCGAAACTAAACAGGATTGGCTATGTTGGGACGCTGGCTAGAACACTCGGTCGATTCAACATTGCCTGGAACACTCGGTCGAGTCAACATTGCCTAGAAAACTCGGTCGAGTAAACATTGCAATCGACGGTGTCCCCCAAATAAGACTAAAGAGTCAAGGCCAACAAGATGTGGAAGGCGCTTGTCTCCTGCACTCTGGTGGCCTTCAACACAGAAATGGTGTGGCTTATTCATAAGACCCCCACTCGGAGAAAGTATAGTATCCTGGCACGCGATCTCGGACAGGCTCCTCGTGGCACGACTTAAACATAAACATGGACATCTCACAATAATAGTCGCCTCACAGACGAGGTCCAACCCCAGGCAAAGGACGACTTCTACCAGGATCTGGCCAACACCTCAGCCACAGTTCCTCCTCATGATGAACTCATTCTACCGGGTGATCTCAACAGTTTCAGGCTCACAGAGAAGTGGTTATGGATCGGTCCTGGGCTCGTTCGGCAGTGGAAATGCACGCGATAACTCACACAGACTTCTATCATTTCGCGCCGCCTTTAGTCTGAAGATCATAGTCTACGCGGACGATATGGTCCTATTCGGCACAGACAGATCTGGGCTGCAGCCCTCTCTGGAAATGTTAGACAGCGAAACGTCCTCCCTAGGCCTGTCTATATCCTGGGTCATGACCAAACTTCAGAACATCATTTCTATCACAGCACCCCAGGGTATTGAAACTCAAGGTCACACTGCGGAGGGCTCCAACGACTTCATTTGTCTCGGTAGCGTGACGTCATCCAATGGGCGCAGCGGTCCCGATTTGTCAAGGCTGATTGGTCTAGCTGAGTACGCCATGCACGACCTCCGCCGTGTGTGGAGTAATGGCAGGATCTCCTTTGGGACAAAAATCCACATCTACCCGTCCTGCGTGGTCCCAGTCCTGCGTGGTCCCAGTCCTGCGTGGTCCCAGTCCTGCATGGTCACAGTCTTGCGTGGTCACAGTCCCGCGTGGTCACAGTCCTGCGTGGTCCCAGTGCTGCTTTACGGCTCCGAAACTGGACATTGCTGAAACATGACATGTCGAGACTTGAAACTTTTGACATGCGCAACCAGAGGCGTATTATGGGCATCCGATGGCATGACTACATCTGCAACGTGGGGGTCGCTACTAAAACAGGCCTCCACCCGATTACAGAAACACTTGACAGGCGCCGAGTTTCTTTGTTCGGTGATGTTGTACGGCTGGACCAGGAAACACCGGCCCACAAGGTACTACACAATTCGTCCCTCAAAACTAAAAGTCTTCCCCCAGTCGGCTGGAGGCGCAGAAGAGGACGTCCCCGAACAGTATGGCTCCAGGAAGTAGCAACCTCCACCTTCGTCCTGGATGAAGCCTGGAACCAGACCCCAGCTGTGGGTCAGGGATGTGGCCGACCAACTCGACGGATCTCAGACTTCTAATTATAATTATAATACTTATAATTATAAATACAGTAACGATACAAACAATTCAAGTGAGCCAAGATAATAGCAGTGCTGTTTGTGCTGGTGTCCTAAGACCTGACGTCTGTAACTAAAATGGCCGATCTAAATGGGCTAACCAAATCTCGCCAGACGAGACTTGGCTACTCACAGCTTGTGTGTGTTGACGGGCATAAACACACGTTGATGGAATAAGTATTTTACGTGTGTGTGGGTGTGTGTGGATGTGTGTTTGGGTGTGTGTGGGTGTGTGTGGATGTGTGGATGTGTGTGTGTGGGTACGTGTGGGTGTGTGGGTGTGGGTGTGTGGATGTGTGTGTGGGTTTGTGCGTGTGTGGGTGTGTGTATGTGTGTGTGGGCTTTAGTGCGGGTGTGTGTGGGCGTGTGTGGCTGTGTGTGTATATGGGTGTGTGGATGTGTGAGTGTGGGTGTCTGGGTGTGTGCGTGTGTGTGTTTGTGTGTGTGTGGATGTTTGGGTGTGTGAGTGTGTGGATGTGTGAGTGCGTGGGTGTGTGAGTGTGTGGATGTGTGGGTGTGAGTGTGTAGGTGGGTGTGTGTGTGAGTGTGAGTGTGTGGGTGTGAGTCTGTGATGTGAGTGTGTGGGTGAGTGGGTGGGTGGGTGTGAGTGTGTGGGTGAGTGGGTGTGTGGGTGTGAGTGTGTGGTGGGAGTGTATGGGTGTGTGGGTGTGAGTGTGTAGGTGTGAGTGTGTGGGTGTTAGTGTGTGGTGTGAGTGTGTGGGTGTGAGTGTGTGGGTGTGTGGGTGAGTGGGTGTGTGGGTGTGAGTTTGTGGGTGTGAGTGTGGGGGTGTGAGTGTGTGGGTGTGTGGGCTTGAGTGCGGGTGTGTGTGGGTGTGTGAGTGTGTCGGTGAATGTGTTGGTGTGTATGAGTGAATGTGTGGGTGTGTGAATGGGTGCGTATCTATTTGTGTGTGTGGATGTGCGTGGGTGAATGTTTGTTTGTGAATGTCTGTATGTATGTGTATCTGTGTGTGTGAATGTGTGTATGTGTGTGTTGATGTGTGTATGGGTGGATGTGTGTGTGGATGTGTGTGTGGATGTGTGTGTGGATGTGTGTGAATGTGTGTGTATATGTGTGTGTGGATGTGTGTGTATATGTGTGTGTGTGGATGAATACATCTAATGCCTTCTACATGCTTGTGTCCTCATGGCCACTGCACCTAATCTAGCAGTTGTTGGTTTCCATGTCAGCTTTTGCTATTTTTTATATTAGAATGGATAATTTGTCAATGCGGGTAGTCAGAATGAAAGTAGTCAGAATGAGAGTAGTCACAATGAAAGTAGTCAGAATGAAAGTAGTCAAAATGAAAGTAGTCAGAATGAGAGTAGTCAGAATGAAATTAGTCACAATGAAAGTAGTCAGAATGAAAGCAGTCACAAAGAAAGTAGTCAGAATGAAAGTAGTCAGAATGAAAGTAGTCACAATGAAAGTAGTCAGAATGAAAGGAGTCACAATGAAAATAGTCAGAATGAAAGTAGTCACAATGAAAGTAGTCACTGTGAATATAATCGAATATAAATCCAGGCGCAGAGAGACGTGAGGAGCACTACTTGATAGGAGAGGACATGAGATAGGTTGTAGAGAGAACATGAGATAGGTCGTGGAGAGGACATGAGATTGGCCGTGGAGAGGACATTAAATAGGCCGTGGAGAGGACATTAGATTGGCCGTGGAGAGGACTTGAGATATGCCATGGAGAGGACATGAGATAGGTCGTGGAGAGGACATGAGATAGGTCGTGGAGAGGACATGAGATAGGTCGTGGAGAGCGGTTGACTAAGATGATTACATGAGCAGACTTTCGAGACAGACGTTCAGTGGAGGGCAGGAGATATGCAGTTGCGGCGGATTTTCACTTTAGAGACAGAGAGAAAACATTTCACTTCACAGACAGAGGTACTTTGGAAAGAGACGCTCAGTGGAGGACAGGTGACGAAGATATGCATTTGAGGCAGATTTGAGTTGAGATTTAGGCGACGGAGAGAGGCAGTTGAAGTAGACACGCAGCAAGCAAGGTAACTACCCCCATATTATGTTGTGGTCGTATTTTCAAGTCGTCAGTAGTTTATAGAGGCAGTTTTCCAGTCATCCCACTCATCATAGTGACGCAGTCCTACTGATCACGTCGATATCACCTTGATCTCGGGAATGTACGTCGTCGGTCGCAGCTAGAGGCCGTTTGCCAGTGATCCCATGGATCATCTTTCACGCAGTCTATCCTGACCGAGTTGAGACCACGGTAAGACCACGGTAAGACCACATTGATCAGGGTGAACAGGGTATCGTAACGTACAAATGGCGTGAGAACGAAGTTAAGTTGTTAGAGAGTTTATAGTTGGCAGAGTTGAATAAATAATATGTTGTATTTTATATTTAGTGTTACTTGAATTTGTTTAGAAAGTGTAGAGTGCAATAGGATAGAGCAGACTCCTTTACCGTCTGCGACAGAGTTCCATCAAAATCAACAAGCTAGGTTCACTTATTTTGGGAATATCTCATGTTAACAGTAATCTCAGCTTATAGAGTTAACCTTACACTAACCTGTGTTCATTTCTTGTAGTGTTAACCTTACACTAACTTGGGTTCACTTCTTGTAGTGTTAACCTTACACTAACTTGGGTTCACTTCTTGTAGTGTTAACCGTACACTAACTTGGGTTCACTTCTTGTAGTGTTAACCTTACACTAACTTGGGTTCACTTCTTGTAGTGTTAACCTTACACTAACTTGGGTTCACTTCTTGTAGTGTTAACCTCACACTAACTTGGGTTCACTTTTTGTAGTGTTAACCTCACACTAACTTGGGTTCACTTCTTGTAGTGTTAACCTAACACTAACTTGGGTTCACGTCTTCTAGTGTTAACCTCACACTAACTTGGGTTCACTTTTTGTAGTGTTAACCTCACACTAACTTGGGTTCACTTCTTGTAGTGTTAACCTAACACTAACTTGGGTTCACGTCTTCTAGTGTTAACCTCACACTAACTTGGGTTCACTTTTTGTAGTGTTAACCTCACACTAACTTGGGTTCACGTCTTCTAGTGTTAACCTCACACTAACTTGGGTTCACTTTTTGTAGTGTTAACCTCACACTAACTTGGGCTCACGTCTTCTAGTGTTAACCTCACACTAACTTGTGATGCCAGAGTCAACTGACTGATGACACTCACATATGAACCCTTCCAGGCACAGACATATTGACGACTATCATGTGGCTCTTGAAGCGGCACGTCTATGACCAGGCTACATGTAACTATCATGTGGCTCTTGGAGCGGCACGTCTATGACAAGACTACATGTAACTATCATGTGGCTCTTGGAGCGGCACGTCTATGACAAGACTACATGTAACTATCATGTGGCTCTTGGAGCGGCACGTCTATGACAAGACTACATGTAACTATCATGTGGCTATTGGAGCCACACGTCTATGACAAGACTACATGTAACTATCATGTGGCTCTTGGAGCGGCACGTCTATAACAAGACTACATGTAACTATCATGTGGCTCTTGGAGCGGCATGTCTATGACAAGACTACATGTATCTATCATGTGGCCCTTAGAGCGGCACGTCTATGACAAGACTACATGTAACTATCATGTGGCTCTTGGAGCGGCACGTCTATGACAAGACTACATGTAACTATCATGTGGCTCTTGGAGCGGCACGTCTATGACAAGACTACATGTAACTATCATGTGGCTCTTGGAGCGGCACGTCTATGACAAGACTACATGTAACTATCATGTGGCTCTTGGAGCGGCACGTCTATGACAAGACTACATGTAACTATCATGTAGCTCTTGGAGCGGCACGTCTATGACAAGACTACATGTAACTATCATGTGGCTCTTGGAGCGGCACGTCTATGACAAGACTACATGTAACTATCATGTGGCTCTTGGAGCGGCACGTCTATGACAAGACTACATGTAACTATCATGTGGCTCTGGGAGCGGCACGTCTATGACAAGACTACATGTAACTATCATGTGGCTCTTGGAGCGGCACCTCTATGACAAGACTACATGTAACTATCATGTGGCTCTTGGAGCGGCACGTCTATGACAAGACTACATGTAACTATCATGTGGCTCTACAGCTCATGTTCTCCTTCTTACAGCCAGTGTCCTACTGGTCCATTTGTCTGGAAAGTTGTAGTGCCCTGAAGCGATCACACACTGATTCAAGCCTGAGGTCAGTATATCTGAGAAAGTCTAGTGAAACCATCACATCACTCGCTGATTCAAGTCTGAAACCTACATTTCAATGACATGCAAGACGTCACATAACTTCTTGTCTGTACACAATTACTGGCAGACTGACAGACAAAACGGACAATCTGGCAGGATAGAAAAAAAATGACAGACAATAGGGAAATAGGATAAAGAAATCTGGAGAACTCACATGCAAAATATAAAATATTTCAGGAACAAAATAAAAAATCAGAGACAAAAATCTGACAGACGAAAATGAAAATCTGACAGATGAAATAAGAAACATGACAGACGGACTGAAAAACTGACAAACAGAATAGAAAGTCTGACAGGCAGACAGAAAAACTGACAAAGACTGATCACAGGGTTACTTTTATAGTGCCATTTATTTAGAATGTTTCTCTTGCATTTGTTCTCTGTTGTTTCAAACGGTTTTTTATTTGAAACATAATCTGTGAGTTTATATTTATCTTTTGTTAACATTATTGAAAATGTTACATGTTTGTTTTATTAAAAATATAACGTGTTATGTGACATTTGTTGTAAACACAACGTGTTAAAGTCTGATTGACATTTGTTTCCACGTGATGTTCGTGTTGTTGTCAGTCAGTCAGTTGTTGACTGATGTCTTGTGGGGTTGATGTTGTCTTGTCCAGTCTTTTATCAACTTGATCTTGTCTTGGAAATATAAAAACGTTGAACGTAAGATGAACGTTAGATGAACGTTAGATAAACGTAAGATAAACGTAAGATATGTAAAATGACACAGAGAGCCAGAAAGACGATATCAATGATCAAAGTGGTATTCACCAACATTGATAGAAATGATGATGCACATCCAAACAAATCAATCACAAACTCAAAAGGAGAACAATCAAGGATTGTGCCAAACGTCATTATTTTCAAAATGAGAGAAATGGGTACCGTCATAAAGAAATCAATATTCAGACAGAAAGCACGCGGCAGAGGTACGGGCACACAGAAGAATGGTTTGAGTCTTGTAGATAAACACACGAGGAGGTCTTGGGGTCCACATGAGGAAGTCTTGAAGGTCCACATGAGGAAGTCTTGGAGGTCCACATGAGGAAGTCTTGGGGGTCCACATGAGGAAGTCTTGGGGTCCACGTGAGGAAGTATTGGGGGTCGATATGAGGAAGTCTTGGGGGTCCACATGAGGAAGCTTGGGGAGGAAGTCTTGGGGGTCGACATGAGGAAGTCTTGGGGGTTGACATAAGGAAGTCTTGGGGGTCCACATGAGGAAGTCTTTGGGGTCCACATGAGGACGTCTTGGGGGTCGACAGCGGCAAAACGAGAATCACTGACCGAACGTGGAGCCCGACAAAGATAGTTTGGCTCACACAGCTCAAAGACAATCATTCCAACATGACAAGTAGAGGAATGTCAGAGGTAGGCAGATCCACAAGTAGAGGAATGTCAGAGGTAGGCAGATCCACAAGTAGAGGAATGTCAGAGGTAGGCAGATCCACAAGTAGAGGAATGTCAGAGGTAGGCAGATCCACAAGTAGAGGAATGTCAGAGGTAGGCAGATCCACAAGTAGAGGGATGTCAGAGGTAGGCAGATCCACAAGTAGAGGGATGTCAGAGGTAGGCAAATCCACAAGTTGGAGGATAGTGACACGAGGTAGGCAGATCCACAAGTAGAGGAATGTCAGAGGTAGGCAGATCCACAAGTAGAGGGATGTCACAGGTAGGCAGATCCACAAGTAGAGGGATGTCAGAGGTAGGCAGATCCACAAGTAGAAGGATGTCAGAGGTAGGCAGATCCACAAGTAGAAGGATGTCAGAGTAAGGCAGATCCACAAGTTGAAAGATAGCGACAAGAGGTAGGCAGATCCACAAGTTGGTGGATAGCGACAAGAGGTAGGCAGATCCACAAGTTGGAGGATAGCGACAAGAGGTAGGCAGATCCACAAGTTGGTGGATAGCGACAAGAGGTAGGCATATCCACAAGTTGGTGGATAGCGACAAGAGGTAGGCAGAAAACAAGTTTTCCAGATTTTATTGTTTAGTAATTTTGAAATTGGATTTGTGTGTAGCTGTCTGTTCCCTCAGTTGATGCTGTCTTGACTCTCTCTTCCCTCAGTTGATGCTGTCTTGACTCTGTCTCTTCCCTCAGTTGATGCTGTCTTGACTGTCTCTTCCCTCAGTTGATGCTGTCTTGACTCTGTCTCTCCCCTCAGTTGATGCTGTCTTGACTGTTTCTCCCATGAGTTGATACTAAGCTTATTAATGAGAGCAACTATTCCGGATATGTTTGCTTGTCACACAGTGCATGTACTGAAACAAATAGAACCGATGGTTGTGCCCTGGCCTCTCGCTAACAAACATACACGGTGGTGATCTAATCAGCAAATATTTCAACAGCCGGCCAAGGTAATGCCCTATTTTGTCCTAATGTATGTGTTATATGTCAAAAGTTCAGAGTTAGACCTCTCTGTCTGTCTATCTGTTCGACCTTAACCTTAGTGGCCCTGTGCGCTGCGTCCGTATCGTAAAAGTGTTGCTCCTCCATTCTCCAACTTCCGGTTTGGCACCAACTTTGTACCGAAGGGAGCGAAGCGTGTCTGCACCGACAATTTGGTCCAGGCCCGTTTTCCGACATCCTGGGACTGCATCCGGTGGAGCGTCTCATCTGTGACTTCGTCGACCTCCTCACTCGACAAGCCCTTGCCGAACAGGACCTGTCTGAGAGCTGCCTCTACCGAGCTGAAGGTCAGCACCTTCGGCAAGGGACCTTGGGCAGCTCGAGCAGCCACTTCACGCGCCAGGGTTTCCAGCGACTCTTTGATCTCATCCAGTTCGATGTTCTGTCTCTGTCTCTCCATAGATAAGTCAGCGTCACTAAGGTCATGTTCCTCCTTGACTTGACCGACAGGTGACGAAGAAGCTTGTCTGATGCTAGATCCAATGAGGCTATTCTGCAGGTTCTCGAACAGGGGCTGGCCATGCTGGTAAGCGTGCAGGCCGTCAATGACGCACATGGAGCTGACGAAGGCTAGGACAACAGCAAGTACCTGTGGAAGAGAACATCGAAGAGGATTGTTCAGTCTCTCATTGTTTATGATATCACTATCATGTGCAGCTTACCTCAAGGTCCACACAAAACACAGCAAATATTCATGTAGGGATACAAGTGCAAATGTTCAAAGTAAACATTGATATGAAATGTGATACAAGAGGACAAATACTCCGCTACCTTTACAGTAACATGAAATTATCAACAAAATAGTATGGCACACCGTTTGCTCCAAGTTCAATGTGGGTTTAACCACAATCATTGTTTATACAGTTTTGTCGTTTATTGCCGGTAGCCTCTGTGTGGTCACGTCCACTCCACATCTCCTTCCCCATTTAGCATGGCAATGGAGGCACCACATCAGAAGCCCCCCTCCTACCCCCTCCCCTCCCCTCACCCTCAGGACGTATGTGCAGGACGTGTGGACAGAACGTGTGTGCAGGACGTGTGGGCAGGACGTGTGGGCAGGACGTGAAGGCAGGACGTGTGGATAGAACGTGTGGGCAGAACGTGTGGGCAGGAACTGTGGGCAGAACCTGTGGGCAGGACGTGTAGGCAGGACGTGTGGGTAGGACGTGTGGGCAGAACGTGTGGGCAGAACGTGTGAACAGAACGTGTGGGCTGGACGTGTGGGCAGGACCTGGGGGCAGGACGTGTAGACAGGACGTGTGGGCAGGACGTGACGATACTGGGACACATTCTGACTGGATTACCCCTTACTAGAATACTTGAAAGATGCGTCCGTACAAAGCCTTGGATGATGCCTCTGAGACAACAGACTTTTGGCGGACCCCAACTGAAGAGTGCCCTTTGGTCCAGGTGGCATTAGGCTGTCAACAAATATCATCTCACAGCTACATGTATTACATCATCATCACCAGGTCTTGGATCCACAGAGAGGAAATAGCTTTGCCTTGGTTAGGATTGAAAATGACCCAAATGGAAACGTGTACCAAGAAGAACATTGTTAAGAAAAACATCCCAAACAAAACAACTCAATCTAATTAATTAAAAGATCAGCTGGGAACGAATGAGACAAATCCATTACATGCGTATACTCGCTTTACGCTGATTCGTATTACATCTATCCGTTCATGCGTTGCTTTTCAATTAAGCTTGGTATCATTTTTGTAATTAACGGCGCCTCCTTTCACAGCTGATTTGGAGTGCGTTTCTGGCCGCCATTTTGTAGGCGTTGGTTCGGTGTGTGTACGGTGTCTACGCAGGTTGTGACCCAGTTTAGTAATCTGGCAACTTCAACAATTTAAAAACTGTTCATACTTTTTTAATGTTTCTAACTTCTAAACAATCACAATGACACCTAAGTCTAGGAACAAGAATCGTGAGACGCCTCACTTTTTAAATGACAAACCAGAGACGACCAAGCCTAGAAAGGCATGTTAGACACTGGGATATGTCGTGAGGTAGACTCGAGCGACACATTCTTGATATCGTGCTGAGGAGAAGTATGGACACGAAATACAAAGAGCAGTTTTAGGTAGCTGGTAACGGGCGGCGGGACACTGGTGCGTAGTGATGGGGTGGATAATCTAGCAATACAATAGGGGGAGCAGGCAGCTAGTCTGGGGAGGTCATAAGTATATGTTAACCCCAACATTCGGAATGCAGGGCAGAGAAATATTATTGACACAAACAGGGCAGGGAAATACTATAACACAAACAAGGCAGGGAAATACTATTGACACAAACAGGGCAGGGAAATACTATTGACACAAACAGGGCAGGGAAATACTATTGACACAAACAGGGCAGGGAAATACTATTGACATGAACAGGGCAGATACAATATGCATTCATATTTTCAGGTTTTTTTAGCACTATTTTGAGTATGAGCTCGCGGCGTTTATATCTGCAGAAAGAGTCTTTCTCTCACTTGTTACCTCACAATCTGTTTCATTTTACTCTGTCCAACAAGCACACTCTAACACAACTTTCCCATTGCACTTTAATTAGATTGACCTCAGAAGACGTCCTAACTAGACTACATACACACGTACACACGCATCCAAGCACTGGTTAATATGTCTTGATATCACCTGAAGGGCTACGCCGATGTGGAAAGGGGTGTGCTTCCGCCAGTAGAATACAGAGAGACAAACACTTACATTGAAATTCAAAAATTGCAGAAAGAGTCTTTTTGGTGGATCATTTTCCTTTAAAACATATAATCAGCTTTCAAACCCACATTGGTAGGTAGTAACGCTTTGAGCTCGTTAGAGTTAATGTTTGGGAAAACGTGAAACACATTTACGATAGAAGACATGACTTGCATAAATAAGTTATGGTTCGATCCGCGACCAACGACCAAAATAACCGTCTTCAGACCGTGGGACAAAGTATTTGGGCACTTTCAGTCGTCTGCCTAATTCAGCAGAAACATCTAATTCCGGGTCTCGTGCGAACTGATCCTTGGTCGAACTCACATCCTGATTCAGTAAACACGCTTCATTTTATACGTGGACCAAGCCACACCATCCATGGACCAAGCAAAACCATCCATGGACCAAGCCAAACCATCCATGGACCAAGCCAATCCATCCATGGACCAAGCAAAACCATCCATGGACCAAGCCAAACCATCCATGGACCTAATCGGTGAACAGTTTTTTGAAGATTTTCAGATCCTCTCGAAAGACATGGCGGGTGTCCACTGATGTGTTGTATGATTGATGTGTTGGTTGATGTGTTGAATGATTGATGTGTTGTATGATTGATGTGTTGGTTGATGTGTTATATGATTGATGTGTTGTATGATTGATGTGTTGGTTGATGTGTTGTTTGATTGATGTGTTGTATGATTGATGTGTTGTATGATCGATGTGTTGGTTGGTGTGTTGTATGATTGATGTGTTGTATGATTGATGTGTTGGTTGATGTGTTGTATGATTAATGTGTTGTATGATTGATGTATTGTATGATTGATGTGTTGGTTGATGTGTTGTATGATTGATGTGTTGGTTGATGTGTTGTATGATTGATGTGTTGTATGATTGATGTGTTGGTTGATGTGTTGTATGATTGATGTGTTGTATGATTGATGTGTTTTATGATTGATGTGTTGTATGATTGATATGTTGTATGATTGATGTGTTGTATGATTGATGTGTTGGTTGATGTGTTGTATGATTGATGTGTTCGTTGATGTGTTGTATGATTGATGTGTTGTATGATTGATGTGTTGTATGATTGATGTGTTGGTTGATGTGTTGGTTGATGTGTTGTATGATTGATGTGTTGTATGATTGACGTGTTGGTTGATGTGTTGTATGATTGATGTGTTATATGATTGATGTATTGGTTGATGTGTTGTATGATTGATGTGTTTGTTGATGTGCTGTATGATTGATGTGTTGGTTGATGTGTTGTATGATTGATGTGTTGATTGATGTGTTGCATGATTGATCTGTTGGTTGATGTGTTGTATGATTGATGTGTTGGTTGATGTGTTGTATGATCGTGTTGTATGATTGACGTTTTGGTTGATGTGTTGTATGGTTGATGTGTTGTATGATTGACGTGTTGATTGATGTGTTGAATGATTGATTTTTTGTATGATTGATGTGTTGGTTGATGTGCTGTATGGTTGATCTGTTGTATGATTAATGCGTTGTATGGTTGATGTGTTGTATGGTTGATGTGTTGTATGGTTGATCTGTTGTATGATTGATGTGTTGTATGATTGATGTGTTGTATGATTGATGTGTTGTATGATTGATGTGTTGTATGGTTGATGTGTTGTATGGTTGATCTGTTGTATGATTGATGTGTTGTATGATTGATGTGTTGATTGATGTGTTGTATCATTGATGTGTTGGTTGATGTGTTGTATGATTGATGTATTGGTTGATGTGTTGTATGATTGATGTGTTGGTTGATGTGCTGTATGATGGATGTGTTGGTTGATGTGTTGTATGATTGATCTGTTGGTTGATGTATTGTATGATTGATGTGTTGTATGATCGTGTTTTATGATTGACGTGTTGGTTGATATGTTGAATGATTGATTTTTTGTATGATTGATGTGTTGGTTGATGTGTTGTATGGTTGATCTGTTGTATGATTAATGCGGTGTATGGTTGATGTGTTGTATGGTTGATGTGTTGTATGGTTGATGTGTTGGTTGATGTGTTGGTTGATGTGTTGTATGATTGATGTGTTGTATGATTGACGTGTTGGTTGATGTGTTGTATGATTGATGTGTTGTATGATTGATGTATTGGTTGATGTGTTGTATGATTGATGTGTTGGTTGATGTGCTGTATGATTGATGTGTTGGTTGATGTGTTGTATGATTGATGTGTTGATTGATGTGTTGTATGATTGATCTGTTGGTTGATGTGTTGTATGATTGATGTGTTGTATGATCGTGTTGTATGATTGACGTGTTGGTTGATGTGTTGTATGGTTGATGTGTTGTATGATTGACGTGTTGGTTGATGTGTTAAATGATTGATTTTTTGTATGATTGATGTGTTGGTTGATGTGTTGTATGGTTGATCTGTTGTATGATTAATGCGGTGTATGGTTGATGTGTTGTATGGTTGATGTGTTGTATGATTGATGTGTTGTATGGTTGGTGTGTTGTATGAATGATGTGTTGTATGGTTGATGTGTTGTATGGTTGATGTGTTGATTGATGTGTTGTATGATTGATGTGTTAATTGATGTTTTTTATGATTGATGGAGTATTCTCTGTTTGGGGCTGAGATAGAGTCTATACGGCTGAGAAAGGGTTTATTGAGGGCGTAGGTACAGTCTATTTTCCACTTATAGCTAAGATAGTCTATTCTCCACTTATAGCTAAGATAGTCTATTCTCCACTTATAGCTAAGATAGTCTATTCTCCACTTTGGGCTGATAGTCTATTCTCTACTTTAGGCTGAGATGGGGTCTGAACTCCACTTTTTAGTTGAAGTCCAGCAGTAGCTCTAGCGTTATAAAGACAGAGGGCGTCTTGTTGGGAGATGACAGCCTTCTATAATGGCGGGAAATGTTCAATATGGAAACACTTTAAGTGACTAAACTACAGACGTCGGACAGAGACGTCGGACACACGTCAGACAGACGTCGAGAAGTTAGAAGATTGAAGGAGAAGAAAATTGTAGAAAGATAATGACAAGATGATAGGAGATAACTATAGCAGCAGACTGCCTGCCAGGCATGACCTCACGTAGCTTGGGTGAAACCATTTGGCAGTCACGTAAGAAGAGCAGACAACTATGGCTCTTTGGGTGCTTGCTACCAGCTGATACTAACAAGCTATAATCATAACAGATCGGTAGAAGTCGGAGATCAAAGAGGTTTTGACTTTGTAGACTGTTGGAATCCTGTCAGAAGTTGGGTCTGACTGGTAGACGGGCACGGGACATCACGACACGACCCCACGGTTATTGAGCACGGTCAAGTCTCCCAGAATACATCTCCGTTTCGTGACCAGAAACGCTACATTTGGTTCAGTATCTCACTAACTCAACGTTCTTTCATATGATTGGACAGATCCATCCGGTCTGCCTTCCGATTGGTGGGACGATTTAATTATGTTTAACTTGACAAAGCAAGAAATGACGTCACTAATTGTCTGGACTGATCAAGTCTACAGCCGTCACGTTTCGTCACACAGTTGGTTAGAGTGTGCTCTGTCAGTGACAGATACTGATGGTGGCATATGGCAGTCATTCAAGAAGATAGTAACTTATTCTAACCAAAACATGCCGATATAATATGATTTCCAACAGTTTTATTTCTTTCATTATGCTGTCAGGTATTGCCTCTTCTTTTGCTCTTGTCTTATGTGGGCCCAAATAAAGGATAGGGCAGCTACTGTAGTAGTCCCCCCCCCCCTTCCCTCTCGTCCCTCTCTCCACGATCTTTTCAATCCTCTGGCACTAGTTTTCGTATAGCAATACTTGCTCACGACCACGTTATGGTCAACTTGTTCTGTAACAGGTGACGAGGGGAGCATTACAGGCGAGGAGGGGAGCACTAAACAGGTGACGAGGGGAGCACTAAACAGGTGACGAGGGGAGCATTACAGGCGAGGAGGGGAGCACTAAACAGGTGAGGAGGGGAGCACTAAACATGTGATGAGAGGAGCACTAAACAGGTGAGGAGGGAAGCACTAAACATGTGAGGAAGGGAGCACTAAACAGGTGAGAGCTGGAGCACTAAACATGTGAGGAGGGGAGCACTAAACATGTGAGGAGGGAAGCACTAAACAGGTGAGAGCTGGAGCACTAAACAGGTGAGGAGGGGAGCACTAAACATGTGAGGAGGGGAGCACTAAACAGGTGACTAGTAGAGCTGCTCAGTCCGTGTAGATGCGGACAGACCCAGATGACCAGTGTCCTGTGTGTTTCTCTGTTTGCCCCCACTATCAATGGTCACTCAGATTTGATCTGACTCGTGGGATCTTGTTGACCAGAACCAGACAACACAACAACCCACGACCAGACAACACAACAACCCCAAAACCAGACAACACAACAACCCCACAACCAGACAACACAACAACCCACAACCAGACAACACAACAACCCACGACCAGAAAACACAACAACCCACGACCAGACAACACAACAGCCCACAACCAGACAACACAACAGCCCACAACCAGACAACACAACAGTCCACAACCAGACAACAAAACAGCCAGGGATACAACCCTGACGGTGTCTAAATATAATCTAGACCCAGATGTCTAGTCTGCGTCAATGAGGAGCCCAGGAGGCATCCTCGGTGACAGAGGGTGGGGGGGGGGGGAGGGGGGGAGGAGGCAAGTAATAGGATTCGTAAACTGCAGAACTAAATAGTGGCAAGGTTTGTCAAGTCTTCTGGGCCTTCTGTTGAAGGAATAATAGTTATATTAATCTACCACAGAGGGCCTGTGGGCCAGTAGGAGAGAGGCAGTGCACTGGCTCGGTTCAATAATCCTGGACCACACCCGACAAGAATTTAATCTACCACAGAGGGCCTGTGGGCCAGTAGGAGGGAGGCAGTGCACTGGCTCGGTTCAATAATCCTGGACCACACCCGACAAGAATTTAACCTACCACAGAGGGCCTGTGGGCCAGTAGGAGAGAGGCAGTGCACTGGCTCGGTTCAATAATCCTGGACCACACCCGACAAGAATTTAATCTACCACAGAGGGCCTGTGGGCCAGTAGGAGAGAGGCAGTGCACTGGCTCGGTTCAATAATCCTGGACCACACCCGACAAGAATTTAATCTACCACAGAGGGCCTGTGGGCCAGTAGGAGGGAGGCAGTGCACTGGCTCGGTTCAATAATCCTGGACCACACCCGACAAGAATTTAATCTACCACAGAGGGCCTGTGGGCCAGTAGGAGAGAGGCAGTGCACTGGCTCGGTTCAATAATCCTGGACCACACCCGACAAGAATTTAATCTACCACAGAGGGCCTGTGGGCCAGTAGGAGAGAGGCAGTGCACTGGCTCGGTTCAATAATCCTGGACCACACCCGACAAGAATTTAATCTACCACAGAGGGCCTGTGGGCCAGTAGGAGAGAGGCAGTGCACTGGCTCGGTTCAATAATCCTGGACCACACCCGACAAGAATTTAATCTACCACAGAGGGCCTGTGGGCCAGTAGGAGAGAGGCAGTGCACTGGCTAGGTTCAATAATCCTGGACCACACCCGACAAGAATTTAATCTACCACAGAGGGCCTGTGGGCCAGTAGGAGAGAGGCAGTGCACTGGCTCGGTTCAATAATCCTGGACCACACCCGACAAGAATTTCCACTGGTCTGACGGACACGACAAAGGTTTCAAGACCTTATTCACCGTTTGTGCAGTCCTCTCCAAAATAATCTCTCTACAACATCTAGCAAGTCTGACTTCCTTCTGACATTAAGAATATTAGAGAACCACTTTAGAAAGGTGCAACACGATTGACTCAGTAACAAAGCAGATGTGGTCCAAAATTATACATACACCAATGGCTCAAAGTGGTGCTGTTATGCCATGAAGACAGTTCTGAAGGAAATAACTCTCGACCGCCCAATCGACGGTCAAGTTCTGGCATGAGTCCTGCTCAATCGACCAAGTGGTTAAGTTCTGGCATGAGTACTGCTCAACCGACCAACTGGTCAAGTTCTGGCATGATTTATGCTCAACTGACCAACTGGTCAAGTTCTGGCATGAGTCCTGCTCAACCGACTATGTGGTCAAGTTTTGGCATGAGTCTTGCTCAACCGACCAATTGGTCAAGTTCTGGCATGAGTCCTGCTCAACCGACTATGTGGTCAAGTTCTGGCATGAGTCCTGCTCAACCGACCAACTGGTCAAGTTCTGGCATGAGTCCTGCTCAACCGACCAACTGGTCAAGTTCTGGCATGAGTCCTGTTCAACCGACCAACTGGTCAAGTTCTGGCATAAGTCCTACCCAACCAATCACTGGTCATCTTGAGCAGTGTCGTCTCCCAGATTCAGTGTGGCATTTGTGGGGGTCGTGGTACGGTCGTGGTACGGTCGTGGTACGGTCGACATAATATAGGCAGCACGTCACCATCCCGGAGAAAGGGTAGAAACACGATAATGGCCTGGACTGTTTCTGATGGCTTTACTAAGGCATCCAACACGTCAACAGGAAAGGGATCTGGCAAGACATCACCGAGTTTGGTTGTCCGAGCAGATCCGTGATGGTTCGAGTGGTGCGCGAAGGAGAATCGTCTGCAGTGTTCTCTGTCATCAGCGGTGTATGGGGGTCTCCGTGGCGAATTGGTCAAGCCGTTCGCTTTGTGTTCAGGCACCAAGCACCCGTTATGTAGCCCGAACACAAGCACCAGTTATGTAGCCCCGACACAAGCACCAGTTATGTAGCCCTGACACAAGCACCAGTTATGTAGCCCCGACAAAAGCACCAGTTATGTAGCCCTGACACAAGCACCAGTTATGTAGCCCCGACAAAAGCACCAGTTATGTAGCCAGGACACTAGCACCCGTTATGTAGCACCGACACTAGCACTCGTTATGTAGCCATGTTTTCTCATGTTGCACGTGCATGGCATTATTTCCGACATGCGCATTGGCTACAGAACGCATGGCCAGCTACTCAATGTGAGATTCCTGGTCTTATACAAAAGTGAAGGCTGTCGCCATCATGGATATTAGACGACTGCGCCCCCCATTCCATCATGGAGAAGGTGTCGTGGCATGCAATCATGTTGGTCCGACCAGAAGGTGTCGTGGCATGCACTCATGTTGGTCCGACCAGAAACATCAGGGAAACAGAGGTACTCTTGCAGCCCACTCCCAGAAAGTTCTACAGCAAACCAGCCATCACTTTACTCAACTAGTGTGTACAGGCAGTCGGTAGCCGCACTCACTTATGAAGTATCAAAGGCCTGGTACACTAGCTACCGGCAGCAAACCAGCCGTCACGCAATAACGTTTAGTTACCAAACAGCAAAATTTGTCCAGTTTTTAGCATGGAGAGGACCATTGTCCGATTGTCGCTACTCTTGTCTTGTAGACGAATAACAGCTTTCTCTCGGACATAAAGTTAGTGGGGACTGGTGAATGTTGGTAGGAGAGACGGTTGTTGAGTGGGGACTGGTGAATGTTGGTAGGAGAGACGGTTGTTGAGTGGGGACTGGTGAATGTTGGTAGGAGAGACGGTTGTTGAGTGGGGACTGGTGAATGTTGGTAGGAGAGACGGTTGTTGAGTGGGGACTGGTGAATGTTGGTAGGAGAGACGGTTGTTGAGTGGGGACTGGTGAATGTTGGTAGGTGAGACAGTTGTTCAGTGGGGACTGGTGAATGTTGGTAGGTGAGACGGTTGTTGAGTGGGGACTGGTGAATGTTGGTAGGTGAGACAGTTGTTGAGGGGGGACTGGTGAATGTTGGTAGGAGAGACGGTTGTTGAGTGGGGACTGGTGAATGTTGGTAGGTGAGACAGTTGTTGAGGGGGGACTGGTGAATGTTGGTAGGAGAGACGGTTGTTGAGGGGGGACTGGTGAATGTTGGTAGGAGAGACGGTTGTTGGCACAGCCTTAGATTCCAATTAGGAACGTCTAGATCTAGATAACTACCAGAATGTCATAAGGGTTTACAATTTCTTTCTGAACGTCGAGAAATTTAAAGAAAATAATGCTTTGATTAAACTGGTTTCGGTCTAATTAACAAGGGAAACAGTTGTGTTTGGGATATTGATGGTCTGGAGTTCTTTAACCAGCTGATCAGGTGTTGTTTCCGGCAGTCGGCTTGCAGATTGAGCAGACACACTAAATAGCGTCACCAATATAACAAGTAATTGTAGCAGCTCCAGCTGGCTGAACCACCGTAGCAGATGGAGCAAGGGGTCTGCACTAACTATACCTCACTTTCAACAAACTAACTACGACACTGTTTTACATTAAAACACAACAATGAAACTTTATTTCTACACGTTCACAGCGGACTCTCCAATCTTCACTCTAAACAAAACCTGTCTGGCTGTAATACATATGAGCTAAACAAAACTAAAATAAACTTGATTACGAACTACACCTTGGTATTCGAATTGTAACTTGATAGTCGAACTGTAACTTGATAATCGAACTATCTTGATAAACGAACAGTTACTTGAAAGTCGATTTGTAAATTGTTGGACGAACTGTAATTTAATTGACGAACTGTAACTTGATAGACGAACCATTATATGGATTGCTGGATCGCTGTGCTAGTCAAATATCTCTCTAGTCAGACGCTGGATCGCTGTGCTAGTCAAATATCTTTCTAGTCAGACGCTGGATCGCTGTGCTAGTCAAATATCTCTCTTGTCAGAAGCTGGATCGCTGTGCTAGTCAAATAACTCTCTAGTTAGACGCTGGATCGCTGTGCTAGTCAAATATCTCTCTAGTCAGACGCTGGATCGCTGTGCTAGTCAAATATCTCTCTAGTTAGAAGCTGGATTGCTGTGCGTCAATATCTCTCTATTTAGACACTGGTTTTGTGAGAAACTTCTGTTAGGACGCTGGATTCTCATAAGCGATGCAAATAAATAATATCTAAGATGACTCTCTCCTGCATGTTTCTCGTGACGAACTACTTTAACTAGTTCTACCACTTGCTATTGTGAAACAACAATTTCATTACTATCTCTCTCTCTCTCTCTCTCTCTCTCTCTGATACGCTGCTGAACATCTGGACTCACGTGGTAAAAGGTTGTCTGTCAAAACCTCTCTCTTTCCCTCTCTCTCTCTCTTCCCCCCCCCTCTCTCTCTCTCTCTCTCTCTGGTCTCCAAAAATCTTTCTGCTTTCGTCTTTCCTCTTCCCCGTTATCAAGACTGCCCCGTTCTTGTTGCTCTCTGCCGACTGATGTCGACTTGTTCTCCGCTCTCTGCCGACTGATGTCAACTAATTCTCCGCTCTGTGCCTCCGCTATCCCGCACCCCAAAAAGATCTCGACTTATGTCACTTCTCTTCGCTCTGCATCTGTTACGATTTGGGATCCCCTAGCTAGCTATATCCGCCACTTTCCTCAGATCTCGTACCTAGGTTTACTTCTCGAGATTTAAAAAAAACCAGTTAATAACATTTGTCACTACTGATCATGCTGTAACTGGCGTCTAGGCGTCTAGGTATTATGCAAGCTTACGTAGTTTTCAACTTCTGCGAGTTTTGGAAACTAACGCTATGCATTCGAAGAATTCCGATGTCCAGATTTGAGTTCATCTGTACTGGCTAGCTTGGTTAGTTTTAATTCTATAAGAAACAACTGAATGGCTACTGACTATCAATGCTCCCAACCTTTCTAACTTTAATAAAATATGTCTAAAAATCATATCCCTAATAAATCTACACAGCTAAGATCTGTTACATAATAACTGAATGACAATTCTCCTGACGTGGGCAGTTAGTGGAGGAAAGGCACAAACGGGACAAGCGAAATGAAGAAGTAGCGACAGGTGAAAGTGTAGCGTCAGGTGAAAGTGTAGCGTCAGGTGAAAGTGTAGCGTCAGGTGAAAGTGTAGCGTCAGGTGAAAGTGTAGCGTCAGGTGAAAGTGTAGCGTCAGGTGAAAGTGTAGCGTCAGGTGAAAGTGTAGCGTCAGGTGAAAGTGTAGAGTCGGGTGAAAGTGTAGCGTCAGGTGAAAGTGTAGCGTCAGGTGAAAGTGTAGAGTCGGGTGAAAGTGTAGCGTCAGGTGAAAGTGTAGCGTCAGGTGAAAGTGTAGCATCAGGTGAAAGTGTAGCATCAGGTGAAAGTGTAGCGTCAGGTGAAAGTGTAGCGTCAGGTGATAGTGTAGCGTCGGGTGAAAGTGTAGCGTCAGGTGAAAGTGTAGCGTCAGGTGAAAGTGTAGAGTCGGGTGAAAGTGTAGCGTCAGGTGAAAGTGTAGCGTCAGGTGAAAGTGTAGCATCAGGTGAAAGTGTAGCATCAGGTGAAAGTGTAGCGTCAGGTGAAAGTGTAGCGTCAGGTGATAGTGTAGCGTCGGGTGAAAGTGTAGCGTCAGGTGAAAGTGTAGCGTCAGGTGAAAGTGTAGCGTCAGGTGAAAGTGTAGCGTCAGGTGAAAGTGTAGCGTCAGGTGCAAGGAGTTTTTCCCACCTGATACTAATACAGAGATAGATAAGAACGGCAATGAGTCGAGAGATGTTATCTAGCTAGGACTGTTGGCTCTAGAGAATGTCTAGCTAGGACTGTTGGCTCTAGAGAATGTCTAGCTAGGACTGTTGGCTCTAGAGAATGTCTAGCTAGGACTGTTGGCTCTAGAGAATGTCTAGCTAGGACTGTTGGCTCTAGAGAATGTCTAGCTAGGACTGTTGGCTCTAGAGAATGTCTAGCTAGGACTGTTGGCTCTAGAGAATGTCTAGCTAGGACTGTTGGCTCTAGAGAATGTCTAGCTAGGACTGTTGGCTCTAGAGAATGATTTCTGGACATGTCAGTGACGAGATGGACGATAAGAAAGCAAGAGTGAACGTTTAACTCTATGGATACAAACATGACACAAACATGACCCAAACATGACACAAATATGACACAAACATGACACAAACATGACACAAACATGACACATACATGACACAAACATGACACAAACATGACACATACATGACATATACATGACGCAAACATGACACATACTTGACGCATACATGACACAAACATGATGCAGACATGACACAAACATCACACAAACATGACACATGCATGACGCAAACATTACACATACATGACGCAAATAAGATACAAACATGACACACATATTCCACATACATGACACATACATGACGCAAACATTACACATACATGACACAAACATGACACATATATGACGCAAACATGACACATACATGACGCAACCAAGATTAAAACATGACACAAACATGACACAACTGCGGTACTAATGCGACATAACTGAAGCTTGTATAGATACCTAGGAGTAAAATGGTTACATAGAATATTCTCAGCAGCTTGGGAGAAGAGTCCCCGAAGACTGGCAGAAAGCTTTCATTCTGTCAATCTGGAAAAACAAAGGCAGCAAAGGAGAGTGCGATCCTTACCAGGGGATATCGTTCTAAGACACACAGGAAAAACTACGCCAAAATCCTGGAGCAGAGAATTCGGCCGATCCTAGAACCGCAGCTGAATGGGGCTCAATTTGGTTTCCGGTATGAGCTGCACAGACGCTCTATTCACTCTGAGACAACTAAGTGAGGAGCTGTACAGACGCTCTTTTCACTCTGAGACAACAGGTAGGAGCTGTACAGACGCTCTATTCACTCTGAGACAAATAAGCGAAACAAACATCGAACACGATCGGAAACTCAACGTGGATTTCATAGATCAAGAAAAGACTTCCGATAGAGTAGACAGAAATAAACTATGGGACATCCTAGACGACTACAGAGTACAGGAGCAGCTATTAGAGAATATTAGAGCCCTGTACCAAGGGTGTCAACGTATAGTAAGAACAACAGATGGTCAGGGAGATAACAACCGGGGTGAGACACGGGTGTGGGTTGTCACTGCTCGTCAACACATATATGGACAACACTGGAGGTCAAATTTGAGCAACGGTCAAGAAATGCAGAGGAAGAAAGGACAGAGGCTGATCGGTTAAACGAACTCCTTTTTGCAGATGATCAATATCTACATTACGAGAGTGGAGACGATCTGCAGCAACATCTGACTGCTCTCAACTCTGTATGGGAGAGATACAGTATGAGAATTAACACATCCCAAACAGAAACTCTGCAGATAAGCAGATCGCCTGAAAACATGAACATTACGGTAAACGGGACCAAGATCAAACAAGTGCAGGAGTTCAAGTACTTGACCAGTGTTTTCACACAGGATGGAAGTTTAGATAGAGAGATTCAGATCAGGTGTCAAACACCAAATACAATTGCATACCAGCTGTCACCATTATTGAAACACCCCAAACATAAACATGTCCACAAAAAGAATGCTGATCAACAGTATATTCATGCCAACTCTCTGTTACCAGCGCCAAACATGGACTGTAACAAAAAATCTAGAGAGAAAGATCACGACATGTGAGATACCTCCAGAAAACAATCAACGTAACTAGGAGAGAGAGAACGAGCGATGGAGATGTGAGAAGAATAGTTGAAGCAAGAACCTGATCTGAATTTATTAATGAGAAGGGGATCAAGTGGTTCGGCCATCTAATGAGAATGCAGCCTGGCCAACTACCCATGTGCGCCTACAACGCACGACGTTCGAGTTTTTGCAACCTTGGCCGATCGAGAAGTAGATGGACAGGAAATGTTGGGGAGCAGACCAAGAACTAGATGGACAGGAAATGTTGTGGAGCAGACCAAGAACTAGTTGGACAGGAAATGTTACGGATATTCTAAATCGTCATGGGATGACGACTACTTCAACGACACGTCTGACCCTGGACAGAAAACTACGGCTCCCCGCGACTCCTCACCGCACAGGTGGATAAGACAAGACAAAATGTTTGATGTGAGATGTTAGTGTAGAGCTTTGTTTATGATATAAATGTTCTTTAAATTCGTGTGTACGGTGTGTACAGTGTGTGTACGGTGTGTACGATGCGTAAAATGTGTGTACAGTGTGTGTGTACAGTGTGTGAAGCAAGCAACATTATTCTATAACGATGCGAACCCTGCCCCAACCAGAGAACAGTGAAGGAGACATACACCGTGGGTTTGGTTTGGGCTGTAAACAAACTCGATCTGCATGGTCATGGGAGGCACAGTAGGCGTGCTCCGCAGGGGACTAACAGCCCACAACCATCCCTGCGTGTATAAGCTGTGAGAATAGGGCATACGGCTGCCAAAATAGGCTTAGCCTAATAAACAGGTGACGTCACACAACCGTAGTTTATGATAGCGTGAAGCCTTGAAGTGATCAGACAGCAGACTTGACAAGGCCATGGGAAGACTTGAAGTGATCAGACAGGAGACTTGACAAGGCCATGAGAGGACTTGAAGTGTTCAGACAGGAGACTTGACAAGGCCATGAGAAGACTTGAAGTGATCAGACAGGAGACTTGACAAGGCCATGGGAGGACTTGAAGTGTTCAGACAGGAGACTTGACAAGGCCATGAGAAGACTTGAAGTGATCAGACAGGAGACTTGACAAGGCCATGGGAGGACTTGAAGTGTTCAGACAGGAGACTTGACAAGGCCATGGGAGGACTTGAAGTGTTCAGACAGGAGACTTGACAAGGCCATGGGAGGACTTGAAGTGTTCAGACAGGAGACTTGACAAGGCCATGAGAAGACTTGAAGTGATCAGACAGGAGACTTGACAAGGCCATGAAAAGCCTTGAAGTGATCAGACAGGAGACTTGACAAGGCCATGAAAAGCCTTGAAGTGATCAGACAGGAGACTTGACAAGGCCATGAAAAGCCTTGAAGTGATCAGACAGGAGACTTGACAAGGCCATGGGAAGACTTGAAGTGATCAGACAGGAGACTTGACAAGGCCATGAAAAGCCTTGAAGTGACAACATGTATGTTTCTGCAATAAGATGCCAGCTGTTGTGACGCACACGAGTCACACAAAATATGAACGGTTCAATGAGATTTCTTAAATGAGGTTCAACAACTAGAACATGAATCAGTTCAACTTACTGTGTGTTCCATCTTACTGAAATTCGGTGGTCCTGATGAGGTCTCAACTGGCGGATAGACACAACTGTTTTTGGATGTGCTGGCCTGCTGTATGAGAGGAAAGATAGCACAGCCACGACGGTAACGAGAGGACGGTCCACCAATTATCGGCCAACGTGCGAATGTAATCACGTGTCGGCGAATTTAGAAGAATCTTATTGGTTAATTTTCACAGCGTCTGAGGTTTCCATTGGTAACGCTTGACGCGCGAGTCACGCCCGTGAACCAACATCCAGCGCCATCAAACATGTCTCGCGTATCTTCTGCTAGGTTTGTTACTGGAGAAGGATTTCACATTTCGGTCCCCTTCTCCCTCCTCCCTTCTCCCTCTACCAGCCACAGCTAACCTTCCCAATATCCTTCCAGTCTTCCGTCCCTTTATACATCATTCCAATTATCAATAAACACACACACATATATACACTCACACACATACGCATACACACACACATATATACAATCACACAGACATAAATACACACACAGAGAGAAACATATAAACTCACACACACATACACACACACATACACCCATGTATGTATGTACCTGTACAGCTTTGTATGAGCAGACATCCTATTTAACAGTCAACTATAGGAAGGGAGTGCCTTCATCAGGTACTCGACACGAAACGAAGGAGAACACCTGACAGATCTACTTCACTGAAGCTGGTCAAGGCTAAACGGTTTTTATCTCAACACGAGTTGGACATGGGAATGGTTGTCTGGTCTGTGTGGCTGGTGGTCTGGTACGGACTGTGTGGTTGGGGGGGGGGGGGGGGATGTATTGTCTGGTGTGTCTGTGAGGGAGGGGGTGTTGTCTAGTGTGTCTGTGGGGGGGGGGGGGTGTTGTCTGGTGTGAAAGAGGCAGCGAACCACATACTCTGGAAAGATATTGTCGTAGGAACAGATGTTGAGCAGGAGTAGGAAAGTCTTAAAACAGTTCTAGAAACGCTAAAAGAGGAATGTGTTCCATGTAGGGAGGTAAACCCAAAGCGTAAAAAGTGGATAACTAGATTTGTAGTGAAATGTAGAAGAGCAAAAAATAAAGCATGGAAAAAATATATAGAGGCAGGAAAATCAAAAGAAACATATGTAAACTATTTTGAAAAGCAGAACATATCTCAGAAAGCGAATAAAACAGCACAAATTAGACTTGGAAAAACACTTGCTCAGAGGATCAAGACTGACAGTAAAAGCTTCTTCTCTTATGTTAGAAATAAACAAAAGAACGAAAGACAAAGTAGGCCCTCTCATAGACAGTACAGGGAAAATAATAAGTGAGAATAGGGAGGCAGCTAATCTGCTCAATCAGTACTTTGGCAGTCTTCACAAAAGAGGACTGCTCCAAGATACCAGAGCCTATATATATTTTTCAAAGAGACATGGATACAGCGGGATTAAGATCAATCTGGATTACAGAGAAAATGGTTTTTAAAAAATTGGAGGGGTTGAAAGTGGATAAATGTCCAGGTCAAGATGGTATTCACCCAAAATTGCTGTTTGAAATTAGAGACCAACTAGCAAAACCATTGGCTATATTATGTTCTCAATCACTTGCAAAAGGGATTGTTCCACGGGATTGGAAAGATGCAGGAGTGATCTCCTTATTCAAAAAAGGCAAAAAATCAGATCCAGCAAATTATAGACCGGTGAGTTTAACGAGCATAGTCTGTAAATTGTTTGAGTCAATAATCAAAGAAAACATTGTAATGCATTTAGACAAATTTAATCTAATTAGAAATAGTCAGCATGGGTTTACTAGAGGGAGATCATGCTTAACAAATATATTAGAATTCATGGAGGAGGTTACTCATAGATAAAGGGGAGCCAGTGGACGTTATTTATCTAGACTTTGCAAAAGCCTTTGATAGAGTAACTCATCAAAGATTATTTCGAAAGTTAAAATCACATGGAATAGGTGGGGAAGTTGCCAAATGGATTGAAAATTGGTTAACGGGAAGAAGGCAGAGGATGGGCATAAATAAGGAGTACTCTGAGTGGTGTGAAGTGAAAAGTGGTGTGCCACAGGGCTCGGTTTTGGGACCAATTTTGTTCTTGATATATATAAATGATTTGGACATTGATATGGGATCCACGATTGCAAAATTTGCTGATGACACAAAACTATGCAGTAGTGTCTCATCTAAAGCGGAAGTGGATATATTGATGTCGGATTTAGATAAAATTCGAGAATGGTCTGTAAGCTGGCAAATGGAGTTTAATGTAGATAAATGTACAGTCATCCACATGGGTAGATCCAATATGGAACATAATAACAGAATGGGAGAAAACAATATTAGAAAGATAGATTAGGAAAGGCACCTAGGGGTTATAATAGATCATACAGGAAAGGTGAGTGAGCTAGTTAAGGTAGCAGTGAAAAAGGCAAATGCAATGTTAGGTATGATAAAAAGAAATATTAAACATAGGAGCAAGGAAGTGATCGTCAAACTGTATAAAGCTTTAGTTAGACCTAGATTGGAGTACTGTGTACAGGTGTGGAGTCCTTATCATAGAGGGGACATAAACATGCTAGAAAGAATACAAATAAGAGCGACAAAGATGATAGTGGGATTCCAGAATTACAGTTATGAGGAACGACTCAGAAAAACCGGCCTACAGTGTCTCGAAGAGAGAAGAATTCGTGGTGACTTAATACAGGTTTATAAGATGATCAGAGGAATCGATAAATTAGACTATAACAAGTTTTTTTAAAATACAGCCACCTACAATAACACGAGGGCATAGCTACAAGCTGATTAAAGAGAGGTCCAGGTTAGATATTAGGAAATATTTTTTTAGTCAGAGAGTGGTGTCTGCTTGGAATGCATTGCCAGGGGAGGTAGTGGAGGCAGGGACAGTTAATGCATTTAAGAATAAACTTGATGCGCATTGCTGTTAGAGCAAGGTGATGTAAATGTAACTGGTTGTATACATACTCTGCAGGGTCTTCTAAACCAGTATAAAGATGTTAAGTTAAGTTAAAACGACCCCTTGAATGTTGTGGCTTGGAATTCAGAGAGAGTCTGCAACAGAAATACTGATTTAGAGAACACATTATTTCAGAAAAAACAGTTTATGTTGTATACAAGAAACCTATCTACTGGAACGGGAAATGGTTTAATATACAGGGTGGCAATGCTTCAAAGTGGACAGAAAATAGCGGAAGGAGGGAGGCATTCTAACATTAATAAGGTCTAACCTCAATACTGTAGTATTTATATATGTTTTGTGTGTCTTGTGTGTGTCGTGTGTGTGTGTGTGTGTGTGTGTGTGTGAGTGAGTGTGTGTGTGCGAGTGAGTGTGTGTGTGTGTGTCGTGTATGTGTGTGTGTGTGCATGCCTATGACTCATTTGGGAAAACCCATTGAAACGTCACATTCCAAGGCGGACTAAATAACGGAACTCATATTGTGTCAAGGTTTATAACCAATCTATGCTCCAGGCAGAGCATAAATACAATTTCCCGATACAGCACATGGCTGTTGAGAGTCATCCTTTCACAGAATCCTGTCCTGACACCAACTGCTAATCCATCTTTGTTTCCTGAACACACTATTAATGTGACGTTTCAAAGGGATTTCTACATTAGTCAGAAGGTTTGTATATACAGAAGGCTCTGGTGAATGCGTGTTTGTGTGCGTATTTTTGTGTATTTATATGTATGTGTGTATGTGTGTGTTTTTGTATGGCTGTGTGTATGTGTGTATGTGTATATGTGTATGTGTGTGTTTTTGTATATTTATATGTTTGTGTGTATGCGTATGTGTGTGCTTTTGTATGTCTGTGTGTATGTGTATGTGTGTATGTGTCTGTGTATGTGTGTATGTGTGTGTTTTTTGTAGGTATGTGTGTATGTGTATGTGTGTGTTTATGTATGTCTGTTTGTGTGTGTATGTGTCTGTGTGTATGTGTGGGTTTTTATACGTCTGTGTATATGTGTGTGTTTTTGTATGTATGTGTGTATGTGTATGTGTATGTGTGTATGTGGTTGTGTGTATGTGTATGTGTGCGTTTTTGTATGTCTGTTCGTGTGTGTATGTGTCTGTGTGTATGTGTGGGTTTTTGTATGTCTGTGTGTATGTATGTGTTTTTGTATGTATGTGTGTATGTGTACATGTATGTGTATGTGTGCGTTTTTTTATCTTTGTGTGTTTGTGTATATGTGTATGTGTGTGTTTTTGTATCTCTGTGTGAATGTGTATGTGTGTGTTTTTGAATCTCTGTGTGTATGTGTATGTGTGTATTTGTATGTGTGTGTTTTTGTATCTCTGTGTGCATGTGTATTTGTGTATGTGTGTTTGTGTGTGTTTGTATGTATGTGTGTATGTGTGTGTTTTTGTATCTATGTGTGTATGTGTGTGTTTGCCTGTGTTTGTTAGCCTGCTGTTGTGTGTTCGTGTTTCTATGTGAGCTTTTGTATTGCTTTGTATGTTTTTAAATGTTCTATTGGTGTTTTTACATGTTTGTTTGTTGGTGTGTGTTTGTATATGTGTGTGTGTTCTGTTTGTGCATGTGTGTTAGTGTGCGTGTTTGTGTGTGTTTGTAACGTGTATGTGGGTGTGTTTGTTAGTGCGTGTATGTGGGTGTGTTTGTTTGTGCGTGTATGTGGGGGTGTTTGTTTGTGCGTGTATGTGGGTGTGTTTGTTTGTGCGTGTATGTGGGTGTGTTTGTTTGTGCGTGTATGTGGTGTGTTTGTTTGTGCGTGTATGTGGGTGTGTTTGTGTGTGTGTATGTGTTTATGTGTGTCTGTTCGTGTGTGTATGTGTCTGTGTGTATGTGTGGGTTTTTGTATGTCTGTGTATATGTGTGTGTTTTTGTATGTATGTGTGTATGTGTATGTGTGTATGTGGTTGTGTGTATGTGTATGTGTGCGTTTTTGTATGTCTGTTCGTGTGTGTATGTGTCTGTGTGTATGTGTGGGTTTTTGTATGTCTGTGTGTATGTATGTGTTTTTGTATGTATGTGTGTATGTGTATGTGTGTATGTGTATGTGTGCGTTTGTTTATCTTTGTGTGTTTGTGTATGTGTGTATGTGTGTGTTTTTGTATCTCTGTGTGTATGTGTATGTGTGTGTTTTTGTATCTCTGTGTGTATGTATATGTGTGTATTTGTATGTGTGTGTTTTTGTATCTCTGTGTGCATGTGTATTTGTGTATGTGTGTTTGTGTGTGTTTGTATGTATGTGTGTATGTGTATGTGTGTATGTGTGTGTTTTTGTATCTCTGTGTGTATGTGTGTGTTTGCCTGTGTTTGTTTGCCTGCTGTTGTGTGTTCATGTTTGTATGTGAGTTTTTGTATAGCTTTGTATGTTTTTATATGTGTGATTGGTGTTTTTACATGTTTGTTTGTTGGTGTGTGTTTGTATATGTGTGGTAGTGTTCTGTTTGTGCATGTGTGTGTTAGTGTGCGTGTTTGTGTGTGTTTGTAACGTGTATGTAGGTGTATTTGTTAGTGCGTGTATGTGGGTGTTTTTGTTTGTGCGTGTATGTGGGTGTGTTTGTTTGTGCGTGTATGTGGGTGTGTTTGTGTGTGTATGTGGGTGTTTTTGTGTGTGTATGTGGGTGTGTTTGTGTGTGTGTGGGTGTGTTTGTTTGTGCGTGTATGTGGGTGTGTATGTGTGTGTGTATGTGTGTGTATGTGGGTGTGTTTGTGTGTATGTGGGTGTGTTTGTGTGTGTATGTGGGTGTGTTTGTGTGTGTATGTGGGTGTGTTTGTGTATGCGTGTATGTGGGTATGTTTGTTTGTGTGTGTATGGGAATGTTAGTTCAGTGAACAAAACTAGCTAAATAAGAGCGTACATTTCTACAGGAATCTGAGGTATGTAGCTTTGTGTAGCCTTGTGTAGCCTTATGTAGCTTTATGTAGCCTTGTGTAGCCTTGTGTAGCCTTATGTAGCTTTATGTAGCCTTGTGTAGCCTTGTGTAGCCTTATGTAGCCTTGTGTAGCCGTGTGTAGACTTGTAGATTGTTTGCCAACAGTGGTGTGTCTTCTACAAAGTCAGTAACAGTTGAGGAAGTCTCTAAGTGAACCACAGAGTAACCGTTGAAAAGGTATCTAAGTAAACCACAAAGTAACCGTTGAGGAGGTATCTAAGTGAACCACAGAGTAACCGTTGAGGAGGTATCTAAGTGAACCACAGAGTAACCGTTGAGGAGGTATCTAAGTGAACCACAGAGTAACAGTTGAGGAGGTATCTAAGTGAACCACAAAGTAACCGTTGAGGAGGTATCTAAGTGAACCACAGAGTAACCGTTGAGGAGGTATCTAAGTGAACCACAGAGTAACCGTTGAGGATGTTTCTAAGTGAACCACAGATAGCACTCTCCATTATGTACATCCTCCATGGACCCCCATCAGATTGTAGTTACGCCCATGACATGTTTGTTGGAGAAGCCGTGTCTTCCCACCTCCATCATTATGGAGTGGCCCAGGTCGGCATGGAGGACCCAGCATCCACATCATGGCAGAACATGGTGACATCCTCTCTAGACTCGCCCACTCTTGGCCTTCGGTGCAAGTCGTTGTTTTCTGTTGTTCAATCATTTTTCGTGTGTGCAATCACTCACCACTACTTTGTTCAATAAGTCAGCACATGTATTCAGTCACTCAACCATGTAAATTCAATCACTCACCTTGTCCACATCCAATCACTCACAGTGCCCCCCCCCCTCCCCCTATACGCGAGGGACTTGTATGCCACAGAATGTAGTTTCCGTGTATTAGCACAAACAGCTGGTACAGACAGTGGCTACAACCGTAGGGAAGGAAGGAAGGAATTACCGACCCGTGATCAGAAAGAATGAAAGGTTAGACCAGAAAGTCACAAGACAATCACAAATAGCCACAGACTATCTGCACTGGTACAGACAGCGATATCCCAAACAACATCAACGATAATCGAATTGATCATCACCATGAGAGCCCTGCTACCGATACACTTCGCCTTAACGGTTGGGGTTAGAGTCCCACCAATAGCAGAGGAGGAATTACTTACTGCTACCAGCACCACTATCAACAATAGACTACTGCTACCAACACCACTATCAACAATAGACTACTCCTGTACTCACATCCCAACCAACACCAGCAAGCGGGCCCCATCCTGGTCCACTTGGTGGATGTGTGTGCTTCAATAATGGAAATAAAAAAAGAACACTTTCAGCTATTCAATACTCAGGGGGAAACAATGGCGGGATGGTAGTTTGTGATCAGGATGCTGCTGATGCCAACTGACAGCTCAAGTCGTTGTGGCTGACGTTGAAATCCAGACCTGGTCTAGCGGGACTCGGGAGAAGATTGGGCAATAAATGATAGGGGACGCCAGCTTCTGGTGTCTTCCTTATCGTGGAGGGGAGGGGGTTGAGGGAGGTTGTTACTAGTGGGATGGGGGAGAGGGGTTTGTTACTAAGGGGTGGGGGTTGTTACTAGTGGGATGGGGGAGGGGGTTTATTACTAGGGGGTGGGGGTTGTTACTAGTGGGATGGGGGAGGGGGGTTTATTACTAGGGGGTGGGGGTTGTTACTAGTGGGATGGGGGAGGGGGGTTTGTTACTAGTGTTGTGGGGGAGGGGCGGGGTTGTTACTAGTGGGGTGGGGAAGAGGTTGTTACTATGGGGTGGGGGTTATTACTATTGGGTGGGGGTGGTTACATGGGGGGTTGTTACGTGGGGGTTGTTACTGGGGGGTTGTTACTGGCGGGGTGGGGAAGGAGGGGTTGTTACTAGGGGGGGTTGTTACTGGTGGGGAGGGGGAGAGGATTATTAATAGTGGGGTGGGGTTTGTTAGTGGGGGAGTTGTTACTGGGGGGTTGTTACTAGGGGGTGGGGTTATTACTAGGAGTGGGAGTTATTACTAGGGGTGGGGGGTTGTTAGTGGGGGAGTTGTTACTGGGGGGCTGTTACTGGGGGTTCTTACTAGTGGGGTGGGGGAGGGGGTGTTACTAGTGGTGGGGGAGGGGGGTTATTACTAGGGGTTGGGGAGGTGGTTGTTACTAGGGGGGTGTAACAAGGGGGGTTGTTACTAGGGGGGTTGTTACTAGGGGGTGGGGGTTGTTACTAGTGGGATGGGGGAGGGGGGTTTATTACTAGGGGGTGGGGGTTGTTACTAGTGGGATGGGGGAGGGGGGTTTGTTACTAGTGTTGTGGGGGAGGGGCGGGGTTGTTACTAGTGGGGTGGGGAAGAGGTTGTTACTATGGGGTGGGGGTTATTACTATTTGGTGGGGGTGGTTACATGGGGGGTTGTTACGTGGGGGTTGTTACTGGGGGGTTGTTACTGGCGGGGTGGGGAAGGAGGGGTTGTTACTAGGGGGGGTTGTTACTGGTGGGGTGGGGGAGAGGATTATTAATGGTGGGGTGGGGTTTGTTAGTGGGGGAGTTGTTACTGGGGGGTTGTTACTAGGGGGTGGGGTTATTACTAGGAGTGGGAGTTATTACTAGAGGTGGGGGGTTGTTAGTGGGGGAGTTGTTACTGGGGGGCTGTTACTGGGGGTTCTTACTAGTGGGGTGGGGGAGAGGGTGTTACTAGTGGTGGGGGAGGGGGGTTATTACTAGGGGTTGGGGAGGTGGTTGTTACTAGGGGGGTGTAACAAGGGGGGTTGTTACTAGGGGGGTTGTTACTAGGGGGGTTGTTACTAGGGGGGATGGGTTGTTACTAGGGGGGTTATTACTAGTAGGTGGGGGTTGTTACTAGGGGGTTATTACTAGGGAGGTTGTTACTAGGGAGGTAATTACTAGGGGCATTGTTACTAGGGAGGTTGTTACTAGGGAGGTTGCTACTAGGGAGGACAGTTGTTACTATTGGGTTGGGAGGGGTTGTTACTAAGGGGTGGGGGTTGTTACTAGGGGGTGAAGGGGGGTTGTTACTAGGAGGTGAGAGGGGTTGTGACTAAGGGATGAGGGGGGTTGTTACTAGACGATGAGGGGCGTTGTTACTAGGGAGTTGGGGTTGTTACTAGTGGATGGGAGGGCTGTTACCAGGGGGTGGGGTAAGGGATGAAAGTATGGATGTGAGGTGCGTGTAGGAAATCAAGAATATCATTGTTCCTGATGTGGTTCTTCTTGTGGTTGAGGTGGTTGGTGTTGTGGTTGGTGTTGTGGTTGGTGTTGTGGTTGGTGTTGTGGTTGAGGTTGTTGGTGTTGTAGTTGGTGTTGTGGTTGAGGTTGTTGGTGTTGTGGTTGGTGTTGTGGTTGAGGTGGTTGTTGTTGTAGTTGGTGTTGTGGTTGAGGTGGTATTGTTGTAGTTGGTGTTGTGGTTGAAGTTGTTGGTGTTGTGGTTGGTGTTGTGGTTCAGGTGGTTATTGTTGTAGTTGGTGTTGTGGTTGAGGAGGTATTGTTGTAGTTGGTGTTGTGGTTGAAGTTGTTGGTGTTGTGGTTGGTGTTGTTGTTGAAGTGGTTGTTGTTGTAGTTGTTTGTTGCTGTTGAGGTGGTTGTTATTGTGGATGGTTTTGTGGTTAAAGTGGTTGTTCTTGTGGTTGGTGTTTTGGTTAAGGTGGTTGTTGTTGTGGTAGTTGTTGTGGTTGTTGTTGTGGTTGAGTAGTTGTTTTTGTGGTTTGTGTTGTGGTTGAGATGGTTGTTTTTGGGGTTCGTGTTGTGGTTGAGGTGGTTGGTGCTGTGGTTGGTGTTGTGGTTGAAGTGGTTGTTGTTGTTATTGAGGTGGTTGTTGTTGTGGTTGAAGTGGTTGCTGTTGTTATTGAGGTGGTTGTTGTTGTGAATGGTTTTATGGTTGAAGTGGTTTTTTGTTGTGGTTGATGTTTTGGGTACGTTGGTTGTTGTATTGGTTGTTGTTGTGGTTGTTGTTGTGGTTAGTAGTGTGGTTGGTGTTGTGGTTTAAGTGGTTGGTGTTGTGGTTGGTGTTGTTGTTGAGGTGGTTGTTGTTGTTGAGGTGGTTGGTGTTGTGATTGAGGTAGATGGTGTTTTGTTTGTTGTTGTGGTTGTTGTTGTGGTTGGTGTTGTGGTTGAGGTGGTTGTTGTTATGGTTGGTGTTGTGGTTGGTGTTGTTGTTGTTGTGGTTGTTGTTGTTGAGGTGGTTGTTGTTGTGTTTGTTGTTGTTGAGGTGGTTGGTGTTGTGGATGTTGTTGTTGAGGTGGTTGGTGTTGTGGTTGGTGTTGTTGTTGAAGTGGTTGTTGTTGTGGTTGTTGTTGTTGGGGTGGTTGTTGTTGTGGATGGTTTTGTGGTTGAAGTGGTTGTTTTTTTGTGGTTTTTGTTGTTTTTGAGGTGGTTGTTGTTGTGGATGGTTTTGTGGTTTTAGATAGTTGTTTTTGTGGTTGATGTTGTGGTTGAGGTGGTTGGTGTTGTGGTTGATGTTGTAGTTCGTGTTGTGGTTTAGGTAGTTGTTATTGTGGTGGTTGGTGTGGTTGAGGTGGTTATTGTTGTGGTTGAGGTGGTTGTTGTTGTGGTTGAGGTGGTTGTGGTTGAGACGTCTGGTCAGAATCTTTGGTCAGACAGACCTATTGATAAGTGGATCCTCGAAGCCATCCTGGCCTGAACCAACAAAAACGCTTTCAGCACCCTCGCGACTTGAGAATAGACCTCAGATAATTGCCCGGGTCTCTTCAATGAAGTCTGAACTATTCAATGATCTTTTCAAACGGAATCTACATGGGATTGATTGAATGTCTGAAATGAAGTTTACCTTACCCTAGCATTCGACTGACTTTAGATTCTGGTTACAAAACACACAGAAAACACTTTAATGGCAAGTATTTTAGTGCTGAAATTCGAGGTAACTTTATTAATCCAAGACTGAATGAGATTATGATTAAATATATGTTTCACCGGCGTCATCTGAGTCATAATCACTGAGCACCCTGAGTGAGTTAAGGAAAATGTTGTAAAAGCTTTCCCAAGAATTTGGTTTTCTTCCCAATGTTTATTTCATCCATTTTTTAGAATTGTTGATCACCAGTTTGACAAATGTTTAATGTTGATAATGATGAAGTGGTTTTAATGAAAGAAATGCGTTTATTTCTGTCACGTTTCGGTTATAGTGATATGTTCTGTGATATATAATAAATGCGTTTATTTCTGTCATGTTTCGGTTATAGTGATATGTTCTGTGATATATAATAAATGCGTTTATTTCTGTCATGTTTCGGTTATAGTGATATGTTCTGTGATATATAATAAATGCGTTTATTTCTGTCATGTTTCGGTTATAGTGATATGTTCTGTGATATATAATTAATGCTTTTATTTCTGTCATGTTTCGGTTATAGTGATATGTTCTGTGATATATAATTAATGCTTTTATTTCTGTCATGTTTCGGTTATAGTGATATGTTCTGTGATATATAATTAATGCTTTTATTTCTGTCATGTTTCGGTTATAGTGATATGTTCTGTGATATATAATAAATGCGTTTATTTCTGTCATGTTTCGGTTATAGTGATATGTTCTGTGATATATAATAAATGCGTTTATTTCTGTCATGTTTCGGTTATAGTGATATGTTCTGTGATATATAATAAATGCGTTTATTTCTGTCATGTTTCGGTTATAGTGATATGTTCTGTGATATATATACCGAATCAGGCTGAGAAGTCCTTGACCTCACAACAGGTTGTTTTTTTAAATTATTTTATTAAACACGGCTGAAATTGACCTGATTTGTAAGACATTTGGTAATAGTAAGAAAATGGTTACACACAGTTTGCCTTCTTCAGTTGTTTTACAAAATGTCCATCGACAGCTGCTACATATGCGCAAAGTTTGGTGCGCCACCTTTTTTACTGACGCCTCAATTGTTCTGGCTAGTTCTTCTTCTGTTCTCTTAACTCATTACTTCAACAAGGTTTCCATTATCTTCTCGGTAGACACGAAGTGTCCCACAACCGTCAGCCTACAGGGTTGAGATCTGGTCTATGTGGTGACCACATAATTGGTTCGTTCTATTCAGATGCCACCTACGTGAGTATCGAAGTTGTTTTCCTAGCACGATGGGCGGCGGCACGATCGTGCAGTTGGATGACGAGTTGTTACATTTCCTTGACATTAGCAAAAACTCTGGCTCTCCTGTCACTTCAATAGTCACAGAAACTAGGGCAAGGTAGACGTAAACGTCACTGGCGTCGTCTACAGTTCCTCCAATGATCGACAGCGCTTTGAGCTAGAGAATAGGGCCACGTTCCTGGTGGATCGCCTCAAACCTCAAGTTGGAAGAGTTTCTGTCTGAGTCGACTTCCTTTCTTATTTCGCTCTCAATTCCCGTCCACTGATCTTTCTTAAAATCTCTCTCTCCCTCTCTCTCTCTCTCTCTCTCTCTCTCTGTCTATCTATCTATCTAACCTATCTATATATCTATCTATCTATCTATCACTAAAAGAGGTTTGGGCGGGGGGGGGGGGGGGGGCATCTTCAGCCAAGCACTTTTCTTGTTCTGATTTGTTAGTTGTTTATGTACGTTCTTTGTGACCGACGAAGGTTTTGTGACCGTAACGTAGGTGTCGTTCTACTGTTGTCCTAGTCCGGTCACTGAGACATGACCTGTAGGTGTTTGTGTCCTGGTCCGGTCACTGAGCCATGACCTGTAGGTGCGTGTGTGCCCTGGTCCGGTAACTGAGTCATCACCTGTAGGTTTGTGTGTGTGTGTCCTGGTCCGGTCCCTGAGCCATGACCTGTAGGTGTGTGTGTGTCCTGGTCCGGTCACTGAGCCATGACCTGTAGGTGCGTGTGTGCCCTGGTCCGATAACTGAGCCATGACCTGTAGGTATTTGTATCCTGGTCCGGTCACTGAGCCATGACCTGTAGGTATTTGTATCCTGGTCCGGTCACTGAGCCATGACCTGTAGGTATGTGTATCCTAGTCCGGTCTCTGAGCCGTGACCTGTAGGTATTTGTATCCTTGTCCGGTCACTGAGCCATGACCTGTAGGTGTTTGTATCCTGGTCCGGTCACTTAGCCATGACCTGTAGGTATGTGTGTGTCCTGGTCCGGTCACTGAGCCATGACCTGTAGGTATGTGTGTGTCCTGGTCCGGTCACTGAGCCATGACCTGTAGGTGTTTGTATCCTGGTCCGGTCACTGAGCCATAACCTGTAGGTGTGTGTGTGCCCTGGTCCGGTCACTGAGCCATGACCTGTAGGTATGTGTGTGTCCTGGTCCGGTCACTGAGCCATGACCTGTAGGTGTGTGTGTGCCCTGGTCCGGTCACTGAGCCATGACCTGTAGGTGCGTGTGTGCCCTGGTCCGGTCACTGAGCCATGACCTGTAGGTATGTGTGTGTCCTGGTCCGGTCACTGAGCCATGACCTGTAGGTGTGTGTGTGTGTCCTTGTCCAGTCACTGAGCCATGACCTGTAGGTGTTTGTATCCTGGTCCGTCACTGAGCCATGACCTGTAGGTGTTTGTATCCTGGTCCGGTAACTGAGCCATGACCCGTAGGTGTTTGTATCATGGTCCGGTCACTAAGCCATGACCTGTAGGTGTTTGTATCTTGGTCCGGTCACTGAGCCATGACCTGTAGGTATGTGTATCCTAGTCCGGTCTCTGAGCCGTGACCTGTAGGTATTTGTATCCTTGTCCGGTCACTGAGCCATGACCTGTAGGTGTTTGTATCCTGGTCCGGTCACTTAGCCATGACCTGTAGGTATGTGTGTGTCCTGGTCCGGTCACTGAGCCATGACCTGTAGGTATGTGTGTGTCCTGGTCCGGTCACTGAGCCATGACCTGTAGGTGTTTGTATCCCGGTCCGGTCACTGAGCCATAATCTGTAGGTGTGTGTGTGCCCTGGTCCGGTCACTGAGCCATGACCTGTAGGTATGTGTGTGTCCTGGTCCGGTCACTGAGCCATGACCTGTAGGTGTGTGTGTGCCCTGGTCCGGTCACTGAGCCATGACCTGTAGGTGCGTGTGTGCCCTGGTCCGGTCACTGACCCATGACCTGTAGGTATGTGTGTGTCCTGGTCCGGTCACTGAGCCATGACCTGTAGGTGTGTGTGTGTGTCCTTGTCCAGTCACTGAGCCATGACCTGTAGGTGTTTGTATCCTGGTCCGTCACTGAGCCATGACCTGTAGGTGTTTGTATCCTGGTCCGGTAACTGAGCCATGACCCGTAGGTGTTTGTATCATGGTCCGGTCACTAAGCCATGACCTGTAGGTGTTTGTATCTTGGTCCGGTCACTGAGCCATGACCTGTAGGTGTTTATCCTGGTCCGGTAACTGAGCCACGACCTGTAGGTGTGTGTATCTTGGTGCGGTCACTGAGCCATGACCTGTAGGTGTGTGTTTCCTGGTCCGGTCACTTAGCCATGACCTGTAGGTGTTTGTATCCTGGTCCGGTCACTGAGCCATGACCTGTAGGTGTTTGTATCCTGGTCCGGTCACTGAGCCATGACCTGTAGGTGTTTTTATCCTGGTCCGGTCACTGAGCCATGACCTGTAGGTGTTTGTATCCCGGTCCGGTTACTGAGCCATGACCTGTAGGTGTTTGTATCCTGGTCCGGTCACTGAGCCATGACCTGTAGGTGTTTGTATCCTGGTCCGGTCAGTGAGCCATGACCTGTAGGTGTTTGCATCCTGGTCCGGTCACTGAGTCATGACCTGTAGGTGTTTGTATCCTGGTCCGGTCACTGAGTCATGACCTGTAGGTGTGTGTATCCTGGTCCGATCACTGAGCCATGACCTGTAGGTGTTTGTATCCTGGTCCGGTCACTGAGCCATGACCTGTAGGTGTTTGTATCCTGGTCCGGTCACTGAGCAATGACCTGTAGGTGTTTGTATCCTGGTCCGGTCACTGAGCCATGACCTGTAGGTGTTTGTATCCTGGTCCGGTCACTGAGCAATGACCTGTAGGTGTTTGTATCCTGGTCCGGTCACTGAGCCATGACCTGTAGGTGTTTGTATCCTGGTCCGGTCACTGAGTCATGACCTGTAGGTGTTTGTATCCTGGTCCGGTCACTGAGCCATGACCTGTAGGTGTTTGTATCCTGGTCCGGTCACTGAGCCATGACCTGTAGGTGTTTGTATCCTGGTCCGGTCACTGAGCCATGACCTGTAGGTGTTTGTATCCTGGTCCGGTCACTGAGCCATGACCTGTAGGTGTTTGTATCCTGGTCCGATCACTGAGCCATGACCTGTAGGTGTTTGTATCCTGGTCCGGTCACTGAGCCATGACCTGTAGGTGTTTGTATCCTGGTCCGGTCACTGAGCCATGACCTGTAGGTGTTTGTATCCTGGTCCGGTCACTGAGCCATGACCTGTAGGTGTTTGTATCCTGGTCCGGTCACTGAGCCATGACCTGTAGGTGTTTGTATCCTGGTCCGGTCACTGAGCCATGACCTGTAGGTGTTTGTATCCTGGTCCGGTCACTGAGCCATGACCTGTAGGTGTTTGTATCCTGGTCCGGTCACTGAGCCATGACCTGTAGGTGTTTGTATCCTAGTCCGGTCACTGAGCCATGACCTGTAGGTGTTTGTATCCTGGTCCGGTCACTGAGCCATGACCTGTAGGTGTTTTTATCCTGGTCCGGTCACTGAGCCATGACCTGTAGGTGTTTGTATCCTGGTCCGGTCACTGAGCCATGACCTGTAGGTGTTTGTATCCTGGTCCGGTCACTGAGCCATGACCTGTAGGTGTTTGTATCTTGGTCCGGTCACTGAGCCATGACCTGTAGGTGTTTGTATCCTGGTCCGGTCACTGAGCCATGACCTGTAGGTGTTTGTATCCTGGTCCGGTCACTGAGCCATGACCTGTAGGTGTTTTTATCCTGGTCCGGTCACTGAGCCATGACCTGTAGGTGTTTGTATCCCGGTCCGGTCACTGAGCCATGACCTGTAGGTGTTTGTATCCTGGTCCGGTCACTGAGCCATGACCTGTAGGTGTTTGTATCCTGGTCCGGTCAGTGAGCCATGACCTGTAGGTGTTTGCATCCTGGTCCGGTCACTGAGTCATGACCTGTAGGTGTTTGTATCCTGGTCCGGTCACTGAGTCATGACCTGTAGGTGTGTGTATCCTGGTCCGATCACTGAGCCATGACCTGTAGGTGTTTGTATCCTGGTCCGGTCACTGAGTCATGACCTGTAGGTGTTTGTATCCTGGTCCGGTCACTGAGCCATGACCTGTAGGTGTTTGTATCCTGGTCCGGTCACTGAGCCATGACCTGTAGGTGTTTGTATCCTGGTCCGGTCACTGAGCCATGACCTGTAGGTGTTTGTATCCTGGTCCGGTCACTGAGTCATGACCTGTAGGTGTTTGTATCCTGGTCCGGTCACTGAGCCATGACCTGTAGGTGTTTGTATCCCGGTCCGGTTACTGAGCCATGACCTGTAGGTGTTTGTATCCTGGTCCGGTCACTGAGCCATGACCTGTAGGTGTTTGTATCCTGGTCCGGTCAGTGAGCCATGACCTGTAGGTGTTTGCATCCTGGTCCGGTCACTGAGTCATGACCTGTAGGTGTTTGTATCCTGGTCCGGTCACTGAGTCATGACCTGTAGGTGTGTGTATCCTGGTCCGATCACTGAGCCATGACCTGTAGGTGTTTGTATCCTGGTCCGGTCACTGAGCCATGACCTGTAGGTGTTTGTATCCTGGTCCGGTCACTGAGCAATGACCTGTAGGTGTTTGTATCCTGGTCCGGTCACTGAGCCATGACCTGTAGGTGTTTGTATCCTGGTCCGGTCACTGAGCAATGACCTGTAGGTGTTTGTATCCTGGTCCGGTCACTGAGCCATGACCTGTAGGTGTTTGTATCCTGGTCCGGTCACTGAGCCATGACCTGTAGGTGTTTGTATCCTGGTCCGGTCACTGAGCCATGACCTGTAGGTGTTTGTATCCTGGTCCGGTCACTGAGCCATGACCTGTAGGTGTTTGTATCCTGGTCCGGTCACTGAGCCATGACCTGTAGGTGTTTGTATCCTGGTCCGGTCACTGAGCCATGACCTGTAGGTGTTTGTATCCTGGTCCGATCACTGAGCCATGACCTGTAGGTGTTTGTATCCTGGTCCGGTCACTGAGCCATGACCTGTAGGTGTTTGTATCCTGGTCCGGTCACTGAGCCATGACCTGTAGGTGTTTGTATCCTGGTCCGGTCACTGAGCCATGACCTGTAGGTGTTTGTATCCTGGTCCGGTCACTGAGCCATGACCTGTAGGTGTTTGTATCCTGGTCCGGTCACTGAGCCATGACCTGTAGGTGTTTGTATCCTGGTCCGGTCACTGAGCCATGACCTGTAGGTGTTTGTATCCTGGTCCGGTCACTGAGCCATGACCTGTAGGTGTTTGTATCCTGGTCCGGTCACTGAGCCATGACCTGTAGGTGTTTGTATCCTGGTCCGGTCACTGAGCCATGACCTGTAGGTGTTTTTATCCTGGTCCGGTCACTGAGCCATGACCTGTAGGTGTTTGTATCCTGGTCCGGTCACTGAGCCATGACCTGTAGGTGTTTGTATCCTGGTCCGGTCACTGAGCCATGACCTGTAGGTGTTTGTATCCTGGTCCGGTCACTGAGCCATGACCTGTAGGTGTTTGTATCTTGGTCCGGTCACTGAGCCATGACCTGTAGGTGTTTGTATCCTGGTCCGGTCACTGAGCCATGACCTGTAGGTGTTTTTATCCTGGTCCGGTCACTGAGCCATGACCTGTAGGTGTTTGTATCCCGGTCCGGTCACTGAGCCATGACCTGTAGGTGTTTGTATCCTGGTCCGGTCACTGAGCCATGACCTGTAGGTGTTTGTATCCTGGTCCGGTCAGTGAGCCATGACCTGTAGGTGTTTGCATCCTGGTCCGGTCACTGAGTCATGACCTGTAGGTTTTTGTATCCTGGTCCGGTCACTGAGTCATGACCTGTAGGTGTGTGTATCCTGGTCCGATCACTGAGCCATGACCTGTAGGTGTTTGTATCCTGGTCCGGTCACTGAGCCATGACCTGTAGGTGTTTGTATCCTGGTCCGGTCACTGAGCCATGACCTGTAGGTGTTTGTATCCTGGTCCGGTCACTGAGCCATGACCTGTAGGTGTTTGTATCCTGGTCCGGTCACTGAGCCATGACCTGTAGGTGTTTGTATCCTGGTCCGGTCACTGAGTCATGACCTGTAGGTGTTTGTATCCTGGTCCGGTCACTGAGCCATGACCTGTAGGTGTTTGTATCCTGGTCCGGTCACTGAGCCATGACCTGTAGGTGTTTGTATCCTGGTCCGGTCACTGAGCCATGACCTGTAGGTGTTTGTATCCTGGTCCGGTCACTGAGCCATGACCTGTAGGTGTTTGTATCCTGGTCCGGTCACTGAGCCATGACCTGTAGGTGTTTGTATCCTGGTCCGGTCACTGAGCCATGACCTGTAGGTGTTTGTATCCTGGTCCGGTCACTGAGCCATGACCTGTAGGTGTTTGTATCCTGGTCCGGTCACTGAGCCATGACCTGTAGGTGTTTGTATCCTGGTCCGGTCACTGAGCCATGACCTGTAGGTGTTTGTATCCTGGTCCGGTCACTGAGCCATGACCTGTAGGTGTTTGTATCCTGGTCCGGTCACTGAGCCATGACCTGTAGGTGTTTGTATCCTGGTCCGGTCACTGAGCCATGACCTGTAGGTGTTTGTATCCTGGTCCGGTCACTGAGCCATGACCTGTAGGTGTTTGTATCCTGGTCCGGTCAGTCTCCAAGTGGGGAGACACCATCAGAAAGCAGCATTGACCTGCTGAACTTTGGTCGTGTCCAAGTGGGGAGACACCAACAGAAACCAGCGTTGACCTGCTGAACTTTGGTCGTGTCCGAGTGGGGAGACACCAACAGAAACCAGCGTTGACCTGCTGAACTTTGGTCGTGTCCGAGTGGGGAGACACCAACAGAAACCAGCATGGACTTACTGCACTTTATTTGTTCATAGGAACCGATGAACATCTACTGATGGCTCTCTCACAAATGTAACTCCTCTCTAATTGTGGTTCCCTAATGTTTCACTTATAGGAAACAACGGCCCTTACCTTACAGGAGTCAGTATCACAGCTGGCCCGACTATGTATGTAATGTAAACATATGAGTGTGTGTAGCCACAGCTTGAGAACTCCCAACTACATCTGTTCTCCCATTCATCCTCAACTCAGTTACAGACAGGATATGTCTCCGCCCCTTCGATACTCGGACATTTCCATAGCATTAAAGGGAGATAACTCTCTATCACAAAGAGGAAGCCGTGTCTCAAAAAGCCATCCGTCTTCACTGGGGTCCGGAGACAAGCTGACGGTAGTTAGAACAAAGTTACCTGCTCCTGTTGTTACGGCGCCATTGCTAAACATTTCCCACTAATTTCACTTCTAATCACATTGTTTATTTATTATTGTAAATGTTATTTTTATTTCTTTGTTCTTTTCTTGTTTAACCAACTAGACCAACTTGTAATGTATGACAGACTTCATGGTCAGAGACGTCAGTTCAGGTCTGTACATTTTGGCCAACACTACCAACTTTGAATTTATGACATCAACTCATGACACTATCATGTGCCCACATCTATCATCTCAGACATCATGACAACATCCTGTGCTGAAATCTATTATCTCAGACATCATGGCAACATCCTGTGCTGAAATCTATCATCTCAGACATCATGGCAACATCCTGTGCTACGCACCAGTTCACTTATTTGCAACTGGGTATCCGACCCAAGCTAGAAAAAGTAGCACATAGAAGAGTCTGATAACTCTACGTGATAACTGCCAAGAAGTACCACAGTTAACACCTGCACAAGTGAGCCCTTTCCAAGTGTTAGCCAGCGTCTACATATTTTACTGTCCCAGATGTGGGAATTACCTCGTCCGTCCGTCAACCAAAACACGACATTCGTTACCTCGTCCGTCCGTCAACAAAAACACGACATTCGTTACCTCGTCCGTCCGTCAACCAAAACACGACATTCGTTACCTCGTCCGTCCGTCAACCAAAACACGACATTCGTTACCTCGTCCGTCCGTCAACCAAAACACGACATTCGTTACCTCGTCCGTCCGTCAACAAAAACACGACATTTGTTACCTAGTCCGTCGACCGAATCAGGATATGTGGATCTCAAAGTGCCCCTCTCCCCTCCCCCAATTTTCTCCCCCCCCCCTCCTTTTTTACTAACACGCCACTTGTTGCACTGTCCTAGTCAAATCTCTTGCCCCGGAACCCGGTTTCCGATCCCTATCGGGGCCAGGAGGAGAACAAACTTCCGACCCAGATAAGGCGATCTGTGGCAGAGACACGTGCACATGTCACAGACATGATCATGTTGACATTGTTGCCATGGAGACGGATTGCTGGGCGTATCTTCTCTTTCTTGCTTGTTATCGTGCGCTCAGAGACCAATGGTGCCGCGGGAGATGGTGCCGCGGGAGATTGTTGGTGACAGGACTAGCCCCTACTTCAGCGTGGCAGTGTCTGAGCAAGATATGGCAGAACTACCGGCCAGTGCCAGGACAAGGCGATCTCGTAGAGGGTACACGGGTTCTCAGATGACCAGAGTGAACTCTACACACGGGAAGGATTAGGGGGTCAAGTCGCTCTGGGTGGCAGCCCTCAGCTAATCACTAATACAATACTCAAACCACTCGCCGGGCCACATGTTGACACCTCACCCTTGGGCTAACAACATCACTAACTTTATATCTCTGCCCTAACAACATCACTAACTTTATATCTCTGCCCTAACAACATCACTAACTTTATATCTCTGCCCTAACAACATCACTAACTTTATATCTCTGCCCTAACAACATCACTAACTTTATATCTCTGCCCTAACAACATCACTAACTTTATATCTCTGCCCTAACAACATCACTAACTTTATATATCTGCCCTAACAACATCACTAACTTTATATCTCTGCCCTAACAACATCACTAACTTTATATCTCTGCCCTAACAACATCACTAACTTTATATCTCTGCTCTAACAACATCACTAACTTTATATCTCTGCCCTAACAACATTACTAACTTTATATCTCTGCCCTAACAACATCACTAACTTTATATCTCTGCTATCTCCAGTCGTTTCGATTATTTCGGGTCACTGCCAGAGGTGCTCGGGACGAGAGAGTGAGGTGGACAAATAGCGCAAACCTTCCTCACTTTAATCCACATCACCGCGCAAGTCAACCATTTCAGCGGACAGAGCAAAGTCAAAAGATTGTCTACACCGCCGGACAGAGACAGTGGTTTTTATCCCACATGATAGACGGACAGAGAGAGTGGTTTTCATTACATATGATGAACGGACAGAGAGAGAGAGAGAGAGAGAGAGAGAGCGGTGTTCTGGACTGTGACAGTGTAAGGCGTGTCTACAGGAGTTACCTATCTAGAATATTACTACATGCATCCACACCATTCGCGACACAGCCACACTCAGCAAATAACTCAGTAATGATAAATAAGAGCTATATTAATATCATATTTATCAAACAACTAGTGAAATTACATCTTAACTAAGTCATCATATATGAATATTAACTACTGCGGAGCTTGTAAGCAAAAGCTTTTGAATATTGTAAGGTCAACTTGAACGTCAAAGGAGGACTGACCGCAAGATGTCGTCATCTACTTCCTGGTCTTACCTGACGTTTGACGTCACAGATGACCAGAGAAAATCAACCATGTCGGCCATAGGTCCACATGAGAGACCAATATATTTAACCAGAGAATCGACCATGAGTGTCATATGAGTTGTATATGTAACATGTAATTTATTTATATCGTCTCATTAAATCACGACACGAGATGTCCACAAGACGAGATGTCCACACCCCAAGATGTCCACACCACGAGATGTCCACAGGACGAGATGTCCACAAGACGAGATGTCCACACCCCAAGATGTCCACACCACGAGATGTCCACAAGACGAGATGTCCACAAGACGAGATGTCCACAAGACGAGATGTCCACACCACGAGATATCTACAAGACGAGATGGCCACACCACGACGTCCACACCACGAGATGTCCAAGAAGTATCCATCACTTATCCAACTGTACACATGAGTCACTGGGTACTATCACACATTCAATATCATTTTGTTTACCCAAGAAATTAATAACAAGTTTAACCGTTTCCTCAGCCCTAGAGTGTCACCAAGTTTAACCGTTTCCTCAGCCCTAGAGTGTCACCAAGTTTAACCGTTTCCTCAGGCCTAGAGTGTCAACAAGTTTAACCGTTTCCTCAGCCCTAGAGTGTCCACGTCTGCATGTTCGTTTGTTCTTATTATTATTCTTCCTCTTTTGTCATCTGACTTTCTACCAGGTTGTAGCCCAGTGTTGTCTCCCTTTGTACCAGGTTGTAGCCCAGTGTTGTCTCCCTTTGTACCAGGTTGTAGCCCAGTGTCGTCTCCCTTTGTACCAGGTTGTAGCCCAGTGTCGTTTCCCTTTCTACCAGGTCGTAGCCCAATGTCATGGTATGTCTTTATCTTTCGCCTCTCTCTCGTGGCCCGAGTAAAATGTTTCCTATTTTACGGTAGGTCTCGGTTACTCTGTCTATCCACCTTCTTCTCGATCTACCTATTGCCCTTCTTCTTGATGTTCTCCTGTGGAAGGTTGCATGAACAATATGATCTGGTTGCATGAACAATATGATCTGGTTGCATGAACAATATGAGCTGGTTGCATGAACAATATGATCTGGTTGCACGAACAATATGATCTGGTTGCATGAACAATATGATCTGGTTGCACGAACAATATGATCTGGTTGCATGAACAATATGATCTGGTTGCACGAACAATATGATCTGGTTGCACGAACAATATGATCTGGTTGCATGAACAATATGATCTGGTTGCACGAACAATATGATCTGGTTGCATGAACAATATGATCTGGTTGCATTCTCACAATGTGGTCAAAGCCAATTTATTCCTTGCTGCTTGATGTGCTGAAGGCAGGGAATTGTTCCAACCTTCTCCCGAATACTCATATTTGTGATTCTGCCTCTTCTGGTGTTGTTAGTCACCTTTCGTAGGCACCGCATTTCGCAGGTGGCTAACATTTGTTCCTGGGCCTTATGCAATGTCCATGTCTGGCACTGGTAGCACAGGGTTGGGATGAAGATACTATTTATCTTCTGTTTTTATTACTTGGAGGAAATACTTGGGGTGTCTTAGTAGTGGAGATAGCTGGTATGTGACAGAGTTTGCCCTCTGCTCTCTCATCTCTATCTTTCTGTCGAGTCTGCCATCATCAGTAAAAACTGTTCTCAAATACCTAAATTCTTGAATCTGCTTTATTTTAGTTTGATCCACATGAATGTCAAGTGTGGTGTGCCTTCTACCTATATTCATTGCCTCTGTTTTTGATGTATTGATATTCACATCGTACTTTTGACACTTCAATTAGGGGAAGTCAATATGACTTTGTAGGTTTCGTTTATGCTTGTTGTCTCTAATAAATGTAACGCCACAATATGACTGTACCCAGACTTCCATGAACTTATGTAGACGTTTATGCTTGTTTTCTCTAATAAATGTAACGCCACAATAGGACTGTACCCAGACTTCCATGAGCTTATGTAGACGTTTATGTTTTAGACATATTGTTCTAACACGAGGTAAGCCAGTGGATGTCTAATCCATCCCGATAAATTCCAGTCTACGGCAGGAATAAATCTATTCACTCCAGACCAAAAAGCCCATATTTTATTTGTCAGATCTGATATTTTCTTCTCTTGTTTTTGCTGCTCAACAAATATGGCTGGTGACAGAGATTCCACTCATTTATACACCAGGCACAGAAAAATGGCTGCCTTAATAAGCGGAAGTGGGATGTCGTCAGCTTCATACACCAGCGGCGCGAATTCTCTCATTGGTCGTAGCGACTTCCGCTAGTTCTCCACCAACTCTCCAAATCCTTCACGACCTGACGCACACAGTTTCTTGCACTTATTTATAAGACTTCCCATTTCAAGCCTGATTCTGTCAAACTGTTATTTTCTGCTTTAGGAATAGACTACTTTGAAATCCAGGCAAATGACGATTAATGTGTATACTTAATGTTCCTGTAGCTCGCTGGTAGTACACAACAACTGCCCCTTCTCCTTACTCCCCTCAACCTCCGCTTGATGTCAAAGTTCTACAGTCTATCTTCAGCTGATCCATGCAGTGTCGTCTTCCAACAGGCGGTCATTGCCAGACTTTAAAACATCAGTCCCTATACATATCCAGTTGGTCAATGATAATTGAATGCAAGGTCAAGTGTCTGGCCTTGACAATAGATCCACGTTAGCATCTGGATGCCATCCATTCATGTCACAGCCAGTCCCTCTCCCAAAGTAAGGATTGACAGTCTGACACCAACTACCTCTCCTTCCTACCTCTCCTGTCTCACCAACTACCTCTCTGTAGCAAATCCCACTCTGTGCCCTAGGGTTATTCTAACTCAGAACATTATCACACTCATCCACATCATTCCTGACCACACACAGCAAATAACATAACACACAGCAGGTGGCATATTTATTATATAATACTCATACCAGAAAAAATTAGTAGTGAAATTACAAATACAATACAATACATATGATCTTAACTAAGTATTTCTATATTATATATGCTAATATAAATATTAAATAAAGCGGAAATTGTAAGCATTAGCTATTGATGCAATTTCCATCTATCAAAAACCCAGTTCTATTGCCTACACACATCACACACACACCTCTTTAACTGCATCCTCAACACACCTTATCAAAAACTACTCCTCACTCAAATCCCCTCAGGCGGGCAATATGGACATACCTCGTTCACAATGTGCCATGCTTACGACATACGTTCAGATTATCTATTAATACAAAACTCACACACCTATTTCAGCGATCCTGTTCTATCACTAACATTCGTGCAAAAGTCTATCAATCGCTCCTCTATCTAAGTCTGTGAGTTAAACTAACTCCTATCTACAGTCTCTCATTGCTCTCCTTTCCTCTCCATCCAGCCTCTCTCATCCAGTCCGTCTGAGCTCAACTTTGACTAGTCTAATATACACTCAAGCAGTATCAAAGCTGACCAATGGATCTCAGGGGGATGGCTCTATTCAGTCGTTATTGGAATGAAATACTTTGCACACCTGTCGCTCATCTATAGCAGCAAGCTACGCTACCATCTCGTCTGTCACTCATTCTCCCCCTACCCAAATCGGAACGCCAGTGGTCAGCTCCTACCTGTCCACATTCTTTGACCCAATTATGTTTTCCTTTGTTGAGACGGTGAGTGACCTAAGCACGCATTCAGGAACCTTTGTTCTGAGTCGTCAACCACATCACCCCTGCCCTAAACTCTCTTGCTCTGGCGGGAACTGTTACATCTCCTTTCTATCTCTCCTGTCTCATCTATAACCAAGTACCTTAAGCCTCTCCTCTATCACCAACTACATCTCATGTATCACCTATCTCTCTCTCTCTCTCTCTCTCTCTCTCTCTCTCATCACCTTTTCTACCAACTCATCAACTCATGCTCGGCGTCTAGCTATGCCAGTTTGTGGCTTGTATTCTTTTTGTTGGTCTCTCCATTCCATCCTCATGGAAAGTGTCTTTGCTTCTTTACAGGTCTGTGGATAGCGAGTCTGGGTGGCACTAATGCCTGCCCCTGAGGGCATCAGCATATTTTCAACAATCTGTTGAAGAATGGATACCACTCCAGAACATTGTGAACCTCGGAAGGAACTTTTTATCTGATGGTTAACTCAAGCATAGAACTACCTGCATGTGACTTACCTATGTTCAGTAAAGGTTCAGTGAAACGGTTCAGCATTATGGGCCAAGTGTTGAGCATTATGTGCTAAGTGTTGAGCATTATGTGCCAAGTGTTGAGCATTATGTGCCAAGTGTTGAGCAATATGTGCCAAGTGTTGAGCATTATGTGCCAAGTGTTAAGCAATATGTGCCAAGTGTTGAGCAATGTGTGCCAAGTGTTGAACAATATGTGCCAAGTGTTGCGCATTATGTGCCAAGTGTTGAGCAATATGTGCCAAGTGTTGAGCATTATATGCCAAGTGTTGAGGATTGCTGGAATATACAGCCCATGTAGGGGATGAAGATTTGTGGGAGGAATGTGGTTGTAAAAGTTCTTGTAACTTTCCAGTTAATTATTCACTGTGGTTGTAAAAGTTCTTGTAACTTTCCAGTTAATTATTCACTGTGGTTGTATAAGTTCTTGTAACTTTCCAGTTAATTATTCACTGTGGTTGTAAAAGTTCTTGTAACTTTCCAGTTAATTATTCACTGTGGTTGTATAAGTTCTTGTAACTTTCCAGTTAATTATTCACTGTGGTTGTAAAAGTTCTTGTAACTTTCCAGTTAATTATTCACTGTGGTTGTATAAGTTCTTGTAACTTTCCAGTTAATTATTCACTGTGGTTGTATAAGTTCTTGTAACTTTCCAGTTAATTATTCACTGTGGTTGTATAAGTTCTTGTAACTTTCCAGTTAATTATTCACTGTGGTTGTATAAGTTCTTGTAACTTTCCAGTTAATTATTCACTGTGGTTGTATAAGTTCTTGTAACTTTCCAGTTAATTATTCACTGTGGTTGTAAAAGTTCTTGTAACTTTCCAGTTAATTATTCACTGTGGTTGTAAAAGTTCTTGTAACTTTCCAGTTAATTATTCACTGTGGTTGTATAAGTTCTTGTAACTTTCCAGTTAATTATTCACTGTGGTTGTATAAGTTCTTGTAACTTTCCAGTTAATTATTCACTGTGGTTGTATAAGTTCTTGTAACTTTCCAGTTAATTATTCACTGTGGTTGTATAAGTTCTTGTAACTTTCCAGTTAATTATTCACTGTGGTTGTATAAGTTCTTGTAACTTTCCAGTTAATTATTCACTGTGGTTGTAAAAGTTCTTGTAACTTTCCAGTTAATTATTCACTGTGGTTGTAAAAGTTCTTGTAACTTTCCAGTTAATTATTCACTGTGGTTGTATAAGTTCTTGTAACTTTCCAGTTAATTATTCACTGTGGTTGTATAAGTTCTTGTTACTTTCAAGTTAATTATTCACTGTGGTTGTATAAGTTCTTGTTACTTTCCAGTTAATTATTCACTGTGGTTGTATAAGTTCTTGTAACTTTCCAGTTAATTATTCACTGTGGTTGTATAAGTTCTTGTTACTTTCCAGTTAATTATTCACTGTGGTTGTATAAGTTCTTGTAACTTTCCAGTTAATTATTCACTGTGGTTGTATAAGTTCTTGTTACTTTCCAGTTAATTATTCACTGTGGTTGTATAAGTTCTTGTAACTTTCCAGTTAATTATTCACTGTGGTTGTATAAGTTCTTGTAACTTTCCAGTTAATTATTCACTGTGGTTGTATAAGTTCTTGTAACTTTCCAGTTAATTATTCACTGTGGTTGTATAAGTTCTTGTAACTTTCCAGTTAATTATTCACTGTGGTTGTATAAGTTCTTGTAACTTTCCAGTTAATTATTCACTGTGGTTGTATAAGTTCTTGTAACTTTCCAGTTAATTATTCACTGTGGTTGTAAAAGTTCTTGTAACTTTCCAGTTAATTATTCACTGTGGTTGTAAAAGTTCTTGTAACTTTCCAGTTAATTATTCACTGTGGTTGTATAAGTTCTTGTAACTTTCCAGTTAATTATTCACTGTGGTTGTATAAGTTCTTGTAACTTTCCAGTTAATTATTCACTGTGGTTGTATAAGTTCTTGTAACTTTCCAGTTAATTATTCACTGTGGTTGTATAAGTTCTTGTAACTTTCCAGTTAATTATTCACTGTGGTTGTATAAGTTCTTGTAACTTTCCAGTTAATTATTCACTGTGGTTGTAAAAGTTCTTGTAACTTTCCAGTTAATTATTCACTGTGGTTGTAAAAGTTCTTGTAACTTTCCAGTTAATTATTCACTGTGGTTGTATAAGTTCTTGTAACTTTCCAGTTAATTATTCACTGTGGTTGTATAAGTTCTTGTAACTTTCCAGTTAATTATTCACTGTGGTTGTATAAGTTCTTGTAACTTTCCAGTTAATTATTCACTGTGGTTGTATAAGTTCTTGTAACTTTCCAGTTAATTATTCACTGTGGTTGTATAAGTTCTTGTAACTTTCCAGTTAATTATTCACTGTGGTTGTAAAAGTTCTTGTAACTTTCCAGTTAATTATTCACTGTGGTTGTAAAAGTTCTTGTAACTTTCCAGTTAATTATTCACTGTGGTTGTATAAGTTCTTGTAACTTTCCAGTTAATTATTCACTGTGGTTGTATAAGATCTTGTAACTTTCCAGTTAATTATTCACTGTGGTTGTAAAAGTTCTTGTAACTTTCCAGTTAATTATTCACTGTGGTTGTAAAAGTTCTTGTTACTTTCAAGTTAATTATTCACTGTGGTTGTATAAGTTCTTGTTACTTTCCAGTTAATTATTCACTGTGGTTGTAAAAGTTCTTGTTACTTTCCAGTTAATTATTCACTGTGGTTGTATAAGTTCTTGTTACTTTCCAGTTAATTATTCACTGTGGTTGTATAAGTTCTTGTAACTTTCCAGTTAATTATTCACTGTGGTTGTAAAAGTTCTTGTAACTTTCCAGTTAATTATTCACTGTGGTTGTATAAGTTCTTGTAACTTTCCAGTTAATTATTCACTGTGGTTGTATAAGTTCTTGTAACTTTCCAGTTAATTATTCACTGTGGTTGTAAAAGTTCTTGTAACTTTCCAGTTAATTATTCACTGTGGTTGTAAAAGTTCTTGTTACTTTCAAGTTAATTATTCACTGTGGTTGTATAAGTTCTTGTTACTTTCCAGTTAATTATTCACTGTGGTTGTATAAGTTCTTGTAACTTTCCAGTTAATTATTCACTGTGGTTGTAAAAGTTCTTGTAACTTTCCAGTTAATTATTCACTGTGGTTGTATAAGTTCTTGTTACTTTCAAGTTAATTATTCACTGTGGTTGTATAAGTTCTTGTTACTTTCCAGTTAATTATTCACTGTGGTTGTATAAGTTCTTGTAACTTTCCAGTTAATTATTCACTGTGGTTGTATAAGTTCTTGTAACTTTCCAGTTAATTATTCACTGTGGTTGTATAAGTTCTTGTAACTTTCCAGTTAATTATTCACTGTGGTTGTATAAGTTCTTGTAACTTTCCAGTTAATTATTCACTGTGGTTGTATAAGTTCTTGTTACTTTCCAGTTAATTATTCACTGTGGTTGTATAAGTTCTTGTAACTTTCCAGTTAATTATTCACTGTGGTTGTAAAAGTTCTTGTAACTTTCAAGTTAATTATTCACTGTGGTTGTATAAGTTCTTGTAACTTTCCAGTTAATTATTCACTGTGGTTGTATAAGTTCTTGTAACTTTCCAGTTAATTATTCACTGTGGTTGTATAAGTTCTTGTAACTTTCCAGTTAATTATTCACTGTGGTTGTATAAGTTCTTGTAACTTTCCAGTTAATTATTCACTGTGGTTGTATAAGTTCTTGTAACTTTCCAGTTAATTATTCACTGTGGTTGTATAAGTTCTTGTAACTTTCCAGTTAATTATTCACTGTGGTTGTAAAAGTTCTTGTAACTTTCCAGTTAATTATTCACTGTGGTTGTATAAGTTCTTGTTACTTTCCAGTTAATTATTCACTGTGGTTGTAAAAGTTCTTGTTACTTTCCAGTTAATTATTCACTGTGGTTGTAAAAGTTCTTGTAACTTTCCAGTTAATTATTCACTGTGGTTGTAAAAGTTCTTGTAACTTTCCAGTTAATTATTCAGTCGATGCTTGTACCTGAATGAAGTAATTGTTCCCCAATGAAAGCGATCAACATGGGAAGATGTTATAAAACTTTGATCTCGTTAGGCGCATTCGTTTTCATCAAATCAATATTTTACGACAGACTTGTGGTGCACAAAAAGTGACCAAATTCCTGAACTAATCATGCCAATATTCCACATTTTCACAGTGAACCAACTATGTTCTTAACTAAACTGAACATAACTTAACTTAACTTACCTTAACTTAACCTAACTTAACGTCTTTATACTGGTTTAGAAGACACTGCAGAGTCTGTATACAACCAGTTTCATTTACATTTCCTTTCTCTAAAACCTACGTGTATCCAATCTATTCTCAAATGCATTAATTGTTCCTGCCTGAACTACTTCCCGTGACAATGTATTTCAAGCATTCGCTACTTTCTGACTAAAAAAATGTTTCCTACTATATACTCTGGACCTTTCTTTAGTTAATTTATTGCTATGCCCTCTTGTTCTTGTAGGTGGTTGTATTTTTGAAAACTTATTTTAGTCTAATTTATCCGTTCTTTGATCATCTTATAAACGTGTATTGTCACCTCGAATTCTTCTGTCCTCTAGACACTGTAGGCGATTCTTTCCTCATAACTGTAATTCTGTAATCCCACTATCAGCTTTGTCGCCATTTAGTGTTCGTAAAAACAATTCTTGAAATGAGAAATACAATTTGTAAACTTTCATCAGAAAACACTTTATAAATTTAAGACATCTTAGAACAAAATTAAATGGGAATTTGTGTGCACTGCAGCCAAGCCAAAATGTCGGCTCGCCGGTTTTCTGAGAAGGTCCTGATACAAGAGGTATCGGCTGCACGTTTTGAGTGATTGAAGCTCGACTGTTTTATGCTTGTTTGGCTTGGCTTGGTTTGGTTTGGCTTGGCTTGGCTTGGTTTGGCTTAGTTTGGCTTAGCTTGGGTTGGCTTGGTTTGGTTTGGCTTGGCTTGGTTTCGTTCATTCTCAATCTCCCGATACCAAACCCTGAAAGTCCAGAGAACGGAATGCGATGTGTCGTAGTTTACAGTTTGACTGCGCTATTTGCACCTTTCGGTCAAACGCATCCGACTTCAGCAAGCTCTCTTCGATCCCTTCTCCCTAGCCAGTCTGCCCTGCTGCAACCTGTTATGCAGGATCACCGCGTGGAGGTGTAGAAGGGCCTGGAAAGGATTTAGGGATGTGTGTGTGTGCCTCTGAATGTTCTACTATTTGTTGATTGGCTGAGCTATGTTAAGGAAGTTCGTGGTCATTGGTGGCTCTATTTATAGCTTCCAATTGATTGATTGATTGAGTTATAGGTTAGTATATATATATATATTATTTCTCGTGGGGGCGTTCGCCTTTTTTTCTCTCATTTCAAGGCGGTATGCGTTGCACTGTGGTTTTTATTTTGCGCCTGTCTGCCCACTGCATCCGACCAGCATGTATTTTATGTATGGATCTGCTTCCTACTGCATTTTTTAAGGGTTTTCTTCCCCGGGATAACGGTCGGTGATGTGATGGGGATCGAACCCAGCACCTTCTGATTGTGAGCCATGCCACTTAACCAGTAGCCCACGCCGTCCCCTAAAAATAAATATATATATATATATGATCTTCAAGTTGATTGGTTTATAGGCTCGTTTGTTGAATTATAGACTGATTGGTTGAGTTATAGACTGATTGGTTGATCTATAGACTGATTGGTTGATCTATAGACTGATTGGTTGATTTATAGACTGATTGGTTGATCTATAGATTGATTGGTTGATCTATAGATTGATTGGTTGAGTTATAGACTGATTGGTTGATCTATAGACTGAATGGTTGATCTATAGACTGATTGGTTGATCTATAGACTGATTGGTTGATCTATAGACTGATTGGTTGATCTATAGACTGATTGGTTGATCTATAGACTGATTGGTTGATCTATAGACTGATTGGTTGATCTATAGACTGATTGGTTGAACTATAGACTGATTGGTTGATCTATAGACTGATTGGTTGAGTTATAGACTGATTGGTTGATCTATAGACTGATTGGTTGATCTAAAGACTGATTGGTTGATCTATAGACTGATTGGTTGATCTATAGACTGATTTGTTGATCTATAGACTGATTGGTTGAATTATAGACTGATTGGTTGATCTATAGACTGATTGGTTGAATTATAGACTGATTGGTTGATCTATAGACTGATTGGTTGATCTATAGACTGATTGGTTGATCTATAGACTGATTGGTTGATCTATAGACTGATTGGTTGATCTATAGACTGATTGGTTGATCTATATACTGATTGGGTGATCTATAGACTGATTGGTTGATCTATAGACTGATTGTTTGATCTATGGACTGATGGTACAAATGAATGCTCCCGTTGTCTAATCCAGAAAACGTTAGTCAGTTATAGTCAAATGTTTCCGACAGTAAATATGGCCTGGCCTGTTCTAGCAGCCTAGCCTCGCTGGGCTACAAGTAAAGGGCTATGAGCCTAGTCGCTACTGCAATCCCCTTTTAAAGGTTTTGTTTGTCAAGACTTCTAGATTATTGTGTCAATGCTCCCAGATTATTGTGTCAAGCTCCCAGATTACTGTGTCAAGGCTCCCAGATTATTGTGTCAAGACTTCCAGATTATTGTGTCAAGGCTCCCAGATTATTTTGTCAAGGGTCCCAGATTATTGTGTCAAGACTTCCAGATTATTGTGTGCCAAGGCTCCAAGATTATTGTGCCAAGGCTCCCAGATTATTGTGTGCCAAGGCTCCAAGATTATTGTGTCAAGGCTCCCAGATTATTGTGTGTCATGGCTCCCAGATTATTGTGTCAAGGCTCCCAGATTATTGTGTCAAGGGTCCAGATTATTGTGTGTATGAAAATGGTCATGAATGAATAAGCTGTGTCTTACAATAGTAGACAATGTCTGCAGCTGACAATGGTCATAGAAGTGTGTAACGACAAAAGAGCAGATAACAGATAACAACATCTATCATGTCATCTTACCGTCCAATTTGAATGAATCCTCGACACATGCAACTAACACTGCCCAATTATGTTAATCTTATATCCATGTTTACATAATCTAGAAACATATCCTCAGTTGTTAGGCACAAATAACATTTTAACAAAAGTGTATGGTGTTCTCAGATGAGGGTGAAGCGATGCCAACTAATGTTCACAATGTAAAGGGGATGTGATGTCCACTAGTGTTCACAGTGTGAAGGGAAGGGGATGTCCACTAGTGTTCACAGTGTGAAGGGAAGGTGATGTCCACTAGTGTTCACAGTGTGAAGGGGAGGTAATGTCCACTAGTGTTCACAGTGTGAAGGGGAGGTGATGTCGACTAGAGTTCACAGATGAGGGTGAATGGATACCTACTAATGTTACTTTAAATTAACTGTTATTTATTGAATTTATGTTCTTATGAATCAGATTTACCGGTACTCGACAATCCGTACTCTCTTATATTTATGTAAACACTCTGAAACTTAGAAGACTGTCCTAATCCAGTGTCAGAATTGAATGTTAATACAGTTGAACTGTTGACTTTCTGTAATGATAACACTCAGACTACATTTCACTTACAATTATTGTTCTGTACTTGTTGAAAGTTAAAACTTGTTTTCTGAGTTCTGACTATATTTTTCAAACGGTTTCTATATTTTTGTTCCCCCCTATAAACGATCTTTTTTGCTAGACGTCTCAGAAGTTAATATCACAGGCGACCGTCTCGCTGTGATGTACGGGCACTTGTCTTAGCTGCTCAAATTCCTACCAGGCGTCTGTTTAATCGGCATTTTCTTCTTCTCCGTTCGTTCCAAATCTCCCACTATTAAGCCCTGAACAGGGCTTTGCAAGTACCACGATGTAGCCCGGAGAACGGAATGCGTTGTAACTTTAGTTTACAGCTTGACTGCGATATTTGCACCTTTCAGCAGAAGGCATTTGTCCAATTATATGAATATTCTCTAACTCGACTTCTGCTGAATTTGTTCTTTTTATGTCATTTTATTTGCTATATCTTTCTGTTTATCTTTTGATTTTAGATGTAAAATACCACAACGTTTCTTCAAGGCTCCGTGGAACCTAATCTACTCCTCTCTCCCCCTCCTCGAACTGAGATGACCACGGACGACAGATTAAGAACCACTGCTATAGAGCACACGGCCAATAAGTGTCACAAACTGTTGCCTGGAGCCATCTGGCTGGATGAACAATACGTGACCCCTACCGCATTGGACCCCTATAGTACAGGACCCCTCAGCAAGTGACCCCTACAGCTCGTGACCCCTACAGCCCATGACACATACAGTCCGTGACCCCTCAGCTCGTGACCCCTCAGCCCGTGACCCCTACCGCATGGGACCCCTATAGTACAGGACCCCTACAGCCCGTGACCCCTACAGCCGTGACCTCTCAGCTCGTGACCCCTATAGCCCGTGACCCCTACAGCCCGTGACCCCTCAGTACGTGACCCATCAGTCAGTGACCCCTACAGCCCGTGACCCTTACAGCACGTGACCCCTCAGCACGTGACCCCTTAGCCCGTGACCCCTCAGCCCGTGACCCCTACAGCCCGTGACCCCTCAGCCCGTGACCCCTCAACCCCTGACCCCTCAGCCTGTGACCCCTCAGCCCGTGACCCCTACAGCCCATGACCCCTCAGCCCATGACCCCTCAGTCCGCGACCCCTATAGCCCGTGACCCCTAGAGACCGTGACCCCTACAGCCTATGACCCCTCAGCCCGTGACCCCTACAGCTCGTGACCTCTACAGCCCGTGACCCCTACAGCCCGTGATCCCTCAGCCCGTGTTCCCTACGACACGAGAGCGACATAAAGTTTTTGTTGTAATTTTGCTCTGCTTATTTAAATATCAATTAGTAAATGACTAGGGAGCAAAGGCGGCCTTACCAGATTGTGTTAATGGAGGATGGGGAAAAGGGGGGGGGGAGCTATACAAATTTCCGCTTGCTTCTTGAGGTTATGGGGAGGGGGGGGGCTGTCTGTGATCTGGACAGGGATGACAACTACCGGTGGTATGTTCAACAGGCATCGGAGTTTTCTTCTTATTACCAGTGAAGTCTGGTAACTGAAACTGGATTCTCCCAACTCCCAAACCCGACTCCCCACGACCCCACCTCCCCCCCCCCCCCCCAACCAACCTACCAACAACGGGGAGAGGAGACTAACGTCTGATCAGTTAAAACATGCTGATCGGACAGGATAGTTGATAAAACATGATAACCAGACTGTGGCAGCGTAAGGCATATCCACAGTGGTTTAGCTATCTAGAATGTTACCACACGCATGTACATCATGCAGGCCCACACACAGCAAACAACATATCAAATGGCAGGTAATAGTCCGTGTTTATTTCAATTACTAAAACCAAAAAAACAGAACAATCATGACAACAATAATCATTAACATTACCTCGATATTAACTGGGAGCTTGTAAGTATAAGCTTTCGATGGTTCCTCCAAGATCTATGGTACCCAGTATTCTTGGCTCATAGATCTATGGTACCCAGTATTCTTGGCTCTAAGATCTATGGTACCCAGTATTCTTGGCTCTAAGATCTATGGTACCCAGTATTCTTGGCTCTAAGATCTATGGTACCCAGTATTCTTGGCTCTAAGATCTTTGGTACTCAGTATTCTAGGCCTCCAAGATCTATGGTACCCAGTATTCTTGGCTCCAAGACCTATGGTACCCAGTATTCTTGGCTCCAAGATCTATGGTACCCAGTATTCTAGGCCTCCAAGATCTATGGTACCCAGTATTCTTGGCTCTAAGATCTATGGTACCCAGTATTCTTGGCTCTAAGATCTATGGTACCCAGTATTCTAGGCCTCCAAGATCTATGGTACCCAGTATTCTTGGCTCTAAGATCTATGGTGCTCAGTATTCTTGGCTCCAAGATCTATGGTGCTCAGTATTCTTCGCTCTAAGATCTATGGTGCTCAGTATTCTTGGGTCCAAGATCTATGGTACCCAGTATTCTTGGCCTCCTATGGTACCCAGTATTCTTGGCTTCCTATGGTACCCAGTATTCTTGACCTCCAAGATCTGTGGTACCCAGTATTCTTGGCTCCAAGACCTATGGTACCCAGTATTCTTGGCTCCAAGATCTATGGTGCTCAGTATTCTTGGCTCTAAGACCCATGGTGCTCAGTATTCTTGGCTCCAAGATCTATGGTGCTCAGTATTCTTGGCTCTAAGATCTATGGTGCTCAGTATTCTTGGCTCCAAGATCTATGGTACCCAGTATTCTTGGCCTCCTATGGTACCCAGTATTCTTGGCTTCCTATGGTACCCAGTATTATTGGCCTCCAAGATCTATGGTACCCAGTATTCTTGACCTCCAAGATCTATGGTACCCAGTATTCTTGACCTCCAAGATCTATGGTACCCAGTATTCTTGCCTCTGCACTCCCCTCTCTGCACACTCAACACACAATCACAAACTCGTCCTCGTGATCAGATTACCAACTCAGACGAATCTGTATGCTCACAAATAATCAGATCACGTATTCCGTCTCAAGCAGTATCAGAGCTGTCCAATGGTCTGCGTTGTCTGACCCAGCCACCCTCTAGGTTGGATCTACCTCCATTTAGTTATAATTGGAACGAATCACTCCGAATTCCAGTCACTCTAAAATGTCGCAACGAGACCTGGTGGCTTCTGTCTGTCACTACCCCCACTACCCAAATAGGAACGCCAGAGTGGTCAGCTGCTAACCCATAGCTGTGCTAGGAACATTCTTTCCCTCAACCTCCTCCAGCCCCCCTCTCCCTCCCCCCCCCCCCTCCCCACCGTTTTCATTTTTTTCATTTGTCGACATAGTATCGAGGCGGTGAGTGACCTTGGCACATATTCAAGACCTTTGTTCTCATAGTCGCCGACCCCATCACCCCTGCTCTAAACGCGCATGCACCGGCTGGAACTGTTACAAGACATTTTAGTCAGGGTCAGGTAAAATATTCTGGCTGAGGCTTCTACCACATGTCCTTGCAGGTCTCCCTAGTAACGGGCTGTTTTCATGGCAGCCTGGCTAACGAGGTGGGAGATCGACGCGATCCCCACAATAGTCATCGACAGGCAGAGGATTCGAAGCATAGCCCAACCGCCTGGAAGATCCAGGTCCACCTTCATCAATGCCTCGCGATGTGAAGAAAGCTGCAGCAGTCTGCCCGTAGCACCTTTTGAGTAAATGTACTCATTGTGGGCACTAACAACGACAACATCAACCTGCCAGTTCGACTTTCGACAGGTGACAGAGGACAGGTGGCAGAGGACAAGTGCTAGGGGACAGGTGATAGGGGACAGGTGACAGGTGACAGGTGATAGGGGACAGGTGATAGGGGACAGGTGATAGGGGACAGGTGACAGGTGATAGGTGACTGGTGACAGGGGACAGGTGATAGGGGACAGGTGATAGGGGACAGGTGATATGGGAAGGTGATATGGGACAAGTGACAGGGGACAGGTGATAGGGGACAGGTGATAGGAGACAGGTGACAGGTGACAGAGAACAGGGGACATGTGATAGGGGACAGGTGACAGGGGACATGGGACAGGTGACAGGGGACAGGTGATAGGGGACAGGTGACAGGGGACATGTGACAGGGGACAGTTGATAGGGGACAGGTGATTGGGGACAAGTGACAGGGGACAGGGGGCAGGTGATAGGGGACGTGACAGGTGATATGGGACAGGTGATAGGGGACAGAGGACATGTGATAGGGGATAGGTGACAGGTGGCAGGGGACAGGGGACAGGTGACAGGGGACAGGTGATAGGGGACAGGTGACAGGGGACAGGTGACAGGGGACAGGTGACAGGGGACAGGTGATAGGGGACAAGTGATAGGGGACAGGGGACAGGTGATAGGGGACAGGTGACAAGTGACAGGGGACAGGTGACAGGTGATAGGGGACAGATGACAGGTGACAGGGGACAGGGGACAGGTGACAGGTGATAGCTGGTGGTGCAACAAACATTGCTGCATCGTAGATAGCAGTCTTATTTGACAGCTGCCAGGCTGTAGGACATTTGGTTGACAGCTGCCAGGCTGTATGACATTTGGTGATCACTTGACAATGGAAAGACAGAGAGATCAAACAGAAAGAAGCGACTTCGTGTGTGTGTGTGAGAGAGAGAGAGAGAGAGAACAGAAGAGATGAGAGACAGAAATAAGCGACTTGGTGTGTGTGTGTGTGTGTGAGAGAGAGAGAGAGAGAGATGGGCAGAAGGGGTGAGATCAGACAGAAAGAAGCGACTTGTTGACAGAGAGAGATAGACAGAAGATATGAGAGACAGAAAGAAGCGACGGTGAGAGAGAGAGAGAGAGAGAGAGAGAGAGAGAGAGAGAGAGAGAGAGATGGAGAAGGGATGAAGTTTGGATTAAATGGACATTTGATTTTGATGACATTGGGAAACCCGACCAACGTGCAAACCGGCTCCTTCTGCCGGTAAATGAGAATGTCTGTGCCGGTCGCGAGGCCATAAATTAGTGAGCACACTGAGGTCTAGGATGCCGACAGGCTGCCTGAAAGCCGCGTAAATATGAAAGCGTGTGCGGACAGGCGTGACCTAGCTAATTTCTTCGTGCAGCCAAGGACGAAAATCAGAACTTACACGCAGATAAACACACAAGTGTTCAAGCTTTTCTCTGCCGCTCTCCTCTCAAGAAATCTGCTAAGCGTATTTTGCACTGCATAAGTGCGCACGAGGCTGGACCTTGAGCTCAATCTTTGAGTAGTGTATGAATTCCTGTAGTGAATTATTTCTTTAACATTCAATTTTAGGTTATTGATCGTTAGTATCATCATCACGAGCCTTTCTAAAGGCGTTTACGATCAAGTCTTTATAGTTATTCCGTTATTCTGATGCTCGGTCGTTTCCCTATTGTTATCTAACCCGACTTCCATATTTCTTATCAGTTTCAATGTCAGCCCTAAGCTCTGACCGCTCTCGGTACACAAGATTGACCGTGGTCAGCCCGGCGGGCCTAATGTCTGACCGCTCTCGGTACTCAAGAGTGGCCGTGGTCAGTCCAACGGGCCTAATCTCTGACCGCTCTCGGTACTCACGAGTGGCCGTGGTCAGCCCGGCGGGCCTAATCTCTGACCGCTCTCGGTACTCACGAGTGGCCGTGGTCAGCCCGGCGGGCCTAATCTCTGACCGCTCTCGGTACTCTCGAGTGGCCATGGTCAGCCCGGCGGGCCTAATTTCTGACCGCTCTCGGTACTCACGAGTGGCCATGGTCAGCCCGGCGGCCCTAATCTCTGACCGCTCTCGGTACTCACGAGTGACATCAGCCAGACTGTCCAACTACTGGCCAAAACATGCAGCAAGAGTAACAATAATGCTGAGACCAAACTTTCCTTATCACAAACTGGACAGACAATAGACTGGACAGACAATAGACTGGACAGACAATAGACTGGACATACAACAGACTGGACAGACAATAGACTGGACATACAACAGACTGGACAGACAATAGACTGGACATACAACAGACCGGACAGACAATAGACTGGACATACAACAGACTGGACAGACAATAGACTGGACATACAACAGACTGGACAGACAATAGACTGGACATACAACAGACTGTACAGACAATAGACTGGACATACAACAAACTGGACACACAATAGACTGGACATACAACAGACTGTACAGACAATAGACTGGACATACAACAGACTGGACAGACAATAGACTGGACATATAACAGACTGTACAGACAATAGACTGGACATACAACAGACTGGACAGACAATAGACTGGACAGACTGGACATACAACAGACTGGACAGACAACAGACTGGAAAGACAATAGACTGGACATACAACAGACTGGACAGACAACAGACTGGACATACAACAGACTGGACAGACAATAGACTGGACATACAACAGACTGGACAGACAACAGACTGGACATACAACAGACTGGACAGACAATAGACTGGACATACAACAAACTGGACAGACAATGCATTGGACACACAACAGACTGGACAGACAATAGACTGGACCTACAATAGACTGTACAGACAATAGACTGGACATACAACAGACTGGACAGACAATAGACTGGACAGACAACAGACTGGACATACAACAGACTGGACAGACAACAGACTGAACAGACAATAGACTGGGCATACAACAGACTGGACAGACAACAGACTGGACATACAACAGACTGGACAGACAATAGACTGGACATACAACAGACTGGACATACAACAGACTGGACATACAACAGACTGGACAGACAATAGACTGGACATACAACAGACTGGACAGACAATAGACTGGACATACAACAGACTGGACAGACAATAGACTGGACAGACAACAGACTGAACAGACAATAGACTGGACAGACAATAGACTGGACAGACAATAGATTGGACAGACAACAGACTGGACAGACAACAGACAGGACAAACAACAGGCTGGACACACAAGACAAACAACACATAATGGACAAATAACAACACAGACTTCACAAGAAACACCGCAGCCAAACAACAACAACAAAGCACAACGGTAGAATCAAATGAGATGAACACGGCTGACCTTCCCTATCAGCCAGTTTCCATTTCCTGTACCAGGCGTTCGGTCTATGTTAGCAGACGGTGAAGCTTGTCTCATTCCCACATTATCATTACAGGCATTCCTTCATCTATGTGAACAACGTCACTTCCTGGCTTGGTTGTCTGATCTATGTGAACAACGTCACTTCCTGTCTTGGCAGTCTGATCTATGTGAACAATGTCACTTCCTGTCTTGGTTGTCTGTTCTATGTGAACAACGTCACTTCCTGTCTTGGCTTTCTGATCAATGTGAACAACGTCACTTCCTGTCTTGCTTGTCTGTTATATGTGAACAACGTCACTTCCTGTCTTGGCTGTCTGATCTATGTGAACAACGTCACTTCCTATCTTTGTTGTCTGTTCTATGTGAACAACGTCACTTCCTGTCTTGGCAGTCTGAACTATGTGAACAACGTCACTTCTTGTCTTGGTTGTCTGTTCTATGTGAACAACGTCCCTTCCTGTCTTGGCTTTCTGATCTATGTGAACGTCACTTCCTGTCTTTGTTGTCTGATCTATGGGAACAAAGTCACTTCCTGTCTTGGCTGTCTGATCTAGATCACCGTATGTTTATTACACATCTCCTACAAAAATGTTTCTGAAATGACAACAAAACGACATGATTGACGCCAAATTGAATTGTGTCCGTTATATTTGAAACATCTAACTCATTTATTCTTGCTATAAATTCAATACAATTATCAACTCATATACTTTATTATTTATTTGAAAATTTCTGAACATGTAAATTAGATGTAGGGGAAGCAACTATGTAATTGTAAGGGTAAGGGGTGCAACTCTTTAAAGGAAACAACTAAAATACAATGAAGATGATTACCAATACTTTAGCAGCATCCATATATGTAAACTTCTTTTATGCTTTTATTTCCTGATTGTTATTTTCTTATCTAGTTCCTTGAATCGAGTGTAGGCTAGACTTCACAACACCACCACGACAAAATGTCAGCCTCGACACAGCAAACAAACTGCTAAGGCCGTTAACTGCCAGAATCCAATCTGACAGTATTTATGCTTCGATAATTTCTAGTAGTCTCCCACTTCGATTAGCTGAACCTTACGTGCGAATCCTGCTACAACGGGTAATAGAAAATTAGTTATGTGATTCTCTTCAGATTAATGCAATTTCACAGACACCAGAAAAAGCAATCCTAAATAGTAGACGACATATCTGTGGGCGTGTCGAAGCCTTGTTGAAGGCAGTACACAGATGACATACAGGTGTGTGACTTGAGGCGTGCAAGCACTCGCGGTCAGCCGTTCGCAAGTCTCATGAGTGGGTTCAGACTTACAGCCCAGCTCTTTTTGCAAGGACACAACTAATCACATTTGAAGATCAAATTATCTGTACAAAAATAATACATATAATACAGAGCAGAGAAGACATGTTTTCAGCGGATGTTGATAACCGGGAGTTGATAGACTTGCCAGTTCTGGTCCTGAAAATCTACCTCACTGCAATCCAGAAGTACACATATGTGTTCAGCCTCTGCCACAGTTAATGGTCAGGATTGTGGATACTGATAGTTCCTGCAACTCGCTGTTTCTACACACTTCTGTTCCGTCATCTCTCTCTATTTGTGCCCACGTTTGCTCGAACCGCTTATTTTTCTCTTCTTCTTCTTTTTTTTCCTTCCACCTTTTCTTCTTCTTTTTCTTCTTCTACCTCTTATTCTTGTTCTCCTTCTTTGCCATTTATCACGAGAAAGACATTGTGACGTGTCGAACTAGCTATATCTGTGGCGTTATGATGCCAGTTTGGAATATCTTATCAGGCATTTCTTCCCTCGGTGATCCCTATTCCTTTGGCCATACAACACTCGTGCAGCTTGGTCTCATGGCCGCTTGGTCTCAGGGCAGCTTGGTCTCAGGGCAGCTTGGTCTCAGGGCAGCTTGGTCTCAGGGCAGCTTGGTCTCAGGGCCGCTTGGTCTCAGAGCAGCTTGGTCTCAGGGCAGCTTGGTCTCAGGGTAGCTTGTTCTCAGGGCAGCTTGGTCTCAGGGCAGCTTGGTCTCAGGGCAGCTTGGTCTCAGGGCAGCTTGGTCTCAGGGCCGCGTTGATGTGGAATCTTCGTCAGTTTCGCAGACAGTGATACAAGCAATCTTCGACCCGAACCTCGTTCTCAAAGTTGTGCAATCTTGGACTTGCTCATTCTTCTGTTGCTGTGTCATCACGTGCAAGTTACTAAATGCCACAATAGCCCCATCATTGATGACCACAAGATACAACACAAGTACTGCCACACAACAGCACATTATTGCAAATTCAACAAGAGACGAAATGTTAGTGCAAATGAGATCCTTAATGAAAAGAAATCACCAGAAAAAGATGGTGTAAACAAATGAAATGTTAACAAATCTGGGCACAAAAAGAAAAACGAAGCTCATAACAGTCCTGACTGGGTAAAGTGACCGCAAGCATGGAAGGAGCCCGGATTGATACCAATTCCAAAGAAAGATGAAGACAAAACAAGTCAAAACAGCAACACGCTGACCAGCTTAATTAAATGTGAAGGAAAACTAATGGACTACATGATCAAATAACTGACTCACGCAAGAAGAACTTCTTTCAATTCCACAACATGCTGAATTCAGACAATAGATAGCCCACACAACTCAGGAACTTGAAGATGTCTTCCAAGAAAAACAACATTCACTTGTGGTATTCATGGATTTAGAAATAGGGTTCGCTAAGGCATGGACAGATTGAGAGACAAGCTGTGTAGAAGTTGTCAGCTGGAAAATGTAAAAATGGATTTCTCTATCGGGAAAAGGGACCCACAATAATTCAAGAACAGATTAGCAAGGAAATTAGAACAAGGATCCCCTGAGGTGGTCTCCTGTCGCCTCCTGTGATCATGGTCTCCTGTCGCCTCCTGTGATCCTGGTCTCCTGTCGCCTCCTGTGATCCTGGTCTCCTGTCGCCTCCTGTGATCCTGGTCTCCTGTCGCCTCCTGTGATCCTGGTCTCCTGTCGCCTCCTGTGATCCTGGTCTCCTGTCGCCTCCTGTGATCCTGGTCTCCTGTCGCCTCCTGTGATCCTGGTCTCCTGTCGCCTCCTGTGATCCTGGTCTCCTGTCGCCTCCTGTGATCCTGGTCTCCTGTCGCCTCCTGTGATCCTGGTCTCCTGTCGCCTCCTGTGATCCTGGTCTCCTGTCGCCTCCTGTGATCCTGGTCTCCTGTCGCCTCCTGTGATCCTGGTCTCCTGTCGCCTCCTGTGATCCTGGTCTCCTGTCGCCTCCTGTGATCCTGGTCTCCTGTCGCCTCCTGTGATCCTGGTCTCATGTCGCCTCCTGTGATCCTCATCTATGAAAACTTTCACAAAAATTGCCAGCAGGTCTGTTCTTGCAGATGATTTGGTCTGAAATAAATATCACTTTAGGAGTGGGCCAACAAAGGTGAGACGCTCTAACATCACTGGAGGAGTGGGCCAACCAAGGTGAGACGCTCTAACATCACTGGAGGAGTGGGCCAACCAAGGTGAGACGCTCTAACATCACTGGAGGAGTGGGCCAGCCAAGATGAGACGCTCTAACATCACTGGAGGAGTGGGCCAACCAAGGTGAGACGCTCTAACATCACTGGAGGAGTGGGCCAACCAAGGTGAGACGCTCTAACATCACTGGAGGAGTGGGCCAACCAAGATGAGACGCTCTAACATCACTGGAGGAGTGGGCCAACCAAGGTGAGACGCTATAACATCACTGGAGGAGTGGGCCAACCAAGGTGAGACGCTCTAACATCACTGGAGGAGTGGGCCAACCAAGGTGAGACGCTATAACATCACTGGAGGAGTGGGCCAACCAAGGTGAGACGCTATAACATCACTGGAGGAGTGGGCCAACCAAGGTGAGACGCTCTAACATCACTGGAGGAGTGGGCCAACCAAGGTGAGATGCTCTAACATCACTGGAGCAGTGGGCCAACCAAGGTGAGACGCTCTAACATCACTGGAGCAGTGGGCCAACCAAGGTGAGACGCTCTAACATCACTGGAGGAGTGGGTCAAGACATGGTTAATAAAGATTAATGAAGAAATAACGCCAGATAACAACATGTTCTCCCTCAAACAAACCACAGAGCTTGAGACTAGCTCTCAATGAGACACATATGTCTCTTGTTGAGAAGGATAAGTATTTAGGTATTGCATTTGGTCCTCGGCTGATGTAGAGAACATAGGTAGAGATAAACCGAATGTGTTGAAGGCAAAGAATAGAATTCATGAGAAATCTTGCTGGGACAACCTTTGCGGGTGGATCAGAGGAAAGTCTATATACAAAGTTGTACATTGGATGTGTTAGACCAGTCCTAGAATAAGGCACAGCAGCATGGACAACTGCATCTTCTTCTTCATCGATCAACTGATGCTGTGCTTCTAGTCCGGTGAGGTTCACGAAGGAGACGGGGCGTTTCAGGTCTTCACCGGTCCCCCACAGCTTTTCGAGCGTGGTCGCTTCCTCAGGCCAGACTGCCTCTCGTTGGTCTGTATAGGTCGAGCAGTCCTGCAGGATAAGTTCTGGTGTTTCCTTGGGTCCTCTACAATCGCACGTGACAGTGTCTCTGAGATCCATTCTGTGGAGGTGGGCCTTGAGTCTACAATGTCCCGTTCTGAGTCTGATCTTTGTCTGCCCATCTCTTCCAAGTTTGTCTATGCTGTCATTTTCTGGCTTGTATTCCTTGTGCTGTTCTCTCCATTCTTTCCTGATGGATCGTTTGATGAGTGTCTTTGCTTCTTTATAGCTCTGTGGATGGGGAATCTGCTCTCCGCCACTTCCGGCATTTACGATCGGATCTGCTTTCTCGTTTCCAGGGATCCCTATTTTGAGACAGCAATCCGATGTTGTATTTTATTTCATGTGAGAGTCTGTCTTGTTTGTGGCTTGAGATAGCTTGGAGTACACTCCTGGAGTCTATCTTGTTTGTGGCTTGAGATGAATTGGAGCACACTCCTGGAGTCTATCTTATTTGTGGCTTGAGATGGCTTGGAGTACACTCCTGGAGTCTGTCTTGTTTGTGGCTTGAGATGGCTTGGAGTACACTCCTGGAGTCTGTCTTGTTTGTGGCTTGAGATGGCTTGGAGTACACTCCTGGAGTCTGTCTTGTTTGTGGCTTGAGATGGCTTGGAGTACACTCCTGAAGTCTGTCTTGTTTGTGGCTTGAGATGGCTTGGAGTACACTCCTGGAGTCTATCTTGTTTGTGGCTTGAGATGGCTTGGAGTACACTCCTGGAGTCTATCTTGTTTGTGGCTTGAGATGGCTTGGAGTACACTCCTGGAGTCTATCTTGTTTGTGGCTTGAGATGGCTTGGAGTACACTCCTGAAGTCTGTCTTGTTTGTGGCTTGAGACGGCTTGGAGTACACTCCTGGAGTCTGTCTTGTTTGTGGCTTGAGATGGCTTGGAGTACACTCCTGAAGTATGTCTTGTTTGTGGCTTTAGATGGCTTGGAGTACACTCCTGGAGTCTGTCTTGTTTGTGGCTTGAGATGGCTTGGAGTACACTCCTGAAGTCTGTCTTGTTTGTGGCTTGAGATGGCTTGGAGTACACTCCTGAAGTCTGTTAGTATGACCGTTTTCCTTGTAGTTATTCTTCTTCTTCTTTTTCTTCTTCTTCTTCTTTTTCTTCTTCTTTTTCTTTTTCTTCTTTTTCGTTCATCATCAGATCAAGTTTCTGATTTCTCTTACATCCTTAGATCAAAGCCTGGTTTTTCTTACATCCTCAGATCAAGGTCCTGGTTTCTGTTACATCCTCAGATCAAGGTCCTGGTTTATCTTACATCCTCACATCAAGGTCCTGGTTTCTCTTACTTCCTCAGGTCAAGATCCTGGTTTCTATTACATCCTCACATCAAGGTCCTGGTTTTATTTTAAATCCTCAGATCAAGGTCCTGGTTTCTCTTACATCCTCAGATCAAGGTCCCGGTTTCTCTTACATCCTCAGATCAAGGTCCTGGAGTCCTGGTTTCTATTACATCTTCAACTAAAGGTCCCGGTTTCTCTTACATCCTCAGATCAAGGTCCCTGTTTCTCTTACAAAGAACACCGTTGTTTGTAAGGCTGTTTTATCTCCATACAGCTTCTGTCTCATATCTGTCTCACGAGGCCAGTATTGTTCTCTCTTTCCCTGCGTGAGCGTGCAGCTTTGTAGGATGTGTTCCACGGTCATGATATGCTACCCACATGTGCACCTGTCATCTGACCTAATCCTCATTTTGTTGTAAAGATGACCCTTGAGTCTGTAATGCCCAGTTCTCAGTCTGAAGATGATGACTTGCTCTTCTCTAGTTAAGTTATAGTAGCTGTCTTCTTTTCAGAAGTCGGGGTGTTGATCAGCCCATTTTACCCTTTCATTATGGTCTTGGCCTCATTATATTTGATACTCAGGTCTGTTTGTGGGGATGCTCCTCCACACTTTACTAGTTTGTCTGCAGCTTCATTGCCTTCAATATTGCAGTGGGATGGGATCAACTGTATGACCAACATTGGGCGTTCTACTGAGAGCTGTGTCAGGGAGATCATACATTGCTCGAGATTTTCATCTTTGTGTTATTTTAGCGCTGCTAATACTGACGCGGCATCAGTCAGGAATACTATGTTTTCTTGGTGGATATCTTTATCTTGGTTTACTAGCTCAGCTTCGGCCTTCAGTCCCTTTGCTTCTGCACGGAAGTTATTGGAGTATGTTCCCCTTGTTAATACTCGAGTTTTTTTCTTCTCCATTCCTTAGTGTGTAATAGACCTCTCCACCTCTATTGGATGTGGCTTTGTTAGATGAGCCATCAGTATATACGTGTTTCCATGTTTCTGGTTGGTATACTCTCCTAAGATATTCTTCTGTGATAAATTTCCTTTTTGAATCTGTGTTCCCTTTTTCCCTATTCCTTTTATGGTTTCTACCATCTCAAGGGACTTGGTCTTTTTCCATGGTGGGATTTGGGATGTTTGTTTTAGATCCTTGTAGTTATGTAACGGCAGCCAAATCTACCTTGGACACGATAAACGGCCATCCCAACTTAGCTATTTATAACAAGGGCCGCGAGACTACGTCCACTGGAGAGCTGGATTGGCCTGCAACTAATGGAGGACAGCGGACACAGCAGGACCCTACAGCAAGGTGAGACATTCAGAAAGCTGATAGACCACCAAATGTTTCAGAGAATAAATATACTTGGAAGGGGAAGACAAGCGGAGCATCGCTCTAAACCAGTGAAAGAAAGGTAGAGAACATATTCTATATTTGACACAACACAAATGAAACCTTTACACATAACACACACGCCTCTCACCTGGAGAAAACAGTGCTTCCCACCTGGACAAAACAGCGCTACCCACCTGGAGAAAAACAGCGCCACCCACCTGGAGAAAACAGCGTCACCCACCTGGAAAACACAGCCTCTCCTACCTTTAGAAAACAGCGCCTTCTACCCGGAGAACACAGCGTTTCCAGAGCGGATGGAAAACATTCCCGGCCTTTTTTAAAACACAGCCAGACAGAAGCAGGCAGGTGAGCCCTAACATCGAGAAACACTACTCAAGCAACATCTGGACCCATGAATACAGATGGATCAGCAACAAATGGAACAAAGATGGGGGTAGAGGGATCTTTCTTATCTTGAAAACAGTACACAAAGCTAACTATCAGTGTGGACTGGGGCATGTTCAAGTAACCAGAGTGTAAGTTGTGGACTTAACAAATGACAGATTGAAAACACAGATACAAGTGACACTCTTCACAGACAGTGGTTAAGGCACTGGGGAGCCAGAGAAACACAGACTTACATGAGCTAAGCGTGACACCCTATAAATAACCTGTTCAGGAGAGTTGACATACAGGGAGTCCATCTCATTAAAACATTCTTGGTAATAAAGAGACTGACAGACTGTCAAGAGAAGGTTACCTCAACCTGTGACAGGTGTAATATGAAGAGGCTGACAGACTGTCAAGAGAAGGTTACCTCCACCTGTGGCAGGTGTAACATGAAGAGGCTGACAGAATGTCAAGAGATAGCTACCTTAACCTGTTACATGCGTAACAGGAAGAGACCAATAGGTTTACTAGGTGTATGTACAGGAACAAGTGAAATGCAGAGCCCATAGGTCATCAACCAAATTAGACACATTACCAGCTCAACAGAGGTGAGCGGTAACAATCGTTAGACTCGGCACAGGCCACACCAGACTGAGTTACCATCTGCTCAACAAACTAACGATAGGACCTAGAGATGGGTGTGTCTCTGGCACCGACAACATGGCTACTGGGCACCTGCTTCAAAGGTGTCCAACATGCTTGATAGTTTGGATCTCTTCTGTAACTGATCGGTTAGTAAAACCATTGGCTATATTATGTTCTTAATCTCTTGCAAAAGGGATTATTCCACGGGATTGGAAAGATGCGGGAGTGATCCCCTTATTCAGAAAGGGTAAAACTCAGATCCAGCAAATAGGGGACGGCGTGGCCTAGTGGATAAGTGGCACGGCTCACAATCCGAAGGTGCTGGGTTCGATCCCCATCACAGCACCGGCCGTTACCCCGGGGAAGCAAACCCTTAGAAAATGTAGGCGGAAGCAGACCCTTACATAAAATGCATGCTGAAGTCGGATGCATTGGGCCGACAGGCGCAAAATAAAAACACAGTGCAACGCACACCGCCTTGGGGATTAGAGAAATAAGGCGAACGCAAAAAAAAAAAAAAAAAGATCCAGCAAATTATAGACCGGTGAGTTTAACGAGCATAGTCTGTAAATTGTTTGAGTCAATAATCAAAGAAAACATTGTAATGCATTTAGACAAATTTAATCTAATTAGAAATAGTCAGCATGGGTTTACAAGAGGGAGATCATGCTTAACAAATCTATTAGAATTCATGGAGGATGTGATTAAAATGATAGATAAAGGGGAGTCAGGGGGTGTTTTTTATCAGATTTTTGCAAAAGTTTCTGATAAAGTACCTCATCAAAGACTGTTTACAAAATTTAAATCACATGGAATAGTTGACAAAGTTACCAAATGGATTGAAACAATTTTAACAGGAAGAAGGCAGAGGGTGGGCAGAAATAAGGAGTACTCTGAGTGGTGTGGAGTGAAAAGTGGAGTGCCCAAGGGCTTGGTTTAGGGACCAATTTTGTTCTTGATATATATAAAAACGATTTGGACATTGATATCGGATCCATGATTACAAAATTAGCGGACGACACAAAACTGTGTAGGAGTGTCTCATCTAAAGCAGAAGTGGATTATTTTAGGTCAGATGTAGATAAAATTCGAGAATGGTCTGTAAGCTGGAAAATGGAGTTTACTGTATATAAATGTACAGTTATCCACATGGGTCATTCCAATATGGAACATAATTACAGAATGGGAGAGAACAAATATTAGAAAGATAGAAAAGGAAAGTGATCTAGAGGTTATAATAGATCATACAGGTAAGGTGAGGGAGCAAATCCAGGTAGCAGTGAAAAAGGCAAAGGCAATGTAAGGTATGATACAATGGAATATTAAACATAGGAGCAAGGAAGTGATAGTCAAACTGTATAAAGTATTAGTTAGACCTAGATTGGAGTACTGTGTACAGGTGTAGAGTCTTTGTCGTAGAGGTGATATAAACATGTTGGAAAGGTTACAAAGAAGACCGATAATGATGATAGTGGAATTCCAGAATTATAGTCTAGAAAATCGAAGAATTATAAAAAATTTAATAAATGTTAATAAGATAATCAACGGAAAGATAAATTAGACTATAACACGTTTTTCCAAACACAGCCGCACAGTAATTAAAGAAAGATACAGATTAGATACAAATAATATATTTTCGGCCAGAGTGTAGGGATAGTTGGAATGCACTACTAAAGGAAATAAGCGGCAGGGTCAATTAATGCATTCCAAAAAAATTGGAATCCCCAAGTTATTTTTTGATAAAGGGAAGTCAAAGAAACTGGTTGTATACAGCCTCTAGAAGATTCTACTAAACCAGCATAAGGACGTTAAGTTAAGTTATATTATGCTGATCTAGGCACATAATTCACTGAGGCACTTGATGAGAGATGTTAAGTTTGGATCTCTTCTTGGCTCATCTAGCCACATAATTCACTGGGACCCTTGATGAGAAATGTCAAGTTTTGGATCTCTTCTTGGCTCATCTAGCCACATAATTCACTGAGGCACTTGATGAGAGATGTTAAGTTTGGATCTCTTCTTGGCTCATCTAGCCACATAATTCACTGGGACCCTTGATGAGAGATGTTAAGTTCGGATCTCTTCTTGGCTCATCTAGCCACATAATTCACTGGGACCCTTGATGAGAAATGTCAAGTTCGGATCTCTTCTTGGCTCATCTAGCCACATAATTCACTGGGACTCCTGATGAGAAATGTCAAGTTTGGATCTCTTCTTGGCTCATCTAGCCACATAATTCACTGGGACACTTGATGAGAAATGTCAAGTTTGGATCTCTTCTTGACTCATCTAGCCACATAATTCTCTGCCTATAGCATATCTGATCTATTTCCTCCTGTTTTGTTGACACTCCTCTGATCTATCCATGTGGCCAAACGCTTGGATAACATGACGCTTGTCTGACAGTACGTACGTCAGGTCGGTAATCGTGAACACATAATCTCGATACAGATCTAGCATAACAGGTCAATACATATCTCTCTCCGACTCCAACCCCACCCCCCCCCCCCTTTTCTTGCCTCTCGCCCCCCTCCCCCCTTCCCTGTCGCTTCCTTTCTCACTCACTCTGTCTCTTTCTCTTTCTCTCTCTCTTCAACATAAAGCAATAAAACAGCTTGGCAAGGCTCACAAAGTCTGACATTTCTTGTTTGCAACCAAGTACCTGCAAGTATACGAATGTGGGTGTATGCATCTTGTATGTGTGTGTGTGTGTGTGTGTGTGGGTGTGTATCTGATGTGTGTGTGCGTGTGTGTGTGTGTGCGAACAGATTCTGCAGGTAAATCTAAATTTAGCCAGTGCAAGAACTGAAGGCGAGTTGCCTATAGGCAGCCAACCACACGGGACGCTCTCAGACCCGCGTATCCCCATAATCATGTCTCGCTACTTGGGGCTACTATCAGCATTCTATATTCATGCGTAGCCTATTTGCAGAGACGCTGTCAACTATGGGCTCAGCTTTCAAAGACGAAGTGTGCCGCCTCTGAAGTGATCTCAAAGACGAAGTGTGCCGCCTCTGAAGTGATCTCAAAGGCGAAGTATGCCGCCTCTGAAGTTACATGTTTGCTTCTACTTGTACATCTTCATCTGTATCTTCTTCTTCTACGTCCATTGTACATTTATGTGTGTCTGTTGTCGCCATCTCCTGTATTATTGATCATCTGGTGTTGATCATCTTCATTCCTTCTCACAGATACCAGAAAGTCACTTGGATTTGTTATCGTTGGTACGCGTCTACTAACGACGTCAGATAACCGCTAGTTAACACTTCCGATGATGATACTGGCAAACACACACCTGGCACACACCTGGCACACACACATGGCGCACATACCTGGCACACATACCTGGCACACACACCTGGCAAACACACCTGGCACACACACCTGGCACACACACATGGCACACATACCTGGCACACACACCTGGCAAACACACCTAGCACACATACCTGGCACACATACATGGCACATACACCTGGCGCACCCACCTGGCAAACACACCTGGCACAAATACCTGGCACACACACATGGCACACATACCTGGCACACCTACCTGGCAAACACATTTGGCACACACACGTGGTACACATACCTGGCACACACCTGGCACACATAACTGGCACACACACATGGCACACATACTTTGCACACACACCTGGCAAACACACCTGGCACACATACCTGGCACACATATCTGGCACACACACCTGGCACACATACCTGGCACACACACCTGGCACACATACCTGGCAAACACACCTGGCACATACACCTGGCACACACACCTGTCACACATCTGCGGTAGATGTTGATCTACTATGCTCCCTCCTAGTCTGTCAGGTGATTAATGCATGTTTCATAGGAACTGAAACTACACTTCCCCACCACACTTGAGGACACATTGGGAAGGTCAGAGGTCACTAAACTACTCATATCCGTACTGACCTTTGTCACCGTGTATGACCCCCTAACCTAGTTTCGGGTTCTGGGTACATACACCTGTGGGTCCTTGCACTTGTGGGTTCTTACACCTGTGGGTCCTTCTACCTGTGGATCATTACACCTGTTCTATGGGTCCTTACATCTGTGCGTTTTTACACTTGTGGGTCCTTATACCTGTTATGTGGGTCTTTACACATGTTATGTGGGTCCTTACACATGTGAGTCTTTACACCTGTTTTGTGGGTCTTCACACCTGTGGGTCCAAGCACATGTTTGTGCTTGCACCTGTTTTATGGTTTTTTACACCTGTTATGGGGGTCCTTACATTTGTGGGTGCTTACACATGTGGGTGCTAACACATGTGGGTCCTTATACCTGTTCTGCAGGTCCTTACATTACTCCTGTCCTGTGGGTCCTTACACCTGTGGGTCCTTTCACTCTTTCGTCCTTACGCCTGTTATTTGGTTCCTTAAAGATGTTATGTGGGTCCTTACATCTGTTATAATGGTCCATACACTTGTTATGTGGAACCTTACACCTGTTTTCTAGGTCTTTACGCCGGTGGGTCCTTACACATGTCGGTCTTTACACATGTTCTGTAGGTCCTTTTACCTGTTATGTGGGTACTTACACTTGTGGCTCCTTACAGTTGTGAGTCCTTACACCTTTGAATGCTTACACATGTGAGTCTTTAAAACCTGTTCTATATGTCCTTACGTTACACCTGTTCTGTAGATCTATACACCTGTGGGTTCTTATTCCGTGTTCGTTCTTTCACATGCACTGTGGGTCCTTACACGTGTGGGTCCTTTCACCATTTATGTGGGTCCTTACACCTGTTATGTGGGTTCTTACACCTGTTATGTGGGTTCTTACACCTGCTATGTGGCTCCTTACACCTGTTATGTGGCTCCTTACACCTGCTATGTGGCTCCTTACACCTGTTATGTGGCTCCTTACACCTGCTATGTGGCTCCTTACACCTGCTATGTGGCTCCTTACACCTGTTATGTGGCTCCTTACACCTGTTATGTGGCTCCTTACACCTGCTATGTGGCTCCTTACACCTGCTATGTGGCTCCTTACACCTGTTATGTGGCTCCTTACCCCTGTTATGTGGTTCCTTACACCTGTTATGTGGTTCCTTACACCTGCTATGTGGCTCCTTACACCTGCTATGTGGCTCCTTACCCCTGTTATGTGGCTCCTTACACCTGTTATGTGGTTCCTTACACCTGCTATGTGGGGCCTTCACCTGTTATGTGGCTCCGTATACAAGCTCCTAACTAGACAATCAATCTGCTTTGTTCATTATGTAATGTACACCCAACAAGTGTATCTTGATAAGATAGGAGACCAAATACACAGGATAACACACTCATGTGTCTGTACACATGTACACGCAGACATGTAAGCGGACAGACGGTGCGTGTTTTCCCTGTGCCGTGAGCTCTACCTGTCCTAACTGTGCAGCATTTCTTCTAACCTGGCCAGGATCTCAAGGTTATTTGGGTTTCAGCAGGATCGTTGTTTTAGGTGTGGTGTTCGGTAAACTTTGGGTAAGTGTGAGACTCTGTGTTAGTTGTGTGTGTGTGTGTGTGTGTGTGTGTGTGGAAGGTTGTGTTAGTTTTGTGTGTGTGGGAGGTTGTGTTAGTTGTGTGTGTGTGTGTGTGTGGAAGGTTGTGTTAGTTTTGTGTGTGTGGGAGGTTGTGTTGGTTGTGTGTGTGTGTGTGTGTGGGAGGTTGTGTTGGTTGTGTGTGTGTGTGTGTGTGTGTGTGTGTGGGAGGTTGTGTTGGATGTGTGTGGGGGGGGGGAGGTTCTGTTGGTTGTGTGGGAGGTTCTGTTGGTTGTGTGTGTGTGTGTGTGGGAGGTTGTGTTGGTTGTGTGTGTAGGTGGGAGGTTCTGTTGGTTGTGTGTGTGTAGAAGTTAGTGTTGGTTGTGTGTGTGTGTGTAGACGTTTGTGTTGGTTGTGTGTGTGTGTGTAGAAGTTTGTGTTGGTTGTGTGTGTAGAAGTTTGTGTTGGTTGTGTGTGTGTGTGTAGAAGTTTGTGTTGGTTGTGTGTGTAGGTGGGAGGTTATGTTGGTTGTGTGTGTGTGGGAGGTTGTGTTGGTTGTGTGTGTAGGTGGGAGGTTCTGTTGGTTGTGTGTGTGTAGAAGTTTGTGTTGGTTGTGTGTGTGTGTGGGAGGTTCTGTTGGTTGTGTGTGTGCGTGTGTGGGAGGTTCTGTTGGTTGTATGTGTGTTTGTGGGAGGTTCTGTTGGTTGTGTGTGTGGGGAAGGTTGTGTGTGTGTGGAAGGTTGTGTTAGTTGTGTGTGTGTGTGAGAAAGCTCTGTTAGTTGTGTGTGTGTGTGTGTGGGAGGTTCTGTTGGTTGTGTGTGTGTGTGAGGTTCTGATGGTTGTGTGTGTGTGGAAGGTTGTGTTAGTTGTGTGTGTGGAAGGTAGTGCTGGTTGTGTGTGTGTGTGTGTGTGGGAGGTTCTGATGGTTGTGTGTGTGTGGAAGGTTGTGTGTGTGTGTGTGGTAGGTTCTGTCGGTTGTGTGTGTGTGTGTGGAAGGTTGTGTGTGTGTGGGAGGCTCTGTTGGTTGTGTGTGTGTGTGGGAGGTTATGTTAGTTGTGTGTGTGTGGGAGGTTATGTTAGTTGTGTGGGTGTGTGTGTGGGAGGTTATGTTAGTTGTGTGTGTGTGTGAGGTTATGTTAGTTGTGTGGGTGTGTGTGTGGGAGGTTATGTTAGTTGTGTGTGTGTGTGGGAGGTTATGTTAGTTGTGTGGGTGTGTGTGTGGTAGGTTATGTTAGTTGTGTGTGTGTGTGGGAGGTTATGTTAGTTGTGTGTGTGTGGGAGGTTGTGTTAGTTGTGTGGGTGTGTGTGTGTGTGTATGGAAGGTTGTGTTAGTTTTGTGTGTGTGGGAGGTTATGTTGGTTGTGTGTGTGTGTGTGGAAGGTTGTGTTGGTTGTGTGTGTGTGTGTGTGTGTGTGTGTGTGGGAGGTTCTGATGATTGTGTGTGTGTGGGAGGTTATGATTTTTTTGTGTTTGTGTGGAAGGTTGTGTTGGTTGTGTGTGTGTGTGTGGGAGTTTGTGTTAGTTGTGTGTGTGTGTGTGTGTGTGTGTTGGAGGTTCTGATGGTTGTGTGTGTGTGGAAGGTTATGTTGGTTTTGTGGGTGTGTGTGTGTGGGAGGTTATGATGGTTGTGTGTGTGTGAGTTTGTGTTAGTTGTGTGTGTGTGGGAGTTTGTGTTAGTTGTGTGTGTGTGGGAGTTTGTGTTAGTTGTATGTGTGTGGGAGTTTGTGTTAGTTGTGTGTGTGTGTGAGGTTGTGTGGGAGGTTGTGTTGGTTGTGTATGTGTGTGTGGGAGGTTGTATTAGTTGTGTGTGTGTGTGGAAGGTTGTGTTAGTTGTGTGTGTGTGTGGAAGGTTGTGTTAGTTGTGTGTGTGTGTGGAAGGTTGTGTTAGTTGTGTGTGTGTGTGGGAACTTTGTGTTGGTTGTGTGTGTGTGTGTGGGAGGTTGTGTTAGTTGTGTGTGTGTGTGGAAGGTTGTGTTAGTTGTGTGTGTGTTTGGAAGGTTGTGTTAGTTGTGTGTGTGTGTAGAAGGTTGTGTTAGTTGTGTGTGTGTGTGGGAACTTTGTGTTGGTTGTGTGTGTGTGTGTGGGAGGTTGTGTTAGATGTGTGTGTGTGGGAGGTTGTGTTAGCCTTGTGTGTGTGTGGAAGGTTGTGTTAGTTATGTGTGTGTGTGGGAGGTTGTGTCAGTTGTGTGTGTGTGGAAGGTTGTGTTTGTTGTGTGTGTGTTTGTTGGAGGTTGTGTGTGTGTGTGTGTGTGTGTGGGAGGTTGTGTTAGCTGGGTGTGTGTGTGTGTGGGAGGTTGTGTTAGTTGTGTGTGTGTGTGTGTGTGAGAAGTTGTGTTAGCTATGTGTGTGTGGGAGGTTGTGTTAATTGTGTGTGTGTGTGTGTGGGAGGTTGTGTTAGCTGTGTGTGTGTTGGATGTTGTGTTAGTTGTGTGTGTGTGTGTGGAAGGTTGTGTTAATTGTGTGTGTGTGTGTGTGTGGGAGGTTGTGTTAGCTGTGTGTGTGTGTGTGGGAGGTTGTGTTGGTTGTGTGTGTGTGCGAGGTTGGGTTAGTTGTGTGTGTGTGTGTGTTGGAGGTTGTGTTAGCTGTGTGTGTGGGAGGTTGTGTTAGTTGTGTGTGTGTGTATGGGAGGTTGTGTTAGCTGTGTGTGTGTGGGAGGTTGTGTTGGTTGTGTGTGTGTGGGAGGTTGTGTTAGTTGTGTGTGTGTGTGGGAGGTTGTGTTAGCTGTGTGTGTGGGAGGTTGTGTTAGCTGTGTGTGTGTGGGAGGTTGTGTTGGTTGTGTGTAATGTGGGAGGTTGTGTTAGCTGTGTGTGTGTGGGAGGTTGTGTTAGCTGTGTGTGTGTGGGAGGTTGTGTTAGCTGTGTGTGTGTGGGAGGTTGTGTTAGTGGTAATGCGATATTAATTCTGAAATTCTGTGCCATTGCATTCTCAAGCTAGTGGGGTGGGAGTGGGGGAGGGGGGGGGTGTTGCGACGATACGACAGCCCCCCCCCCCCCCCCGGCCCTCCTCTAACACCACGACAATGCAAGGACACATAATTTCCGAATTAATATCGCATTACAAGTTGTTTATCCGAAGCCCCCTCGTACTGTGAGATGTATAGCATTGCTCTATGCGTATGTGGATATATCCATGTGATACATATGTGGATACATCCAGTCGACTTATAAATACTATTTATAAGTAACATACATGTTTTGAATATATTTTGTCTAATACGTTTGGATGTTTAAAAGCACACCCTGTTTGACATGTCCTGCTACGCCACTGAATCTATCTTTTGTTTGTTATCAATTCCGTGACAAAGATGTTACATGGAAGATCACCACAAGTGTCAGTTACATCAGGTAGGTATCGACATCCCTATGATGTCTAAATCTGCTTGTTCTGCCTCCATAGATACCACTGATCTATGGTACGGCCGTACTTTGCTGAAGTGAGGCGCTGTACCCAGTCTCCTCCCTCTGGCGGTGTAGCATGGACAGAGATACAGGACAGCGGAGGGTAACTGTTAATTCTGTTTTGGACGTGTGTGATGAGATTGCTAACATGCACGTCTTTGAGAGAGGACGTGCAGAGTTGATGACGTTCATTTCTGGGAATTCTCTAAGACGTCTCATTATCAGTTGTCTGATGATGCTGTAGATGTTGTCACAATTAGATAATGCCAAGTTGAGAGGGAGAGAGAGAAAGAGAGCAGGGAGTGCTTACACTACTGATAGAAAGGAGAAAGAGAATGTAGTAAAGCAATAGGCAAGCAGTGAGAACATGCGAGAAAGTGAGAACACGAGAGAGGGAAGGTTGAGGAAAGTGCGGAGGAAAAGGGTTGGAGAGTTGGTCTGTAGATAATCAGGTCGCGTTGTTCTCGCCAGAACTATTTTCTTTCGGGGAATCACACAAACTGGTGAAGTCTGGTGTGTCTGTACAACGTGCTGGCTGGTGTGTCTGTACAACGTGCTGGCTGGTGTGTCTGTACAACGTGCTGGCTGGTGTGTCTGTACAACGTGCTGGCTGGTGTGTCTGTACAACGTGCTGGCTGGTGTGTCTGTCAGACATCGGTGTGTAGTTATGTCAGAGAGACATAGAACTAGTTGAGAGGGAAGAGACAGAGGGACGAGATAAAGGGACGAGAGATAGAGTTAAGAGTGGGACGGGAGAGAGACGAGAGACACCAGAAAGAGTTGAGAGAGGGACGAGAAAAAATTGAGAGAGACGAGAGAGACAATAAATAGTGGAGAGAGAGCTGAGAGAGACTTGATAAAGAGGAGATAGAGTTGAGAGAGAGAGTTGAGAGAGACGAGAGAGAGTTGAGAGAGAGGCGAGAGTTGAGAGAGAGAGAGTTGAGAGAGAGAGAGCGAGAGAGAGAGCGAGAGAGTTGAGAAAGAGAGCTGAGAATGAAAGAATTGAGAAAGTGCTGAGTGAGAGAGGAGAGAGTGTGTTAGAGTGAGAGAGGAGAGAGTGTGTTAGAGTGAGAGTGTGTTAGAGTGAGAGAGGAGAGAGTGTGTTAGAGTGAGAGTGTGTTAGAGTGAGAGAGGAGAGAGTGTGTTAGAGTGAGAGTGTGTTAGAGTGAGAGAGGAGAGAGTGTGTTAGAGTGAGAGTGTGTTAGAGTGAGAGAGGAGAGAGTGTGTTAGAGTGAGAGAGGAGAGAGTGTGTTAGAGTGAGAGAGGAGAGAGTGTGTTAGAGTGAGAGAGGAGAGAGTGTGTTAGAGTGAGAGAGGAGAGAGTGTGTTAGAGTGAGAGAGGAGAGAGTGTGTTAGAGTGAGAGAGGAGAGAGTGTGTTAGAGTGAGAGAGGAGAGAGTGTGTTAGAGTGAGAGTGTGTTAGAGTGACACTTGATAGAGATTGGATTTTTGTTCGAATGGAGTGCCCGTGTGTGTGGGTGTATATATGTGTGGGTGTATATATGTGTGGGTTTATATATGTGTGGGTGTATATATGTGTGGGTTTATATATGTGTGGGTGTATATATGTGTGGGTTTATATATGTGTGGGTGTATATATGTGTGGGTGTATATATGTGTGGGTGTATAAACAAGTATGTATGCGTGTGTGTGGTTGTGTGTTTGACCAACTGTGCGTGTGAATGCCTGTAGTGTGTGAGTGTGCATGCAGATAACACGGGCGAGAGACGTGTCTGTGATCAGACGAAAGTTGAAACATGGATGAAAGTAGTCACTAACAAACAAGACAAGCACTCCATGTAACTAACTATGGTAGCCAGTTGAGGTGGCCAGTTACGGATGCGTTCTCATCGATCTCGTCTTTGTTTCCTAAACCAGTCTGACGACGACCACACAAACAATGACGGAGGAGGGAAGGAAGAGAACAATGCCGTTGTGGAGGTTGTGAAAACTGACGAGCAGAGGAGGAGGGAACAGCTGTTTAGTCGAGACAACTTGCAGGTATAAGCTGGTGTGTTAGGTTAGGTGTGTTAGGTGTGTTGGAGTGTTAGAGTATTGACGTGCTAGGTGTGTTACAGTGTTGGTATGTCAGAGTATTTGTGTGTTAGACTGTTGGTGTGTTAGACTGTTAGTGTGTTAGAGTGTTAGTGTGTTAGACTGTTAGTGTGTTAGACTGTTAGTGTGTTAGAGTGTTAGTGTGTTAGACTGTTAGTGTGTTAGACTGTTAGTGTGTTAGAGTGTTGGCATGTCAGAGTGGGGGTGCGCCAGAATGTTTGTGTGCTAGAGTGTTTTGTGTGTCAGTGTTGGTGTGTTATTATGTTAGTGTGTTAGACTATTAGTGTGTTATAGTGCTGGCGTGTTATAGTGCTGGCGTGTTAGAGTGTTGGTGTGTTATTAGAGTGTTGGTGTGTTAGAGTGTTGGTGTGTTAGAGTAGGGGTATGTTAGAGTGGGAGTGTGCTTGAGTGGGGGTGTGTTAGAGTGGGGGTGTGTTAGAGTAGGGGTGTGTTAGAGTTGGGGTGTGTTAGGGTAGGGGTATCTTAGAGTTGGGGTGTGTCCAAACAAGATGGATTCTCATTAAATAAAATATCACATAGGATTGCTGTCTCAAAAATAGATTTAGTCACATAAACAGACAAACACACATACACAAAACATACACACAATTCACGCACAAATACACATTCCCACATCGGACGATGATTCAGCACTTTGTTGCCTCCCCTTTATGTTGTGTCTGTTTTGTATGTGTTATCTTCCTTTGGTTGCATTTATAAATGTTTCTGTCTGTCCAGTACTTTAGCTCTTTCTATCTTGTATATTTATCTGTGTATGTTTAATCTCTCTCTGTCCCTCTCTCTCTCTCTGGTTTCACATATGTATCTAATTAAAACATATTTATCTCACTCTGACATATTTAATTCCCTGAACCATATTTATCTCCATCTTACATATTTATCTTCCTAAAACATGTATCTCCCTCTGACAACTCTTCTCTTCTCTTACCTCACTCTGTTTCATTTGACTCTGTCCTACAGTCACACCCTTACACAACTTTCACACGCGCCCTCGTGGTAAAGCCCTTCCATTGCACTTTGGTTGGGCTATCTTCTGAGGGCGCACAAACCTAGCATAGGTACATACAGATGCACACATGCATCCAAGCACTGGTTTATGCGTCCTGATATCGCCCAATTGACTACTGTCTGGGGTGGAAAATGGCGCGCCTCCGCCAGTAGAAACTAGTGAGGCAAACATTTAAGCAAAAAAAAAAAAAAAAAATCTCCCTCTGACATATTTATTTCCCAAAAAACATATCTATCTCTCTCTGACATGATGATCTCGCTCTGACTATTTATATGTCTGTATGTTTGACAGCGTCTGTTAGCGGATGCCTTGACCTACATGTCACCAATCAAAGACCTCACAACCGTTGTTAGGTGTGGAGCCGATGTGAATGGGCCGGTGAAGAGGGGGCTACGGCCTCTTCACTACGCCGTGTATGCTGGCTACATCAATGGTATCAACTTCTTGCTGGAGCAAGGTGCGGACGTTAATGCACCTGATGATATTGGGTACAGGCCCGTACACCTGTGTGCCAGGAAGGGTAAGTGATGCAGCCGGCTGGGGCTGTGAAGCAGCCGGTTGTGGCTGTGTAGCAACTGGTGGTAGCTGTGTAGCAGCCGGCTGTGGCTGTGTAGCAGCTGGTGGTAGCTGTGTAGCAGCCGGTTGTAGCTGTGAAGCAGATGTGTGTCAGATCCAGGTGTCTGCACTTTTTGACTGCACGAAGAGCAACCTTCTGGAATGGCCATAAGCAAAAGGAGAGAGAAATTACACTTAAACTTATGTGGATCAATAGAGAATGAAAGAGAGAGAGAGAGAGTAAGATATTTACAAACACACACACTTATATATATATGCGAGATATATCGAAAGCACAAAGTACTCAGGCAGACAGATAAAAACATTTATAAATGCAGGGAAAGGGAGATAACACGTATAAAACAGACTAGTACACAAAAGGGAGACAACAAACGACTAATCATCTGGCAATCTCTCGTTGGCTCCACCTGCATACATCTTTAGGCCAAGGTTATTTCATCTGTCGGCACATAAATGAAATTTTAGAAGGTCAAGGTTATTTCATGTGAAAGACGCCACCATTACACAATGTGTGGTGTAAGGGAGTAAATCGAGGGCAAGCTTTGCTGCAATCCATACCGCGTTACAGATCACGTCGTGTCGGGGATTTTTCCCGCTCTTACCACTTCTCCACCGACAAAAAGGTTTTTCAAAACTAATGTACTGCAAACGGCCATAATGGAGCACATTACAATTACATACATCATATAGACACGAAGAAACTACCAACACGTTCACCCAACAAACAGATGCACACACGTATCCACTGGCTAACACGTCTACCCAAACAAACAGATGCACACACGCAGTCACTGGCTAACACGTCCTGATATAACCTATAAGACTAGTATCCGGGGTGGAAAGCGGCGTGCCAGCTCCGTTAGAATCAAGGAAGGCAAACCGTTAAAAAAAAAACACATGCACGTGTTCTCAAGTTATTTCATGTGACGTGACTGTTTACAAATACTATGTGCAGCCTGCTACCAGTATCATCAATAAAGACAGTTCACAACAACAACAAAGTCAGGAGACACAGTGCTTGTCAGCGCTGCACAAGACTTTAAACTGATGACAACGTGCTCTCATATAACTAAATGGACTCTGTGTCCCAGACAGCAGAGGTGACGAAGTGGAAGATTGGGAGATAGATGCAAATCTCTCCCTAATCAATAGGCCGGAGGATAGCCCTAGCTTCTATTCAAGAACATGGCATACCACCTCGACTCCAGATTTGGCCTTCTCCACACAGGACATACACTATAAAATAGGCCGCCAGGTGCTAAACCAACTGGCAGGTAGCGACCACAGGCCGATCAGGCTAACCATTGACATGGAAGTAGGCCCACAGGAAACAAAACCGCTCCCACGTTGGAATTACAAACGAGCCGACTGGGACAGATTTGCAATCCTGACAGATGGGCTGTGTGAAACCATCAACACACGAAACACCAAAATGAAGCCCATGGTAGAGAGCCTAAGCAAGGCAATAATGCAAGCCGCCACTGAAACCATCCCAAGAGGAGCTAGGAAAAACTATAAGCCCTACTGGAATGATGAGTTACAGAAAGTGGAAGATGCAGTAACAAATGCTAGGAACGTGGCAGAACGTGAAAAATCCATGGAGGCAAACATCGCCCTCAAAGCCGCCACGGCGAAGTACAAACACACTCTCAAGCAAACAGCAAGAGAAAGTTGGAAAAATAAAACAGAAAGTTTAAACCTGGACAAAGAAGGGAACAAGCTATGGAAGCTAGTCAGAGCCATGAACGACGAAACCCCGTCAAATAAACAAATTACTATCAAGCAGGGCGAGAACTTGATCACAGGTAAGAAAGCCGCAAACGCCTTTGTCGATCACTATGCCAGAGCAAACCACATCGAGGTCCCTGCAGATAAGCATACAGACATTAGCGAAGAGCTAATGGGACACGAAAACATAAATACGGCTCCTGAAGAGCACATGATGGCCAAACTAACCATGCGCGAAATGGAAGAGGCTATGAGAACACTAAAGAAAAGGAAATCTCCCGGAAAAGACGGGATAACAAACGAAATGCTGATGGGGCTGGGCCAAACAGCGAAGAAAAAACTACTATCAGTCCTGAACCAAAGCTGGAAAAGGGGTATTGTACCCCAGGCATGGAAGGATGCAATACTGGTACCAGTACCAAAAACAGGAAAGGACAAAACAGATCCGAATGGATACAGGCCCATAAGCCTACTGAGCTGTGTCGGCAAGCTGATGGAACGGATGATAAACACCAGACTGATGTGGCATCTGGAAGAAAAACGAATTCTAATTCCACAGCAAGCCGGCTTTAGACAGCACAGATCCACTGAGGACCAGGTCATCCTCATAGCCCAGGAGATAGAAGATGCCTACCAGGCACAGAAACACACAGTAGCTGTTTGGGTGGATCTGGAAAAGGCATTTGACAAAGTCTGGAAGGACGGACTTAGAGTCAAGTTAAGAAGAAGTGATGTTTGTGGGAAGATGTACAAGTGGATCAACCACTACCTCAAACAAAGAACGGCCAGAGTCCAAGTACAAGGGCAGATGAGCAAAAAGGTGACACTCGAGCAGGGAGTACCCCAAGGGGGAGTACTGTCCCCCACACTCTTCCTGGTATATATAAACGATATTACAGAGAATATACCAAGAAGAGTCCATAGCTCAATGTTTGCAGACGATCTGGCTATGTGGACCTCTGAAAAGAATCTCACCATAGCAAGAAATCGGATGCAAACGGCCCTAACATCGCTGGAAGAGTGGGCGAACTCATGGCTGGTCAAAATAAACGAGGAGAAAACCACGTGCACAATATTCTCGCTCTCATTAAAACCCCAAAGTACCAAATTAAGCCTAAATGGCAAAATCCTGCAGCCAAACGACAACCCAACCTATCTGGGAGTCACATTTGATCGGCGCATGACATGGAAAAGTCAGATTGAGAGAAACCGAATGAAAGCCAGAGAAAGAATGGCGATCATGAGGAAACTTGCTGGCACAAGCTGGGGAGCAGACGAAGGCATACTAAAGAAACTGTACACTGGAAGAGTGAGACCAGTTCTCGAGTATGGCATCGCGGCATGGACAACAGCAGCGAAGGCGAACTTCGATAAAGTTAACAAACTTCAAAACCAAGCTATGAGAATCATAACAGGTGGCATGAAGTCAACGCCAATTGTAGAACTTGAAAAGATTACAAAACTGCAATCCATGACCGACAGAAGAGACTGCAGAGCCCAGCTGCAGTCAGAGAAACTCCGAAGACTGACGGACCATCCAATGTACCAGAGGCTAAACAATTTGGGAACTGGGAAACTAAAGCGGAGAAACTTTGCAGAAATAGCCAAAGCAAAGATGCACGAAGATCCCATAAACGCACTAACAACACCAAAACCCATCACTACTGTACGAAAACCTACTTGGAGGCAGGATATATTTCCAGAGGTGGTAGAAAATATACCAGGTATTGCAAACAAAAACTGCCAGACCGAAAAAGAAAGGAGAGACACTACCCTAAGCTTCATAACGAAAAGCTACCCAAGCATGGACTGGACCCATGCATACACCGACGGTTCTGTAACAAACACTACACAGAACGGAGGGGCAGGAGCATTCCTGAACCTACCAAATGGCAGAAAAATAACACTGTCATTCGCTACTGGTAAGTACACAAGCAATTTCAGAGCGGAGGCAGAGGCACTGAGGGCGGCAGTGGAAGAAATGGCAACACACAGTGAAAATGAGAGCCACATAGTCTTGCTGACAGATGCTCTCGCCGTAGTCACAGCGCTAAAAAGCCAGAAAAACACTGAGCTTAATGACTTAAGAGCAGCACTCTGCAAACTGTGCCAGCTGTCCGCACCAAAAAGGGTAGTGGTACAGTGGGTTCCGTCACACTGCAACATCCAAGGCAACGAGGAGGCAGACAGACTGGCAAAAGAAGGTGCAAGGCTACCACAAACAGATACCAGTATGACGTACGAAGAGTCAAAACGGCTTATCAAAGCCAGATACATGACCAAATGGGAAACCGAACATACTGGTTACACCAAAAACGATGCCTATTACCAGTTGAACCGAAGAGAGCAGGTCGTTGTCTTCAGACTTCGCACTGGCCACAATAGACTGAGGTACCACCTATTCAACAAATTGAAGATAGGGTGTACCGACGAATGCCCGTGCGGTACTGGTAAAATGACAACTGAACATCTGCTGCAGAACTGCCCGACATACGGGGATCAGAGAGAGCAGATGTGGCCATTGCCAGTGGAACTGCAAGACAAGCTCTATGGTAGTGGCGAGAGTCTCAGGACGACCGCCGCTTTTTTCGAAAAAATAATGGTTGCTGTCTGACTGTGTACGCAGAAGAAGAAGAAGAAGGACTCTGTGTCCGAACGTGCCGCTCCGTCACCCAAAACGGATACAAGCTGCAGACAAGAACAAGAAGATATCCTGGTCTCACTGAAGAACAAGAATTCCTGTTCTCACTGACTAAAAAGATATCCTGGTCTCACTGACCAACAAGATATCCTGGTCTCACTGACCAACAAGATATCCTGGTCTCACTGACTAACAAGATATCCTGGTCTCGCTCACAAAGAAAATGTTGCAGGTAAAGGATTAACACAGAGACACACACAGGCAGCCGGCTACAGATACACGGATTGAGGGATGGGGAAGACCTGGCCGAGGGACATACTGAGAGGAAATAAACTGAGGGGGACAGAATGTCGAGCTTGTAGATCGTGTTGACCGAGGACATCTACAACAATAGGTCAGATTGTAGATGGGCATGGAGGGAACTGGCCACCTGCAGTGTCTCGCCCGACACTTTCTCTCTCTCTCTTGTCATTATTTGTCTCTCTCTTTCTGTGTATCTGTCTTTCTCTCTCGCTCTGCTAATCTATGTATATCTTTGTCTCTCTCGCTCTTTCCTTCTGTCTCTACCTCTCTCTCTACCTCTCTCTCTCTCTCTCTCTCTCTCTCTCTGTCTCTTGCTGTTTCTCTCTCTCTCTCTTCGTTGCTATGTGTAACCACTCCGCCATTTTGTTTGTTATCGTTGCTAGGGCAGCTGGAGCCACTCCAAATATTGATCACACATGGAGCTCAGGTTGACTTCTTCGTGGAAGGGGATGAGACCTCCGACGAATCCAAGAGGTTGGGCTACCTGACTATAGGTAAGCGTCTGAGAGTTCGAGTCTTGAACAAACTCATTTTTGCTTGGTCCATATTATGTAACGTAGAAGGGAAGAAGGAGAGAGGGAGGGAGAGAGGGGGAAGAAGGGGAGAGGGAGGGAGAGAGGGTGAAGAAGGAGAAAGGGAGGGAGAGAGAGGGAAGAAGGAGAGAGGGATTTGGAGAGAATGAAAGACAGTAAACGATATAGAGAAAGAGATAGGAATGGAGACAGAAAGAGAGAGAGGGAGAGAGAAAGGAAGAAAGAGAGAAGAAGAGAGAGAGTTAGGGCGAAAGATAGAGAGAGCTCAATGAGAATGTGCTAGAAAAAGACGGGGGAGGAGGGTGGAAGGAGAGAGTGAGAGATATGAAGCAAAATAAACCAGGGATTGACGTTTACCTTACATTTCTCGAGCTAACAATGGTCAGAAAAGGGTCACTGCCCACCTGTCTGTATGAGACACACCTGTTGGGCCGAACCGGTTAGGACCCATTGTGTTTAAAGGATTCTACTTCTGCTCTCTGTTTCATGCTCTTGGTCTCCTCATTCTGGTCTCTGTCGTGGGTTCCAATACATGGCACGTTTGGTTATAGTTTTATTGCTCATCACGAATCTATGTTCTATTTCAACTTTCTCTCTTTCATCTCCAGCTTTATCAGTGATGTCGTTATCTTTGTCAAATGTCTGTGTCTGTGGTTCGACAGGACAACGACACGTGGATAGATACAGACAAGGTGGTTCCGCTTGACGTGATACGTGGTTAGATACAGACAAGCTGGTTCCACTTGACGTGACACGTGGATAGGTACAGATCCACTATCAACATTTCTCATCTTTGAGCGTGTGGCGCAGTGTTTGTGCGCTTGGTTCACACTTCCAACGAAGGAGGTTCAAATCTCGCTCTGCCTGGAGGGACAGATTGGATAGGTCGTGTTTGTGGTGATATGGCGACTTCTCCCTGTCGATCCAGATGTAAATGGTTAGGTGACGAAGTTATGGGAACGAATTGCAGCCGCCGAGCAAGCTACACAGTGTAGGCTCTGTCATCGGCTCTTTGAGCAATGAAGGCAGGGAATCTGGGAGCGCCAAGGGGCAGTCAATTCCGTTCAATGGGCGGCAAGGGGCAGTCAAGTCCGTTCAATGGGCGGCAAGGGGCAGTCAAGTCCGTTCAATGGGCGGCAAGGGGCAGTCAAGTCCGTTCATTGGGCGGCAAGGGGCAGTGAAGTCCGTTCAATGGGCGGCAAGGGGCAGTCAAGTCCGTTCAATGGGCGCCAAGACACAGTCAAGTCCGTTCAATGGGCGCCAAAGGGGAGTCAAGTCCGTTCAAATGTTATTTTTGATTTGTGAGAATTGGGACACGTGTCGGAACATATCTTGTTCAGCATTCCTGCTGGTCTGAAACAAATCTCTCTTCCACTTGTTCAGATTTGACTGTTACTTTTGCATCTCTTTAATTTTAATGTGTACTACGTAAGCGAATCTCTCAACAGTGCATTGTGCTGACAGGAGTCAGTGCCTCATAGCTCGCTGTGGCGTCAGCCAACAGTGCATTGTGCTGACAGGAGTCAGTGCCTCATAGCTCGCTGTGGCGTCAGCCAACAGTGCATTGTGCTGACAGGAGTCAGTGCCTCATAGCTCGCTGTGGCGTCAGCCAACAGTGCATTGTGCTGACAGGAGTCAGTGACTCATAGCTCGCTGTCGCGTAAAAGTCAGGTACCAGAAAACACATACAAAACCGTGCCGAAGACGAATGTGTCGGACCGGCAGGTCAAACTAACCACACAACGCATTACCGTTCTATGGACTACATCTTGCTAAACAGAAAACATCTACACCAGACAACAGAAAACATCTACAACAGAAAACATCTACACCAGACAACAGAAAACATCTACAACAGAAAACATCTACACCAGACAACAGAAAACATCTACAACAGAAAACATATACACCAGATAACAGAAAACATCTACACCAGACAACAGAAAACATCTACACTAGACAACAAAAAACATCTACACCAGACAACATCTACCCCAGACAACATCTACAGCAGAAAACAAACATCTACACCAGACAACATCTATACCAGAAAACATATACACCAGACAACATCTACACCAGACAACATCTACACCAGAAAACATCTACACGAGACAACAGAAAACATCTACACCAGACAACAGAAAACATCTACACCAGATAACATCTTAACCAGAAAACATATACACCAGACAACATCTACATCAGACAACAGAAAACATCTACACCAGACAACATCTTAACCAGACAACATCTACACCAGAAAACATCTACACCAGACAACAATGAAGGTGTGTTTGGGTTGTCTTGGCCGTATTCAATTTCCTGTTTCTCAGTACACTCCCTGTTATGGGGATCACAATAACAATAGCCACTTCGATGGTCAGGATGCTGTAACATACCGAATGTCCGCGAGCACGAGACGCGGGTCTTGAGGTGACCTTGAATCTCGATGAAGAAACTGGTTCGGTGAAATGTTGAAACATTTTTACCTTGACCTGTGACTATTCGTGACCTTGACTTGACCTTTACCCATTTCCTGGACAGAACCGCTGAATATGGCATTAGAGAACGACCACGAAGCGTGTGCCAGGCTCCTGCTGAGTAGCGGAGCTAGACCTGACCACCACTACTTCCTTGGGTATGAGATCAACCTTGTGCCACTAGAGAACCTGGACTGTGTAAAGACTCTTCTGGAATTCGGCGCAGACCCCAACGTCTTTAGTCGGTCGGTACACCAATTGATGGACACCAACCAGCATGATACTAACACCATCATCATACAACCTATCATTGACAACATCATTAGTATTATCTCGAGTATCTAGTACTCTCACAACTAATATCACAGATAACCACTAACTGGCCATGCCACACAGACACGCAACAATGTGACCATGTACTCGCTTATATCAACAACCTCACACACACTCACCTTGACCCAGTTGTCACCACACACACTCTCACATCATTGACCTAGTTGTCACCACACACACTCTCACCTTGACCTTGTTGTCACCACACACACTCTCACCTTGACCTAGTTGTCACCACACAACTCTCACCTTGACCTAGTTTTCAATGCACACACTCTCACATCATTGACTTAGTTGTCACCACACACACTCTCACATCATTGACCTAGTTGTCGTCACACACACACTCACCTTGACCTTGATGTGACAGCACACATTTTCACCTTGACCTTATTGTCACCACATTCACTCGCACCTTGACCTTGCTGTCACCACACACTCTCACCTTGGTTTTTCTGTCATCAGACACACTCTCACCTTGACCTTGCTGTCACCACACACTCTCACCTTGGCCTTTTCTGTCATCAGACACACTCTCACATTGACCTTGCTGTCACCAAACACTCACCTTGACATCAACACACACACTCTCACATTGACCGTGTTGTCACCACATACTCTTACCTTGACCTTTCTGTCACCACACACTCTCACATTGATCTAAACGTGACCACACACACTCTCACCTTGACCTTGCTCTCACCACACACATTATCATCTTGACCTTGCTCTTACCCCCCCCCCCCCCAGGCACTGATGTGGAAGGGACGGGGAGGTGTGGGTGAGGTGTTTTCTGACATGTAGTGTTTCCACATTGTGTAGGCTATTCTGTTTCATGCAGTGGGAGAACCATTACCTGTCTGTGTCACCTTAACTTTGTATCCCCTGTGATTCGCCTCTCTGTTGCACCTGTGATTTGCCGTCAAGTTCCCAGTGAAGCATACAGCCACCACTACAGCTGACCCCTTCACAGGAAGCTTGCATCAGAGTACTTCAGGTAGCTTACCAGCCATGGTCGTTCATGGGGAGGCTAACAGTCACATACATAAGTTTCTTTAGTTGTCTATTACAACTGTGGTCCAGATGTCTTAGTCTTGTGTGTCAACAGTTGTGGTCAATATGTCCTAGTCTGTACGGCATAGATTAAGGTCCTTCAGGACATGAATAGTTGGAAGATATACTTCTCAAACTAAGTTAAGGGCCACTTTAAAAATCTCACCGTACAAAAGTGATGCTTTATGGGGATGAGATCAGGTGAGTAGCCAGGCCAGTCCATCCTGGTGACAGGTTGAGATCAGGTGAGTAGCCTGGCCAGTCCATCCTGGTGACAGGTTGAGATCAGATGGGTAGCCTGACTAGTCCATCCTGGTGACAGGTTGAGATTAGGTGAGTAGCCTGGCTAGTCCATCCTGGTGACAGGTTGAGATCAGGTGAGTAGCCTGGCCAGTCCATCCTGGTGACAGGTTGAGATCAGATGAGTAGCCTGACTAGTCCATCCTGGTGACAGGTTGAGATCATGTGAGTAGCCTGGCTAGTCCATCCTGGTGACAGGTTGAGGTCAGGTGAGTAGCCTGGCTAGTCCATCCTGGTGACAGGTTGAGATCAGGTGAGTAGCCTGACTAGTCCATCCTGGTGACAGGTTGAGATCAGGTGAGTAGCCTGGCCAGTCCATCCTGGTGACAGGTTGAGATCAGATGAGTAGCCTGACTAATCCATTCTGGGGACAGGTTGAGATCAGGTGAGTAGCCTGGCCAGTCCATCCTGGCGACAGGTTGAGATCAGGTAGGTAGCCAGTCCGCCCTGGTGACATGTTGCTGCTGGAGGAAGTCATCAACAACACTAGCATATCTGGGACGTGTTAGGGAGGTCAGCAAGAGCTACCCATCCACCTGGTGGTGGCCTGAACTATTCGTTCCAAAACCGTTTACAGGTGAGGCAGGCGATCCCCCAGCACACTATCAGAAGGTTGATGTTTCCCACGAGGTGTCGCTGTCCTGCTGGTGCCTGTGCCCGTGCAGGCAGACCAGGGCATTACGGACGAGATCGAACCACCGGACACCGAGGATGCGTCGCTGGTTGCCCATACGAAAAGCACCGAGTCTTGATATGTCCGGTTTAAGTAGGGTCCAAGTCTCTGAACCATGCAGGAGAACAGGAATCACACATGTCTGATAAATAGGAATTTTGAATCAGTGAGAGAGTCTGCCATTATTCCACATCCGGCGAAGGTCGTTCATAGCGGAGGCAGCAATCCAGAGAGGGATTACTGTCAGTCAATGTGAGATAGCTTTCTGTCAATCAATATTAGATGGCTTATTGTCAGTCAATGTAAGATAGCTTTATGTCAGTCAACGTGAGTTACGTAGACTCATCTGGTGTATTTTAGATGTGGATTGTCTCCCCTGATGAAAGCCTGCAGACAACACAACATCCGGGCGGTTCGGATTCTGCTGGATAATGGGGCTGACCTTGACATTCAACCACCATCAAGGTTCGAGCAGGTATCTACAATGTTACTAACATCCGATATTGACGAGGAGAAGAATGCTGAAAATACTTGACACTACTTTTCGTTAGTTGACATATGACAGTAGTTATTGCTATTTCAGATTACATGACATAACATGACACATTTCTGCTTGACACTGATTTGATCTTCACAGATTGTCAAATACAGGAGCAATGTCTAAAGCAAAATGTCCACCTTTTCATCATAATTTGAGGACAACAAAAGCTTTTGATGCTGCAAGTCGTGACAGCCAAATTTGGATATTCCAGTGCCTTTATAATAATGGTTCTGCAGTTTCATGACAGTTGGATGGCTTGAGTTCGAGATCATGGTGAACACCCTGAGCCGATTGGTGTTACAAATGGAGTGAAGCATGGATGCATCCTAGCCCCTACTCAGCACGATGTTCGCTGCCATGTTGATGGATGCATCCTAGCCCCTACTCAGCACGATGTTCGCTGCCATGTTGATGGATGCATCCTAGCCCCTACTCAGCACGATGTTCGCTGCCATGTTGATGGATGCATCCTAGCCCCTACTCAGCACGATGTTCGCTGCCATGTTGATGGATGCATCCTAGCCCCTACTCAGCACGATGTTCGCTGCCATGTTGATGGATGCATCCTAGCCCCTACTCAGCACGATGTTCGCTGCCATGTTGATGGATGCATCCTAGCCCCTACTCAGCACGATGTTCGCTGCCATGTTGATGGATGCATCCTAGCCCCTACTCAGCACGATGTTCGCTGCCATGTTGATGGATGCATCCTAGCCCCTACTCAGCACGATGTTCGCTGCCATGTTGATGGATGCATCCTAGCCCCTACTCAGCACGATGTTCGCTGCCATGTTGATGGATGCATCCTAGCCCCTACTCAGCACGATGTTCGCTGCCATGTTGATGGATGCATCCTAGCCCCTACTCAGCACGATGTTCGCTGCCATGTTGATGGATGCATCCTAGCCCCTACTCAGCACGATGTTCGCTGCCATGTTGATGGATGCATCCTAGCCCCTACTCAGCACGATGTTCGCTGCCATGTTGATGGATGCATCCTAGCCCCTACTCAGCACGATGTTCGCTGCCATGTTGATGGATGCATCCTAGCCCCTACTCAGCACGATGTTCGCTGCCATGTTGATGGATGCATCCTAGCCCCTACTCAGCACGATGTTCGCTGCCATGTTGATGGATGCATCCTAGCCCCTACTCAGCACGATGTTCGCTGCCATGTTGATGGATGCATCCTAGCCCCTACTCAGCACGATGTTCGCTGCCATGTTGATGGATGCATCCTAGCCCCTACTCAGCACGATGTTCGCTGCCATGTTGATGGATGCATCCTAGCCCCTACTCAGCACGATGTTCGCTGCCATGTTGATGGATGCATCCTAGCCCCTACTCAGCACGATGTTCGCTGCCATGTTGATGGATGCATCCTAGCCCCTACTCAGCACGATGTTCGCTGCCATGTTGATGGATGCATCCTAGCCCCTACTCAGCACGATGTTCGCTGCCATGTTGATGGATGCATCCTAGCCCCTACTCAGCACGATGTTCGCTGCCATGTTGATGGATGCATCCTAGCCCCTACTCAGCACGATGTTCGCTGCCATGTTGATGGATGCATCCTAGCCCCTACTCAGCACGATGTTCGCTGCCATGTTGATGGATGCATCCTAGCCCCTACTCAGCACGATGTTCGCTGCCATGTTGATGGATGCATCCTAGCCCCTACTCAGCACGATGTTCGCTGCCATGTTGATGGATGCATCCTAGCCCCTACTCAGCACGATGTTCGCTGCCATGTTGATGGATGCATCCTAGCCCCTACTCAGCACGATGTTCGCTGCCATGTTGATGGATGCATCCTAGCCCCTACTCAGCACGATGTTCGCTGCCATGTTGATGGATGCATCCTAGCCCCTACTCAGCACGATGTTCGCTGCCATGTTGATGGATGCATCCTAGCCCCTACTCAGCACGATGTTCGCTGCCATGTTGATGGATGCATCCTAGCCCCTACTCAGCACGATGTTCGCTGCCATGTTGATGGATGCATTCAAGGGCAGTGATGCTGGAGTCAGTCTCGCGATCGCTTAGACGCTGAGTTCTTCGATTTGCGGAGACTGAGAGCAATAACACGAGTACAAACTGAGACCATCGGTGAACTTCTCTTTGCTGATGCGTGTGCTCTCAATGCCCATTCAGAGACTGAGATGCAATGTAGTGTTGACATGTTTGCAGCGGCTTGTGTTAGCTTTGCTCTCACAATCTCGTCCAGCAAGACTGAAGTGCTGCACCAAGCAGCCCCATGAACTGAGTACAGTCAGCCATCTAATCTCCATTAAAGGCCAGAAGTTGAAGTCGGTAGAACGCTTTGTATTCTTTGGTAGCACATTCTCCAGTCCATACTGATGAGGAAGTCAACTCGAGAATTGCCAAAGTATGTATGACATATTGGAAAACTATGATCCTCAGTTTGGGACCGAAGAGAAATTAAGCTTATAACCAGATTGAAGGTTTGTTTGGCAGTCATCCAACCAACTCTTCTGTACGCCTGTCAAACCTGGACTGTGTACAGTCGTCCTACCAACTCTTCTGCACACCTGTCAAACCTGGACTGTGTACAGTCATCCAACCAACTCTTCTGTACGCCTGTCAAACCTGGACTGTGTACAGTCGTCCTACCAACTCGTCTGTACACCTGTAAAACCTGGACTGTGTACAGTCGACATGCAAACAAGCTTGACCAATTTCCTTTGGGCTGCCTAAGGAAAACTGCTGAACATAAAATGGCAAGATAGAATGACAAATGTAAAAGTTCTGTCGCGGGCTGGCATGACAAGTATTCACACAAGTCTTGGCAAACCGCAGCTTAGATGGACTGGCCATGTTGTCCGCATGTCAGATGAGCGGCTTGCAAAGAAAATATTCTATGACCAACTTGAGTCAGGCAAGCGAGCTTTCGCAGTGACCAAATAAAACGTTACAAAGACACTCTGAAAGCCTCACTGAGGAACTGCGACATTGACCCTGATAACTGAGAGAACATTGCTGCTGAGGGCTCTGCCTGGTGTAGCAAAGTCTCTGATGATCTATATCGGTCTCCTATACCTTCATGCCGAAGGATAACACCATACTTCATTTGCTTCCGTGGACAAAATTCAGGTCGGATACTTTTTGAACGCACTTCATGTAATAACATTTTTGACGGCTGCATACAATTACTTAACATTAAGCAGACTTGGTGAGTTTACTAAACTTTATTATTGTTGAAACACCTGAGAAACATTTCCACTGAGGACGGACAATTGGTCAGAGAAGTCGAGACCAGATGTCAAAGAGCAAGTGCAGTGACCTACCAACTGTCAGCACTACTCAAACATCGGTATAGAAACAAAACAGCTACTAATAAACCCTATTTTTGTACCTACTACTTGTATATGCTATGCTATACTATTCTTTGCTATGATATGAAAAGCTATACTATACTAAAATATACTATACTAAAATATGCTTTACTATAATTTAGTGTACCATTCTATCCAATGTTATGCTACGCAATACTTTACTATAACTTACTATACTTTACTATATACAATACTATTCTGTACTATGCTATACCATGCATACTATACTATGCCATGAAATTTCATGCCCTGCTGTGGTGTACTGTACTACACTACACTATAATATACTATACTAGACTACACTACACCATACAATGCTATAATATGCAATGTTATTTTGTGCTATGCTATTCTATACTTGTGACTTTCAGAAAACAGCCATCCATTTTGCAGTGATCTCTGAGAGTTCTGGAATAACCAGTGCTTTGCTTAGGAAAGGGGCTCTAGTTGCTCGGCCACCCGGATACAGGTGAGGGCTGTTGATGTGTGTGGTTCGCTCCTCGCAGTTTTTATCTTTATCCTTATCGTTGATGTCTTGTAATCAAGTTATCTCTGATGGTCACGGGCAAGGAGGACAAACAGTAGGGATTCCGACCACGTCCTGTTAGTTCTTGGTCCTGTTAGTTCTTGGCACTGTTAGTTCTTGATCATATTAGTTCTTGGTTCTGTTAGTTCTTGGTCATGTTAACTTAACTTAGCTTCTGTTTACTGGTTTAGAAGACTCTGTGGATTCTATATACAACATGTATCTTTAATATTCACTTCATCTAGCAATGTCTATGTGTGTCCAAGCTATTCTTAAATGCATTTATTGTCCTTGCCTCCACTACTTCCTGTGGCAATGCATTCCACGCGTTCACCCCTCTCTGACTTAAAAAATATTTCGTAACATTTAATCTGGACTTTTTGTTTTAGTTAATTTGTAGCTATGCTCTCTTGTTCTTGTAGGTGGTTGTATTTTGAAAAACTTGGTATAGTCTAATTTATCCGTTCCTGTGATTATCTTATAAACCTTTATTAATCACCTCGAATTCTTCTCTTTTCTAGACACTGTAGGCCGGTTTTCTGAGTCTTTCCTCATAACTGTAATTCTGGAATCCATAAGCTTTGTATCCTTTCCAGCATGTTTATATCCCCTCTACGGTAAGGACTCCACACCTGTACACAGTACTCCAATCTAGGTCTGAACTAATGCTTTATGCAGTTTGACTCTCACTTCCTTGCTCCTATGTTTCATATTTCTTTTTATCATACCTAACATTGCATTTGCCTTTTTCAGTGCTATCTAAACTTGCTCACTCACCTTACCTGTATGATCTATTATAACCTGGACTTGGTCATTCACCTTACCTGTATGATCTATTATAACCTGGACTTGCTCACTCACCTTACCTGTATGATCTATTATAACCTGGACTTGCTCACTCACCTTACCTGTAGGATCTATTATAACCTGAACTTGCTCACTCACCTTACCTGTATGATCTATTATAACCTGGACTTGCTCACTCACCTTACCTGTATGATCTATTATAACCTGGACTTGCTCACTCACCTTACCTGTATGCTCTATTATAACCTGGACTTGCTCACTCACCTTACCTGTATGATCTATTATAACCTGGACTTGCTCACTCACCTTACCTGTATGCTCTATTATAACCTGGACTTGCTCACTCACCTTACCTGTATGATCTATTATAACCTGAACTTGCTCACTCACCTTACCTGTATGATCTATTATAACCTGGACTTGCTCACTCACCTTACCTGTATGATCTATTATAACCCCTAGGTACCTTTTCTATTTTTCTTATCTTATTGTTCTCTCCCATTCTGTAATTATGTTCCATATTGGATCTACCCATGTAGCAATGGATAGAAATCATTTGAGAAACAGGGAGCGATGGTGCTAGTGGAACTGGATGGAATGGTGGTGGTGTTGGTAGAGGTGGGGGAGTGGTGGTGATGACGTGTCACTAGAAGAAGAGAATGAGACCAGAAACAACATGTTGCTTACCTTCCAGCCGGAGTGATATCAAAGTTAATCTTCCCTAGGTACTCGGCGCTGCACACAGCCATTGCTAGCGACAGTCCTGACATGTGTGAACTGCTACTCCGCTGGAACGCTCGAGTGGACGAGGTGACAGACGAGAGCGCCACGCCCCTACAGCTGGCTTGCGCCACCCCAGGACTCAAGAACCGACTTGCAATCGTCCAGGTGCTTCTTAAATACGGCGCCAACCCAAACGCCAACACTCCATTTGTCAGCTACAGCAGTCCCTTTCTGGCCTCGCTAACAGAATACATGCGCTGTGTCACAAACGATGTTCATTATGATGTTGTGCACGCGCTGGTTGTGTGCGGAGCCAAAGTCCACTTCCGGGCTGCATCCACCTCTAGCCGGCCCAGAGATCCCCACGGAATCCTCCATTGTGTTCAATACCTCAAAAGCAAGCCAGCCGTATTTCACCTTCTTGTAGACGCCGCGACGGCATTTGATGTTGACTCTATCCAGGCTTACAGCAGCCTCTCCATGGAGCAGAAGGAGACCCTCCTGTCAGTTGCTGGTGCTCCTAGGAGTTTGAGAACGCTGTCGCATCTGTTCCTGAGGGATTATTTTAAACCAAATTTCCTACAACGTGTTCCAGACTTGCCGTTACCAGACATCGTTAAGACATTTCTCATGTTCAACCCATCCAAGACAGAAAACGCGGTTGTTTGATCTCGCTGTGACATTTCAGAGTTAGCTCCCGTCTTCGACATCTTTTATTATAAAAATTGACACCTTTAAGGCACACCTAAACACATAAAAAAACACACAAACACACAGATGTAAACATTCAGAAAAACGTATAAATAAACACCCACATAAACATATAGATAAACAAACGTAAACACACGCATCAAAGCATGTAAACACACATGAATTCACGTAACCATTCATGAAAGGTAAACATACATAAACACAAGCAAACACACATAAACACCCACACAATCCACAACTTTCACACGCGCCCTCGTGGTAAAGCCCTTCCATTGCACTTTGGTTGGGCTAGCTTCTGAGGGCGCACAAACCTAGCATAGGTACATACAGATGCACACATGCATCCAAGCACTGGTTTATGCGTCCTGATATCGCCCAATTGACTACGGTCTGGGGTGGAAAATGGCGCGCCTCCGCCAGTAGAAACTAGTGAGGCAAACATCTAAGCAAAAAAAAAAAAAAAATAAACACCCACATACCAGCCCCTTTCAGACATGACTGGCTATAGGTTAATGCGATCCTGGAGGTAACTCTCAAGTTTTTGGTTATCTGTCTCCTTTCTCCTTTTGTTTTGTGCCTCATTTGCCCCCCCCCCCCCCGCACCCCCCTTCCCGGTTGGGGCTCCCTCTGGGTCCACTCGGACAGACACAAAGTGTAGCACGTGAACGCTGGTCAGGGGGCCAGCCCCCCGTCAGGCTATTGCTTATTACAGTACAGCACTGCTCTGTTACATGTAACTGGCGTTGTACCTGGGAACGAACAAATGGCACCACTGTAAATGGTCATGCATGTCGGTAGCGGTGAGTAAATATGGTTGTGCATAAAGCTGGTACTCTGATCATGTAAATCATGTGTTTAAAGTGAGTAAAACTAGATCGGGCTATTCCAAGACACGCTTGGACACACACGTTAGGACACGCACACTAGGACACACAGGCTATGACACACACAGCAGATATTGCCATCAATGTGAAGAGGACGTATCCTAGAATTGCATTCAAGCTCAGGACAATGAGAAGGTGACGGGCATCTCTGACAGATTGAGAATTACACAGACTGAGAACTACACAGATTGAGAACTTCACAGATTGAGAGCTAAACAGATTGAGCACTACACAGATTGAGAGCTACACAGATTGAGAACTACACAGATTGAGAGCTACACAGATTGAGAACTACACAGATTGAGAGCTCAACAGATTGAGAGCTAAACAGATTGAGAACTACACAGATTGAGAGCTACACAGATTGAGAACTACACAGATTGAGAGCTACACAGAGTGCCTTAACAACCTTTTCAAGAGACGGGAAAGCACAGAAGAATGACGAGTTGAATATGTATCATCTGTCATGTCCGCTATCGACATAGACATAGGCTATTCCACTTGACTATGTTTTATTGATAGTGGACTCAGACTTAAGATACTATGATATGATGGACTCAGACTTAAGATACTATGATATGATGGTCTCAGACTTAAGATACTATGATATGATGGTCTCAGACTTAAGATACTGTGATACGATGGTCTCAGACTTAAGAAACTATGATATGATGGTCTCAGACTTAAGATACTATGATATGATGGTCTCAGACTTAAGAAACTATGATATGATAGTCTCAGACTTAAGATACTATGATATGATGGTCTCAGACTTAAGATACTATGATATGATGGTCTCAGACTTAAGATACTATGATATGATAGTCTCAGGCTTAAGATACTATGATATGATGGACTCAGACTTAAGATACTATGATATGATGGACTCAGACTTAAGATACTATGATATGATGGTCTCAGGCTTAAGATACTATGATATGATGGTCTCAGACTTAAGATACTATGATATGATAGTCTCAGGCTTAAGATACTATGATATGATGGACTCAGACTTAAGATACTATGATATGATGGACTCAGACTTAAGATACTATGATATGATGGTCTCAGGCTTAAGATACTATGATACAGAGGACATAATTAATATACTATGATACAGGGGACTTCTTTTGCCATTTGAAATAATGTTTGCACAATATTTGTGTCTGTCTCTTGTTATTTCTCTCTTCTTTCTGTGCAATGTTTTCTTTTTTTATTAAATGTATTTGATTCTTCTTTCTGGTCCACTTCTTTCTCATTATCATCATCAATCTCCCTCTACTTAGCATTATCTTCGCCTTTCTTCTTATGGTCAAACAATGCCCATGATCTCGGCTCTCTATAGCGTTATATTCTATTAGTAAATGCTCAACTGGAACGTCTCAGTGAGCCATGAATGATAAACTGAAACGCCTCACCCAGCCACCAATGATCAAGTTGAACGTCTCCCCAAACTTCTAGTATCTTCTCTCCTTGTTAACCTCTTGTCCGTTTGACCGACATAGCTCCGTAATCTTGAAATGTGCTCCAGCCTCAACACATTCCCAATAAGTCCAGGGGTGCTTCTTCTGACATGCATCTTCAGCTTTCTTGGCTTCCTGTTAAAGTGTTCAATTGTCAAACAGCTTTTCAATCGATCGGCATCTTGCGCTGCCATTTTGCTTCCAGCCTCGATCATCAGAAACATTTAGTACAGTTGAGCCTCTGTTTTCCTGGACTAAATCCACTTCTACCATTTGTTAATGATGATTGATAAAATTACATTGTCATGATCTGACTTAATCTGTGATCATGTTTTATTTGCAGACAATAAATACTTCATTTTCTTTGTTCAACCAGTTTATTTATGGAATTAAAGTTTTCAACAGTTTATTTACTTCGTTGATGTGACATTTATCATCATCACATGCAACATGTGGCGAGCATGGAACTCCCCCTCCTCTTTTCACGTGTGTGGTTTATGAATTTCGCCATTGATCGTCTCCCATGCCATGCCTTCAAGCTGTCCAATATATTCTCTCTCTCTGTTGCCCTGTCTCTGTGATTCCGTCCGCTGCTACCTTGTGTTACAATCCGCCTATTTTTACCTGCCCGAAGTTTCCTGCTGTGTTATATATTCATGTAGCTGCAGTCTATCCCCAGTACATGTTCTGAATAATTCTCAGGTCCCTGCCATCGACATGCAGCTCTTCAAGCATAGAGATCATCTTTACCAAGCTTGGCCTTGTAGGTTGCCTTGGTAAAGTCTATGAAGCACAGAAACTTTTCGATTTTCATCTCAACTAGCTGACCCGTACAGAACATCTGCCCGTCACACTTCATCTTCTTTTCTTTTATCATCTCACTTTCTACCAGGTTGTAGCCCAGTGTGGCCTCACTTTCTACCAGGTTGTAGCCCAGTGTCATGGTCTGTATTTGTCTTTTGCCTCTCTTGTGGCTCGAGTAAAATGTTTCCCATTTTACGGCAGGTCTCGGTTACTCTGTCTATCCACCTTTTCCGCAGTCTACCTCTTGCCCTTCTTTCTGTCGCTCTCCTGTGGAAGGTTGCATGAACAATATGATCTGGTTGCATGAACAATATGATCTGGTTGCATGAACAATATGATCTGGTTGCATGAACAATATGATCTGGTTGCATGAACAATATGATTTCGTTGCATGAACAATATGATCTGGTTACATGAACAATATGATCTGGTTGCATGAACAATATGATCTGGTTGCATGAACAATATGATCTGGTTGCATGAACAATATGATCTGGTTGCATGAACAATATGATCTGGTTGCATGAACAATATGATCTGGTTGCATGAACAATATGATCTGGTTGCATGAACAATATGATCTGGTTGCATTCTCACAATGTGGTCAAAGCCAATTTATTCATTGTTGCTCGATGTGCTGTAGGCAGGGAATTGTTCCAACCTTCTCCCGAATACTCATATTTGTGATTCTGTCTCTTCTGGTGTTGTTAGTGACCTTTCGTAGGCCCCGCATTTCGCAGGTGGTTAACATTTGTTCCTGGGCCTTATGCAATGCCCATGTCTGGCACTGGTAGCACAGGGTTGGGATGAAGTTACTATTTATCATCTGTTTTTATTACTTGGAGGAAATTCTTGGGGTGTCTTAGTAGTGGAGATAGCTGTGACAGAGTTTGCCCTCTCATCTCTATCTTTCTGTCGAGTCTGCCATCATCAGTAAAAACAGTTCTTAAATATTGACATTCTTGTACCTGCTTTATTTTAGTTTCCTCCACACGAACGTCAAGTGGGGTGTTCTGTCTACCTATATTCATTGTCTCTGTTTTTGATGTATTATTATTCACAGTTGCACATTTTGTCGTCAACAAAGAGAAATCCATTGGTACATTCCTGTTCTATATTTGCCTCCTGGGTGATTTTATTCATACAAATGACAAAGACGAGTGGTGACAAAACACAGCCCTGTCTGACGCCTGATGAAATGGGGAACCACTCCGACATGTCGTCTGTTGATCTTACTGCTCTCTGGCAGTCCTGATATAGGGCTCTGATGTTACTTCTTGCAGTCCATAATCTGCCACAATCTCCAATAATTGACTTATGTTGACTCTATTAAACCTCTTTCTTGATCTATGAATATAAGGCTGTTGTTTCCATCATATTCTATAGACTGTTCACATATTTGTCTCAACGTAAATATTGTGTCTGTGCAGCTCTTTCCTCTCCTGAACCCGAACTGATTATTTGCTAGGTGGGGTTCCAGAATTGGTCTTGCTCTTTTTTCTAGTATCTTTGCAAATATCTGGCCAGTGTGGCTTAGAAGACAGATTCTCCTATTCGTTATGCTCTTGCTTGTTGGCCTAATTTTTCCAGATGGGAACGATGATTGCTCGTTGCAAATCTGTCTGTACCTTTCTCGACGTCCAGACCACATTCTATATTCTGGTCAGCCAGTCCACTGCAGTTATCCTGAAAGCCAGCAGCATTTCTGTTGTGAATATCATCTATGCCTGCTGCCCTATTTTTTCTTGCTATCTTGCAGGGCTGCTTCGTCTCCTGATCTCCATATTTCTAAGATTGCACTCCGTTTCACTCTCCATTTGGTGCTGTGGTGGCTCATACTTTCCCAGGTCTATACTTTTCTGGGTCTAGCAACTCACTAAAGTATTCTCTGCATCTGTTTCTTATGACTTGGCTGTTGGTGAGTGGTTCTTTGCACAGTGTTTATAATTATTGATACATTTTAATTTTTCTCTCTCACTCTCATGCCTTGATACCCAGGTAAAAATGTCTATGTGATGCTTTACATAAACTTGCTACCTGCTCTCCATATCTTGTCCATGAATCAGATTTTACAATTTGTACTGGTTTTTTTCTTTCTTTCCCTTCGTTTTGTCTGTGAGCGCATCATTTCAACTACACAACAAGAAAGAAACAATAACATTGTCACACTGAAAAATTGTTTAATAAAAGATAAGACAGTAAATTTGAAATCAAATAAAAATACAGTTTTCTTTTATTATTTCATTTCAAATTTAGAATAATGAAACTCAATATCAGTGAGTCTAGAAATCATTAAAACAATGAAACTCAATATCAGTGAGTCCTGAAATCATTAAAACAATGAAACTCAATTTCAGTGAGTCCTGAAATCATTAAAACAATGAAACTCAATATCAGTGAGTACTGAAATCATTAAAACAATGAAACTCAATATCAGTGAGTACTGAAATCATTAAAACAATGAAACTCAATATCAGTGAGTACTGAAATCATTAAAACAATGAAACTCAATATCAGTGAGTACTGAAATCATTAAAACAATGAAACTCAATATCAGTGAGTACTGAAATCATTAAAGCAATGAAACTCAATATCAGTGAGTACTGAAATCATTAAAACAATGAAACTCAATATCAGTGAGTCCTGAAATCATTAAAACAATGAAACTCAATATCAGTGAGTCCTGAAATCATTAAAACAATGAAACTCAATATCAGTGAGTACTAAAATCATTAAAACAATGAAACTCAATATCAGTGAGTCCTGAAATCATTAAAACAATGAAACTCAATATTAGTGAGTCCTGAAATCCTTAAAACAATGAAACTCAATATCAGTGAGTCCTGAAATCATTAAAACAATGAAACTCAATATCAGTGAGTACTAAAATCATTAAAACAATGAAACTCAATATCAGTGAGTCCTGAAATCATTAAAACAATGAAACTCAATATCAGTGAGTACTGAAATATTTGAAACAATGAAACTCAATTTCAGTGAGTCCTGAAATCATTAAAACAATGAAACTCAATATCAGTGAGTACTGAAATCATTAAAACAATGAAACTCAATATCAGTTGAGTACTGAAATCATGAAAAATGTATCAATAATTAACATTGATGAAACCATTTGGGGAACAAAAATCTCCACCATAATGAAAATAGGATAAAATCTGTGAAACAAATGACATTACCATTTCCCATAACATTTATTTGACAAACTTGTGTACCAATAAAAAAAATGAGCCTTTGCGCTACATGGAATATTAAAATAGAACCCTTTTACTTGGAACTTAATACACTGTATGCAAATTCAGTCAATATTTTTAGTCATATATACATTTGATGAGTATTTAGAAAATGTAGTGAAAATCTACAATAAACATAATGAACCGGTGACACAATAAAAAGACATCATTCTGAAAACAATTATTGGTGGTAACTAATTATTCTAAAGATTAACGACTCTCACTCACCATAAAGGTCATACTAATGCGCTCACTGGTTTTTTCATTATTCCTCTACGCCTGCAAAACATGGACTATTACAGCAGACCTCCAGAGAAGAATCCAGGACATGGAGATGAGATGTTTTAGAAGACTCCTAAATATCACCAACAAAGAAAGTATCACAATTGATAAAGTATGACGTAGAATAGAGAATGCAAGTCAATAATCAAAGAAAACATTGTCATGCATTTAGACAAATGTAATCTAATTAGAAATAGTCAGCTTTGGTTTACTAGAGGGAGATCATGCTTAACAAATCTATTATAATTCATGGAGTAGGTTACTAAAATGATAGATAAAGGGGAGTCAGTGGATGTTATTTATCTGGACTTTGCAAAGGCCTTTGATAGAGTACCTCATCAAAGATTATTTCGAAAGTTAAAATCACATGGAATAGGTGGGGAAGTTGCCAAATGGATTGAAAATGGGTTAACGGGAAGAAGGCAGAGGGTGTGCATAAATAAGGAGTACTCTGAGTGGTGTGAAGTGAAAAGTGGTGTGCCACAGGGCTCGGTTTTGGGACCAATTTTGTTCTTGATATATATAAATGATTTGGACATTGATATGAGATCCATGATTGCAAAATTTGCTGATGACACAAAACTATGCAGTAGTGTCTCATCTAAAGCGGAAGTGGATATATTGATGTCGGATTTAGATAAAATTCGAGAATGGTCAGTAAGATGGCAAATGGAGTTTAATGTAAGTAAATGTACAGTCATCCACATGGGTAGATCCAATTTGAAACATAATTACAGAATGGAAGAAAACAATATTAGAAAGATAGATAAGGAAAGGGACCTAGGGGTTATAATAGATCATACAGGAAAGGTGAGTGAGCAAGTTAAGGTAGCAGTGAAAAAGGCAAATGCAATGTTAGGTATGATAAAAAGAAATATTAAACATAGGAGCAATGAAGTGATCGTCAAACTGTATAAAGCATTAGTTAGACCTAGATTGGAGTACTGTGAACAGGTGTGGAGTCCTTATCATAGACGGGACATAAACATACGAGAAAGAATACAGAAAAGAGCGACAAAGATGATAGTGGGATTCCAGAATTACAGTTATGAGGAACGACTCAGAAAAACCGGCCTACAGTGTCTCGAAGAGAGAAGAATTCGTGGTGACTTAATACAGGTTTATAAGATGATCAGAGGAATGGATAAATTAGACTATAACAAGTTTTTTAAAATACAGCCACCTACAATAACACGAGGGCATAGCTACATGCTGACTAAAGAGAGGTCCAGGTTAGATATTAGGAAATATTTTTTTAGTCAGAGAGTGGTGTCTGCTTGGAATGCATTGCCAGGGGAGGTAGTGGAGGCAGGGACAGTTAATGCATTTAAGAATAAACTGGATGCGCATAGCTTTTAGAGCAAGGTGATTTAAATGTAACTGGTTGTATACAGACTCTGCAGGGTCTTCTAAACCAGTATAAAGACGTTAAGTTAAGTTAAGTTAAGTGGACTGTAGAACAACCTCCTCACAACGATCAAAAGGAAAAAGCTGACTTGGTATGGCCACGTCTCGAGGTCCAATGGACTTGCAAATACCATACTACAGGGAACAGTACAGGGCAAGCGAAGGTGAGGACGTCCAAATAAACTATGGGAAGACAACATCCATGAATGGACTAACCTACGACCCGACAGAGAGGGATAGCGCAGGATTGTAGAGGAATCAGCAGGGGTGCCCCAAATATCTCAAGAGGTAAGAAGAACTGAAATGAAAAATTCTAAAACATTCTAGAATAGAAAATCATATTTTGAAAAAGTGACATGCCCATTAACACTTAACGTTAATCACTAGAATTGTTATTTATGTATAGAGAAAGTAAAAAACATGTTATAGAATTTCTTATTGAGCACAGTTTGTGATATAACAATTCTGACACAGGAAACTTATGTAATTGCTTCATAGTTTCTGTCACATTAGAATATCTGCCATCAATATATGTTAATATCTCATCGTGCTCAGGCAAAATTCAAGTTAAAAATCTTCTCAAATTATTCTAGGGATATTAGCCCCACAGAGAATATGTCGCAAAAAAAGGGGACTGTGTGGCTAAAACTTGAGGTCTTGGTTATGTGGATAGCAGAGCGGCTTAGATGGCACCTGACAGGCTGCGGGCCTACCTTGATCTAATTTCCACTTCCACCAGTCTCTATAATAGGCGATTGTATATTCCAAGGGCTAACAGATGCTGGGATTGACCTGGCAAGTCACCGGTGGATTTTCACCTGCCAAAAAAATATGAAACAAAGGAGGTCACACCTCCCCACGACATCTAACGACATAAGTGGACTGAAGATAGATCTCATGATGGGTGTGGAGTACTTTTATATTCAATGCAGGATGATATTAATTACCTTATAGATCTATTTAAGGAGGCTGCATGGCCTAGGGGTGGAGCGTCCATTTCACAATCCTAATGCACCCTGTTTGAATCACACTCGTGGCCAGTTTGGCAGACATGGTTTTTTTTGTGCTCCTCTGCGTACGGAAAGTAACGACAACCTACCGTATTGTACGCCTAATAATTAAATCTCGTCTAGGTCTCTAGTTAACATTGTGGTCCAGATCATGCTTCTCTTAACGTCGTACAGTTTGTCCTTAAATTGAGATAGATACTATGTAGTGACAATGCTCATCAACTGAATGTTGCAACTTGATCATTGTCTACATATCATAAATATTTAATTAAAAACAAAATATTCTTACTTTAAAAATAGAAAGCCTACTATCTTTCACCGATACTCAATTTCAATTTGGCCAAAGAATTTAAACTCACATCTGAAAAGCAAATTTTAAAAAATTAATTAAATGGAGCCCTCTTTTTTGAAGCAATGTTTGGCACATGTATTTGTAACCAATTTGAAATATGCTGAACACATATTGTTTTGAATCTGCAGTGGTCTGCGCGCAGTTTGAATAGTATAACTTGATCTCTTCTTGGCAAGAAATGGTAGGCCATTGTCGGCTTTCATGGAACAAGTTTTCCTGTCTCCGACCATCTTTGGCAGCTGAATCCACATCCTTCTAGTTTCCTGTCTCAGACCTGGCAGCTGAATCCACATCTTTCTAGTTGCCTGTCTCAGACCTGGCAGCTGAATCCACATCTTTCTAGTTGCTTTGAAATTGACCTCACGCTCTCTCTTAACCAGAGTAGAAAGAGTAGCCAGCGACACTTTGTTGTCGATTTAGATATATTTGACATTTCAAAAAAAATCTACCATATCTTGTTTGTTGACATGTCAGAATTCCTGAATCTTATATTTGCTTCAGTGGCATCAAATGTTTGCAAGAGGGAGCAGCCGGCATAATTTCAACCTCCATTTGGCCACATGGCTGGCAGGTGAACAATACTAACCACTTCTGCCTGAGGTGTTGAGGTTTAACAAAAAGAGTTTCAGCCCATTCCATCAACTGCGTTCCTATTGTCTTTGTTTCAGTCTAGTCCATGGTCATTTATAGACTGTCTTATGTCATCAGCCCAGTGGACATTGGACTGTAGTGGTGATTCTGGATACTATATATATATATATATAAAATATATATATAAAATATATATATAAAATATATATATAAAATAAATATATAAAATCCTTATTTATGAACACTCTCTGCCTTCTTCTCGTTAAACATGTTTCTTTCTATCTATTTGCCAACTTGGCTACATTTTACATATGATTTCAACTTATTAAACAATCTTTGATGAGGTACTCTATCAAGCACCTTTGCTAAAAATGATCACTTCTTGGCAAGGAATAGTATACCTTCTAATCAATCCATGACTCAAAACAATTGACTGTCCATGTGGAGAATAAGTCTTTAAGAAATACATACCAAGTATTCTTGTCATCTGTGGCAGCTGAATTCTAATCTTTCTAGTATCTTTGATATTTGACAAAGCTTCTGAGTCTTCCATGAATGACTGAATGGAATGAAGATTTTCTGTCCTTAATGTGAATGAATAAAATTGAAATCTGAAATAAAAATTAATAAAATAAATGAACTGCAACCCCCTTTTAAAAAACTAACAATAGGTACATGTCTGTAATTTGCTGAACAGATACTTGTTCAATCTGCAGAAGCCTGTTTCAGTTTGAATACTGTAACATAACTTAACTTTTTTAAACTGGTTTAGATGGCTTTGCAGAATCTGTTTACAGTCAGTATATCCCACTCAATGTGATCTAAACAAAACTAAAAAAGTAAGTCGCATGTCCTTTTACAGAACGTCGCTTCTTACAACCGCCATCTATTTGGCTGTTATAAGTTTCTTGTCAAGCGTGCAGTACGGTAGGTTGTCAAGTGTGCAGTACGGTAGGTTGTCAAGTGTGCAGTACGGTAGGTTGTCAAGTGTGCAGTACGGTAGGTTGTCAAGTGTGCAGTACGGTAGGTTGTCAAGTGTGCAGTACGGTAGGTTGTCAAGTGTGCAGTACGGTAGGTTGTCAAGTGTGCAGTACGGTAGGTTGTCAAGTGTGCAGTACGGTAGGTTGTCAAGTGTGCAGTACGGTAGGTTGTCAAGTGTGCAGTACGGTAGGTTACCATTACTTTCCGTACGTGGAGGAGCATTAGCCCAAGAAAAAAACTCAGTGTTGATCAAACCGGACACAAATGGGAATCAAACCCAGAACGGTGGGATTGTGAAAACCGAGCGTGTTTCACCCCTAGGCCACGCAAAGTGCATCAAATCTATTTCTAAATGCGTTAACTGACCCTGCTTGCACTATTTCTTGTGAAAATGCATTCCAAGCATTCACTACTCTCTGACTAAAAAAATATTTCCAAATTTCTACACATGCCCTTTCCTTAATTAATTGATGCTGCATCCTTTTGTTCTTGTAGCCGGATGAGCTTTGAAAACTTCTTAAACTGCATTTATCTTTTCCCTAGAAAAATGTATAAATCGATATTAAGTCGCCTCAAATTATTTTCCGTTCTATACACGTCAGATTGGTGCCTCTGTCGTCCCCTGTAACCATATTTCAGGAATGCACATATCCGTTCTGACATTCTTCTTTCTATCCATTCTAGTGTGATTATATCCCCTGTTCAATAAAGACTAAACACTTGAACATAATACTCCAATCTAGGTCTAACTAATGCTCTATGTAGTTTGACTATCACTTCCTTACTAATATGTTTATTCGAGTAGCAAATGTCGGGGGCTATAAGGAAGGATATGCACCTCTGGTTGTAACTTTAAAAAAAATTTTAATTGGTATAGTGGCTTGGCTTTGTTCGTTCTCAATCTTTCAGGGTTTGTAGGATTCTCGCACAGATTGTGGCCTATTCAATTCCGAAAGACTGAAAGCCAAGACCAAAATAAACAGGGTGCTAATGAGAGAACTGCTCTTTGCGGATGATGCCGCAATTACGACTCACTCAGAGGAGGAACTACAAAGCTTACTATCTGCATTTCCGCATGCCTGCTGTGAGTTCGGGTTAACAATCAGCAAAACGAAAACACAAGTTATGGTCCAAGGTGCAAACAAACCACCAGTAGTCTCCATTGATGATGAAGCTCTCGATGTAGTAGATCACTTTACGTACTTAGGATCCTCAGTCAATAATAAACTATCCCTGGACCAAGAGATCAATATCAGGAAAGCCAGCAACAACAAAGTGCAGATTAACAAAAAAGGTCTGGGAGAACAAGAAGCTTACTGTTAAAACAAAAAACACTTGTTTACCGGGCCTGTGCCCTCAGCACTGTTCTTGACGGCAGTGAGACATAGTCTACCGACATGCACCAGGAGAGGTGGCTAAACAGCTATCACATGAAGTGCCTGCGTAGAATCCTGGGAGTTAGGTGGCAAGACAAGATCACCAACACAGAGGTGTTGGAGAGAACAGGCACTGTCACAGTCTTTTCCATGTTTAGTCATCGGAAACTCAGATGCCTGGGACACATTCGGATGATGGATGATGGCAGAATAACAAACTATCTTTTATGTGGGAAATTACAGTTGGGAAAAAGGTCTCGGTGCCGGCCACTACTTTGGTACAAGGATGTGTGCAAGCCAGATAAGAATGGCCATGCGAGGCCGCACACGGTCCTGACTTTCTTTGCTCACACTGTGGGAGACGCTTCTCTGCGCGGATTGGTCTTACGAGTCACATTCGTTACCGTCATGGACTGTAGTTGCATACCTTTTCAAAGCACAATTACTATCGTCTGACAAGACGGAAAGAGCCAATCATGTGTAGGATGTCTGGAAGTCAGCTGCTACCAGTTTGTGTATTTGGTCATCCAGAGGGAAGTCCGGTTTATAGGTTTATTTGACTGTTGTATACAGTCATACTGTTGACTTTGTCTGTGATACTTGTCATCTTTGTATCGTGTTACGAGCGCAGAGATTAAGCCCTGGTATTGCTGCATCTAAAATCTGTTGGAGATGACACCCCTGCTACCTTGTTGGAGATGACACCCCTGCTACCTTGTAGGTTACCTGTTCTGGGAAAGGCTTCGGGAGTAAACCCTAAGGAAAAATCTGCATCCGGTACTTAGCTCCAGGCATCTCAATAATGTCATACCACTGAACAAAGGCAGCTCAGGACGAGATAGTGAGGTTGACATATTCCGCAAACCATCCTCACTTTAATACAAATCACCACCACGCAAGTCATCCATTTCAGCGGACAGGGCAAAAGGGAAAGATTTATCTCATGGTAGAAAAGAGAGTGTGGTCTTCATCACTAGGGATGGACGAACAGAATGAGTGGTCTACATGACACTGTTTCTGTTTCTAAGTATCGACGTCACTGCACTCCTTTCTTTCTCTCCTCTAGTCTCCCCTTCCTCTTCTACTGCGTCCACCTTCCTTGGCGCCATTTGCTGGAGACATCGACGTCAGAGCACGAACTCCGTAGCTCCTGCGATGACTCTTATGTGTGGTTTGTCATCAGAGTTTTCCTTCTCCTAGAAGAGTTGCCTGCTGGGCTAACGAGTCTCCTCTGCTCGGTTTGTGGTTGATTGTCTCCGCCATGTTTATTGCTGTGTCACATTATTGTACGTGTTAATCCGACCAATCGTGTCTTCCAATTCACGGTCAGCTTGTAGAGAAATCACTGCACAATCAATGACGATCCGTGAAATCTTACTGACCGATCACTTGGTACACACTGGATCTGTTCTAAGGTTACTTCCTGCACCCCACAATGTTGGTATAAACTACCACCATCGGAGAACATAGACTCCTTGTCGCGGTACAGGTAACGCTGAACCTAGACCAGGTGTGTCGTCCTTGTAAGTCAGTCCAGTCCAGGTGTGTCGTTCTAGTAAGTCAGTTCAGACCAGGTGTGTCGTTCTAGTAAGTCAGTCCAGACCAGGTGTGTCGTTCTAGCTAGTCAGTCCAGACCAGGTGTGTCGTCCTAGTAAGTCAGTCCAGACCTTGCGGGCTACCTTCCTAGGTCTTCGATCTCCATCTTCCCAGAACTTCTGGTTTTAAAGTGCCAGTGGCACATTGCCATTGTGCCACCAGCAAACCAGTAGCTGGGTCCTGGTGCCATGGGCTGTAGAAGAGGCGAGCCAGTAGTTGGGTCCTGGTGCCTTGGGCTGTAAGAGAGGCGAGCCAGGGAAGCTTTTAATTGGTGTTGAGAGTGTAGCCTCAAGCCGTGACTATGACAAGACATGGCTCCATTCACTTGTTGCTAGATGTGATATCATTCAAACCATTGTGATTTTATTGATTAACGTTATGTGACGTCTTGTCATAAGCTTGATACGAATTAATTAAATCATGTGATGTGATTTAGATAGTAAATGTTTTGTGATATGAATGAGAAACAAAGTGATTTATGTCAAATTGTGAAAACAGATTTGTTGGGTTGGATTACATTCATAACCGTCACATACACTCAGAGGCACAACTGCAACTACAACACAACCACAACACAATGATCACACAACCACCACATAACCACAACACAACAATCACACAACCACCACACAACCACAACACAATGATCAGACAACCACCACACAACCACAACACAATGATCACACAACCACCACATAACCACAACACAACCACCGCACAGAAGCCATCTGGTAAGAAAATGAAACCACGTGATCATCTGTCACACCATAGCTCTTCCCCCAGCTGAGCTGTGTCGTGGGGCTGGGGAGTGTGTAGGGAGGGAAGCGTGTAGGGAGGGGAGTGTGTAGGGAGGAGAGTATGTAGGGAGGGAGCGTGTAGGGAGGGGAGTGTGTAGGGAGGGGAGTATGTAGGGAGGGGAGTGTGTAGGGAGGGGAGCGTGTAGGGAGGGGAGTGTGTAGGGAGGGGAGCGTGTAGGGAGGGGAGCGTGAAGGGAGGGGAGCGGGAAGGGAGGGGAGCGTGAAGGGAGGGGAGTATGTAGGGAGGGGAGCGTGTAGGGAGGGGAGCATGTAGGGTGGGGAGTGTGTAGGGAGGGGAGCGTGTAGGGAGGGGAGCGTGAAGGGAGTGGAGCGTGAAGGGAGGGGAGTGTGTAGGGAGGGGAGCGTGTAGGGAGGGGAGTATGTAGGGAGGGGAGCGTGTAGGGAGGGGAGTGTGTAGGGAGGGGAGTGTGTAGGGAGGGGAGCGTGTAGGGAGGGGAGTATGTAGGGAGGGGAGCGTGTAGGGAAGGGAGTGTGTAGGGAGGGGAGTGTGTAGGGAGGGGAGTGTGTAGGGAGGGGAGTGTGTAGGGATGGGAGTGTGTAGGGAGAAGAGTGTGTAGGGAGGGGAGTGTGTAGGGAGGGGAGTGTGTAGGGAGGGGAGTATGTAGGGAGGGGAGTGTGTAGGGAGGGGAGCGTGTAGGGAGGGGAGTGTGTAGGGAGGGGAGTGTAGAGAGGGGAGTTTAGAGAGTGGAGTTTAGAGCGGGGAGTGTAGAGAGGGGAGCATGTCTGAAGGTGGGGAAGTGGGTAGAAAGGTAAGAGGGTAGGAAGGTAAGAAACATAGCGGTGAGGGATTAGGTACCGCTTCAAAGTACCACATCGCTCCAGTCTACCCGGCTATAAATATATACCCGCCTAAATGTTAGGGAAGAAATGTCAGCGGATAAAGAAAATGATATCTCCATCTCACAATTTGGATACAATTAATTCTCAGCCACAGCCTCGCCGATGGCAGTGCCCGGCATGGGAGAACTACACTTGAATTGTGTGCTCTCTTCCTTCGCCGCCCGTCAGACCTGGAGTTAAATCATCAGACACAAGATGTCATTAGTCTAATGAGAGATGGAGACAGGACCTCCTGCAGCTTGAGGCGCTGCCTGGAGAGCTCAACCGATCAGCGGATGCCAATCTAACAAGTGTCTGGTGTCTGTAGTTTCATGTCTGCCTCAGGACAGACTACACCCACGACTATCACACACAGCCTCGTGCAAGATTCATCATCATCCTCATCATTGTCCTCCTTTTCATGGTCAACCCTTTCCTACTTAGTCAAATTATTGAAACGGCCAACCCTTTCCTACTTAGTCAAATTATTGAAACGGCCAACCCTTTCCTACTTAGTCAAATTATTGTAACGGCCAACCCTTTCCTACTTAGTCAAATTATTGAAACGGCCAACCCTTTCCTACTTAGTCAAATTATTGAAACGGCCAACCCTTTCCTACTTAGTCAAATTATTCTAACGGCCAACCCTTTCCTACTTAGTCAAATTATTGTAACGGCCAACCCTTTCCTACTTAGTGTCATTATTGTAACGGCCAAACCTTTCCTACTTAGTGTCATTATTGTAACGGCCAACCCTTTCCTACTTAGTGTCATTATTGTAACGGCCAAACCTTTCCTACTTAGTCAAATTATTGTAACGGCCAACCCTTTCCTACTTAGTCAAATTATTGTAACGGCCAACCCTTTCCTACTTAGTGTCATTATTGTAACGGCCAAACCTTTCCTACTTAGTCAAATTATTGTAACGGCCAAACCTTTCCTACTTAGTCTCATTATTGTAACGGCCAAACCTTTCCTACTTAGTCTCATTATTGTAACGGCCAACCCTTTCCTACTTAGTCTCATCATTCTAACGGTATAACATAACCAAGTGGAGCAGAGGAGTTGGGACAAGAAACTTGTTCTCAGAGAGCCAAAAATTAACGAAAGACATATATTTCATCTCAGCTGGAAAAACAAGTTCAAACTAAGCTTTTTCAGGGTTTTTACTAGCGACACAAGAGATAGAGAGAGGGAGAGAGAGAGGGAGAGATAAAGAGGGTTGGGGTGGGGGTGGGGGGTGAGATGTCAGCTGTACGTTGGAGACTGTTATGATGGGTGGCGCTTTAGCCCAACCCATTTCCTGTGGTGCCTAGTGTCACAGACAGAGGGTGGAGGTAGTAAGCGACACAATATTTAACGACAAAACTGGCAATGGCATATCCAATGGAGGACAAGAAGGACAGCTTCCGGGTCAGGTCTCAGGGGGAGGAACTTGTCAGATTGATAAGTGCTACAGGCCCAATAGTGATTGCAGTGGCTCGCTGGGCAGTGAGATAGGGACAGAGGTACTTCGTGATATTTGGCTATGTTTAGTAACGCGCCTAAGGAGCAAATAAAACTATTAACTTAACTGAACTTAACATCTTTATACTGTTTAGAAGACTCTGCAGATTCTGTTTAAAACCAGTTTAATTTACATTTCTTTGCCATAAAAGCTATGCGCATGTAATCTATTCTTAAATGCATTAATTTTCCCTGCTTCCACTACTTCCTGTAGTAATGCATTCCAAGCATTCACCACTCTCTGACTAAAAAAAGTTTCATAATATCTAACCTGGACCTCTCTTTAGTTAATTTGTAGCTATGCCCTCTTGTTCTTGTCGGTGGTTTCATGTTGAAAACAAACATGTTGCAGTCTAATGTATCAGTTGTTTTGATTATATTATAAACCTGTATTAAATCACTTCGAATTCTTCTCTTTTCTAAACACCGTAGACCGGTTTTTCTGAATCTTTCCTCATCTCTAACTCTGGAATCCCACTATCTTCTTTGTTTCCTTTCCAGCATGTTTATATTCCCTTTTCGATAAAGACTCCAATCTAGGTCTAACTAAAGCTTTATACAGTTTAACTATCACTTCCTTGCTCATATGTTTAATATTTCTTTTTTTCATACCTAACATTGCATTTGCCTTTTTCCACTGCTACCTGGACTTGCTCACTGACCTTACCTGTATGATCTTATATAACCTCTAGGTCACTTTCCTTTTCTATATTACTAATATTGTTCTCTCCCATTCTGTAATTATGTTCCATATGGGATCTACCCATGTGGATGACTGTACATTTATCAACATTAAACTCCGTTTGCCAGCTCTCAGACCATTCTCGAATTTTATCTAAATCTGACTCAATATATCCACTTCTGCTTCAGATGAGACACTCTTACATAATTTTGTGTCATCGAAGAATTTTGTAACCATGGATCCGATATTAATGTCCAAATCGTTTATATATATGAAGAACAAAATTGGTCACAAGTTGTTAGCGAGGGACATTTTGGAAGAGGTGTCAGGTAGGTTTACCACTGTGAGTTCCAAGGGCATTGCACTATTACCTAATGGATGGAAGGGTGAGCCAACCTCAGCGACACGATGCAAGACATCTGTTCACTTCGAGTGACAGGTTAAGAACGATGTGTATACGAAAAAGGTCATGCAAACACCTGGGGTGCAGACACCTGGGGTGCTACCATCTGGGATACAAACACCTGAGATGCAAACCCAAAAAATTGTGGAAGGTAAGGGCAGGTGTAGGTCTCTCAAGTTAAGTGCTTGCGTCTGCTGGGATCGATAACAAACTGGGGTCATAAACTCAGTGGCAGTGAGAATATCGCTATTTCTCTCTTACTCTTATGTTCGGAGCTGAGGTGGGGGTTCGGAGCTGACCACTCTGGCGTTCCGATTCAGGGAAGTATGGGTTGGTGACAGCCACATGCCACCACGACCGGCCACAACATTTAGAGTGACACGGATTCGGGGATAATCATCAAATAACAACTAGTTGGGGGTAATTCCAACCTAGAGTGAGGACTAAGTCAGACAGCCAACACACATACTAATTCCACAGCAAGCAGGCTTTAGACAGCACAGATCCACTGAGGATCAGATCACCCTCATAGCCCAGGAAATAGAGGATGCCTACCAGGAGCAAAAACACACAGTAGCGGTCTGGGTGGATCTGGAAAGAGGGACTTAAAGTCAAGCTACAAAGAATTGAAGTTTGTGGGAAAATGTACAAATGGATCAGCCACTACCTCAAAAACAGAACAGCCAGAGTTCAAGTACAAGTGCAGATGAGCAAAAAGGGGACACTTGAGCAGGGAGTACCCCAAGGGGGAGTACTGTCACCCCCACTTTTCCTGGTGTATATAAATAACATAACAGAGAATATACCAAGAAGAGTTAAAAGCTCAATGTTTGCAGACGATCTGGCAATGTGGACCTCTGAAAAGAATCTCACCATAGCAAGAAATCGGATGCAGCAGGCCCTAACATCGCTAGAAGAGTGGGCGAACTCATGGCTGGTCAAAATAAATGAGGAAAAAATAACATAAACGATATTCTCTCTTTCAAACAAACCCCAAAACACCAAAATAAGTCTTAACGGCAAATACCTGCAGCCGAACGACAACCCAAACTACCTGGGAGTCACATTTGATCGGCGCATGACATGGAAAAGTCAGATCGAGAGAAACCGAATGAGAGCCAGACAAAGAATGGCAATCATGAGGAAACCATTGCGGCATGAACAACAGCAGCAAAGGCGAACTTTGATAAAATTAGCAAACTTCAAAACCAAGCCATGAGAGTTAAAACAGGAGGCATGAAGTCAACGCCAATTGCAGAACTTGAAAAGATTATCAAACTGCAATCCATGACCGACAGAAGAGACTGCAGAGCCCAGCAGAGAAACTCAGAAGACTGACTGACCATCCAATGCACCAGAAACTAAAACATTTTGGAAATGGGAAACTAAAGCGGAGAAACTTTGCAGAAATAGCCAAAGCAAAGATGAACGAAGACTCTATGAACGCACTAACAACACCAAAGCCCATCCCTACTGTACGAAAACCTACCTGGAGGCAGCATATATTTCCATAGGTGGAAGAAAATGTACCAGGTATTGGAAACAAAAACAGCCAGACTGAAAAAGAAAGAAGAGATACAACCCTGAGGTACATAACGGAAAACTACCCAAGCATGGACTGGACCCATGCATACACCGACGGTTCTGTAACAAAAACAACACAGAACGGAGGGGCAGGTGTATTCCTGAGTCTACCAAATGGCAGAAAAATAACACTGTCAGTGGCAACTGGAAAATACATAAGCAATTTCAGAGCGGAGGCAGAGGCCACTGAAGGCTGCAGTAGAAGAAATGGTGACAGGTAAAAGGAATGAAAGCCATACAGTCCTGCTTACAGATGCACTGGCCGTAGTCGCAGAACTAAACAGCAAGAAAAATACTGAACTAAATGATTTAAGAGCAGTACTCTGTCAACTATGCCAGCAGTCCGCACCGAAAAGAGTAGTGGTAGAGTGGGTTCCATCCCACTGTAACATCCAAGGCAACGAGGAGGCAGACAGACTGGCAAAAGAAGGTGCAAGACTACCACAACCAGATCCTAATGTGACATACGAAGAGTCAAAACGGCTTTTTATAGCTAGATACATGACCAAATGGGAAACCGAACATACTGGTTACACCAAAAAATGATGCCTATTACCAGTTGAACAGAAGAGAGCAGGTCGTGGTCTTCAGACTTCGCACTGGCCACAATAGACTGAGGTACCACCTATTCAACAAATTGAAGATAGGTGGCACTGACGAATGCTCGTGTGGTACCCAGAAAATAACCGCTGAACATCTGATGCAAAACTGCCTGACATACTAGGATCAGAGAAAGCAGATGTGGCCATCACCAGTGGCAACACTAGACAAGCTCTATGGCAGTGTCGACAGCCTCAGGATGACCGCTGCTTTTTTCGAAAAATTAAAGGTTGACGTCTGACAGCGTAAGAAGAAGAAGAAGAAGAAGACAGCCAACAGAAAACCATTGGACAGCCATGATGTTGCTTGAAACTATAAAATATTCTGCAAAGATGAATTCAGAAGACTAGCTAGGAGAGAGATTGATAGACTGTTAGTAGTTTAGCAGACTGGCTAGGAGAGAGATTGATAGGCTGTCAGTAATCTAGCAGACTGGCTAGGAGAGAGATTGATAGGCTGTCAGTAATCTAGCAGACTGGCTAGGAGAGAGATTGATAGATTGTTATTAGTTTAGCAGACTGGCTAGGAGAGAGATTGATAGGCTGTCAATAGTCTCGCCGACTGGCTAGAAGAGGGATTGATAGACTGTTAGTAGTTTAGCAGACTGGCTAGGAGAGAGATTGATAGACTGTTAGTAGTTTAGCAGACTGGCTAGGAGAGATATTGATAGACTGTTAGTAGTTTAGCAGACTGGCTAGGAGAGATATTGATAGACTGTTAGTAGTTTAGTAGACTGGCTAGGAGAGAGATTGATAGACTGTTAGTAGTTTAGCAGACTGGCTAGAAGAAAGATTGATAGGTTGTTAGTTGACTAGAAGGCTGGCTAGGAGATCGACTGGCTAGAAGAGATATTTATAGGCTGTTATTTGTCTAGCAGACTGAGAGATAAGAGTGAGTTTGCAGGGTGACTTAACCAGCATACACCTAGAGTCTTGGCAACTCGCTCTATAACTTTATGTTGAACACCCTGTGAAAAGTAAGAGATCTGAATGTGTGTCGTACGTGCAGAACACCAAGCGAACGATGCGTGATCTAGTGCATGTGAATGTAAGAATACGTAAAGAGATCGAAGTAATTGTGAATGTACAGATCGTCTAAGTAATGAATGTATGTGATATTAGTAAGAGTAATGAATGTATGTGGTATTAGTAAGAGTAATGAATGTATGCGGTATTAGTAAGAGTAATGAATGTATGTGGTATTAGTAAGAGTAATGAATGTATGTGGTATTGTGCAGGACATTTTGGTAACAACGTATGTTCTGAGGTATGTGTATGCACAGATCGTCTGAGTATGTGACAGACCACAAGTGAGTACGTGATCCGACTATAAGTGATGTGATCTAATTGCATCTGAATGCACAGATCGCCTGAGTATGCGTAAACTGATTGTATGTGAATGTACAGATCACCTGACTGAAGGTGATCTGATTGTTTGTAAATGCACAGAACAGAGTACGCAATACGTACTGAGGACCAGTTTGTTGAGTATGTGTTGATTGTGTGTTGTGTGAGTATGTGTTGAGTGTGCAGTAAAGGAAATGTAGAGGCAATAACTGGATTAGCTAGTATGGAGAAACTATTCAAAAGCTAGTGCTTAAAACCTCCTTTTAATATATTATGATTATTTAGTTCAGATGTTTTTTGTTTTTATTGCTAATATTGTTTTGTGCAGATTGTTATGAAATATGTTACATTTTGTTAGATAGTGTTTACTGTGTGAAGTCTACTCGTGGTGTGGATACACGTTGTAACAATTTAGATAAGTAACTTCTCAGTGAAACATAGGCTGCCACATTACAACCCCACAATACATTGCTAATCAAATATAGCCTGTAATAAAAATATATATCAGTATTTGTTTGGGGTGAATTAAGGGACAGGTTTCCGTTTATCTTTATCTGAGATTTTACTTATTTTTTTTTAAATAAAATGTTATCGACCTGTCCTCCCTGTTTCCCATAATGGAATGTCCCACTACAGTCATCAGCTGTCACATGCGTTTGATGGGAACACAGGGAACTCTGTGTGGAGTGAATTAAGGAACACGCACTTCTTTTTCTCTCTCACTATTATTATCTCTGTGTTCTCTGTGTGTCTCTCTCTCTGTCTCTCTCTCTCTCTCTCTCTCTCTCTCATTCCGATCATCTCCCCTCAGTCATGGGTCAATGGTCCCTGACCTAGACCTGCAGATGTGGGCGCTGGTCAGCAGCAGCGTCTTCTAGTCTACGGGGGGGGGGGGGGGGGGCTGCTGTCGAGAGGTACCGCATTCTCCTCTCAAATCGTCAAGGAAACGGTGGACGATCGACTCCCACACGTTTTAAGCGACCCCTGGTGATGTCTGCACCTTGAGCTACTTTCAGCCAGAACACCGTCCTAGCAAAAACCTACTCCAAGCCTAGAACACAGCCAGAACACCGTCCTAGCAAAAACCTACTCCAAGCCTAGAACACAGCCAGAACACCGTCCTAGCAAAAACCTGCTCCAAGCCTAGAACACAGCCAGAACACCGTCCTAGCAAAAACCTGCTCCAAGCCTAGAACACAGCCAGAACACCGTCCTAGCAAAAACCTGCTCCAAGCCTAGAACACAGCCAGAACACCGTCCTAGCAAAAACCTGCTCCAAGCCTAGAACACAGCCAGAACACCGTCCTAGCAAAAACCTACTCCAAGCCTAGAACAGCTCGCTTCCAGATGCCACCATTGTGTGAGAGACGGTACATATACCTCTCCACACCCTCCCTCTCCACACCCTCCCTGTCCACACCCTCCCTCTCCCGTCGTTAGCCTCCGTCTTGTGTTCCGAGCTAATGGAGGAGCCTTGTACTCTCACCTGTGACCAAAATGTAGGTTGGCGATTCTCTTAGGGTCTGTGGTGAGGGGGCCGGGGTTGAGGCGAGGGGGCCGGGGTTGAGGCGTGAGTGGAGGCGAGGCGCGAAGATTGAGCGAGAGGTGGGTAGTGGGGCGCAAGGATTAAGGTGGGAGGGGCAGAGATTGAGGCGAGAGGTGAGGGGAGGGTAGGCGGCACGGGGATTGAGGCGAGAGGTGAGGGGGTGGCACATGGATTGTGGAGAGAGTTGAGGGGTGGGGGTGCAGGGATTGAGGCGAGAGGAGAGGAGGGGAGGCGCAGGTATTGAGGCGAGGAGCGAGAGGAACATCGATTGAGACACCGAGTGAGAGTGCGAAGACTGAGACAATGAGTGAAGGGAGAGGTGACTGAGACAAGGAGTGAAGGGAGAGGTGACTGAGACAAGGAGTGAAGGGAGAGGTGACTGAGACAAGGAGTGAAGGGAGAGGTGACTGAGACAAGGAGTGAAGGGAGAGGTGACTGAGACAAGGAGTGAAGGGAGAGGTGACTGAGACAAGGAGTGAAGGGAGAGGTGACTGAGACAAGGAGTGAAGGGAGAGGTGATTGAGACAAGGAGTGAAGGGAGAGGTGACTGAGACAAGGAGTGAAGGGAGAGGTGACTGAGACAAGGAGTGAAGGGAGAGGTGACTGAGACAAGAGTGAAGGGAGAGGTGACTGAGACAAGGAGTGAAGGGAGAGGTGACTGAGACAAGGAGTGAAGGGAGAGGTGACTGAGACAAGGAGTGAAGGGAGAGGTGATTGAGACACATTAAAGGATCATTTAGCCAGTAAATGGGGGATCTAATGTCTTAATAGAGCCTGTTAGCTGTAAAGGATGGCTCATCATATAATGGATCGATAGACTGGCAGATAATTTAAAAAGTTTTTGCGTGGTAACATTGAATTCACAATTTTGCCTTTCCTCACTCTCCAGGTTCGTTCCTCTTAGAGTGAGGAAGGTGAGCTCCAGGCATATCATCATCATCTTCATCATCATCAACACCATCATCATCTTCATCATCATTAACAAGATCCTCATCATCAGCTTAGTCAGTTAAGAGACCGGTGCTGAAGTAGTCTGATCATGTCACGCCACTGTCCTCTGTTAGTCAGTTAAGAGACTGGTGTTGAAGTCGTCTGATCATGTCACGCCAAGGTCCTCTGTTAGTCAGTTAAGAGACTGGTGTTGAAGTCGTCTGATCATGTCACGCCACGGTCCTCTGTTAGTCAGTTAAGAGACTGGTGTTGAAGTCGTCTGATCATGTCACGCCACGGTCCTCTGTTAGTCAGTTAAGAGACTGGTGTTGAAGTCGTCTGATCATGTCACGCCACGGTCCTCTGTTAGTCAGTTAAGAGACTGGTGTTGAAGTCGTCTGAGCATGTCACGCCAAGGTCCTCTGTTAGTCAGTTAAGAGACTGGTGTTGAAGTCGTCTGAGCATGTCACGCCAAGGTCCTCTGTTAGTCAGTTAAGAGACTGGTGTTGAAGCCGTCTGATCATGTCACGCCACGGTCCTCTGTTAGTCAGTTAAGAGACTGGTGTTGAAGTCGTCTGAGCATGTCACGCCACGGTCCTCTGTTAGTCAGTTAAGAGACTGGTGTTGAAGTCGTCTGAGCATGTCACGCCACGGTCCTCTGTTAGTCAGTTAAGAGACTGGTGTTGAAGTCGTCTGAGCATGTCACGCCACGGTCCTCTGTTAGTCAGTTAAGAGACTGGTGTTGAAGCCGTCTGATCATGTCACGCCACGGTCCTCTGTTAGTCAGTTAAGAGACTGGTGTTGAAGTCGTCTGAGCATGTCACGCCACGGTCCTCTGTTAGTCAGTTAAGAGACTGGTGTTGAAGCCGTCTGATCATGTCACGCCACGGTCCTCTGTTAGTCAGTTAAGAGACTGGTGTTGAAGTCTTCTGATCATGTCACGCCACTGTCCTTTGTTCTGTCTAGATCTCTTCCAGTATTATCAATAATAAACGTCCATGTCTCATCTCACCAAGCTAAGACAATCTACCATATTAGACATGTCTCATTAGTTGTTGACGTGACACCCGTGTCGCTAAGCTTTTGTTTTAATAAACAGATAAGAGGATTAGAGACACACGTGAGGATAAAAAACATGAAGATAAACAATGAAAAGAATTGTTACAAAACATGCAAAACGAGATGTAACACAATAACTTCTGATGTCGCGTGAGCAGTTTTGAGTAGAATTAAGTGTGATCGATCGAGGTTAATCAAAGGAGGCCAAGGTCAGCGTCACATTTAGCTTTCCACCACAGACTAATACGGGACGTCACGTGGCGTGTCTCTCCAGACAGAAGATGGTACATGGGCGAGTCTCTCCAGACAGGAGATGGTACATGGGCGTGTCTCTCCAGACAGAAGATGGTACATGGGCGAGTCTCTTCAGACAGGAGATGGTTCATGGGCGTGTCTCTCCAGACAGAGAATGGTACATGGGCGAGTCTCTCCAGACAGAAGATGGTACATGGGCGAGTCTCTCCAGACAGAAGATGGTACATGGACAAGTAGTCTGATCATGTCACGTCACTGTCCTCTGCTCCCAGAAGACCTCATCAGTATAATTCTGCACCCCTATGTTCTTGCAAGCCTGTGTCATCTCATTGTTTCTTGGGCGTCATATTCCTTTTTTCCTCTGAATTTTTTATTCTAGTATTTTCAATAAGAGGCCTCCATGTCTCATGTCATGACCAAGCCAAGACATCCATGTTTCATGTCATGGCCAAGACCTCCATGTCTCATGTCATAACCAAGCCATGACCTCCATGTCTCATGTCATGGCCAAGACCTCCATTTCTCATGTCATGACCAAGCCATGACCTCTATGTCTCATGTCATGGCCAAGACCTTCATGTGTCATGTCATGACCAAGCCAAGACCTCCATGTCTCATGTCATGACCAAGCCAAGACTCCATGTCTCGTGTCATGACAAAGACCTCCATGTTTCATGTCATAACAAAGCCATGACCTCCGTGTCTGCTCTTATGACCAGACCACGACCTCCGTATCTCCTCTCATGACCAGATCGAGACGTCCGTATCTCCTCCCATGACCAGACCAAGACAATGTGCCTTTCCGTATACTCGTCATATGTTGTCTATGTGACCCTATATCTTTAAGTACTTGTTCATTGGACCCAAACATGAAAACATCTGTACTTGTTCATTGGACCCAAACATGAAAACATCTTTACTTGTTCCTTGGACCCAAACATGAAAACCTCTGCACGTGTTCTATAATCTATCCATCGATGCTCAAATTTAGTCTATGGGTTTGTTTGGCAGTTACCATCACTTTTGTTTGACCAATATTTATGCTCATACCAAATGTCTTGTCTGTGTCCTCCCATTGTGTGCGTAGTTTTCTGTAATGATATATCTGTTCCACGATGGCTTGATCATTGCAAACTTGAAGGCGTTAGTTCGTTCTCCATTGAGCTTGACCTTGATATGACAATTCTGGTGACTTCTTCCATCTCCACCTCCGAACTGAGATTACATAGGCGTGGAGATAACAGACACCCCGCCTCACCACTTTCCTGGATGTGGCTGAGTTTGGTCTCCTGGCCTAGGTTCTGTATTCGCTGTATGGTTTTCGTACAAGTTCAGTATCCGGGAACCGCGTGGGCTAGTGGGACAATGCTCACAACCAGAAGGATCTGGTTTGGCTCTCCATTACAGCACCGGACATTACTCTGGGGAAACGCTTAGAAAATGCAGGAACAGGTAGACCCTTACATAAAATGTACGCCGAAGTCGGATGCACTGAGCCGACAGGCGTAAAATAACAACCGTAACGCTGGGAATAAAGAGCGAAAGTAAATAAGAAATAAGATCAATTAAATAAAAGCTCTATCCACCGGAAGCTGTTCTAAAATAAGGTTTGTCCCATGGCACCATGACGAAGAGTTTATCTTAGTCAATAAAGCAGATAAAGAGAGCTCTACTCCGTCCTACCATTGTCTCTGCAACACACCCCAGAGCTTCCACAGTATCTCTAGTGCCTTTATCCTTTCGGAACCCAAACTGTCGTCATTGAGCACATATTCTATCTGCGTCTGTATTCGTCTTCTAATTATCTTCAGTAGAATTTTCGAAGCGTGGGACATTAGGATGTTCGTTTCAAATTGGCTGCAATCAATTAGATTGGACTTTTGGGTCATTGGGATGATTACTGATGATGTCTGATCTGTTAGCCAGATTCCATCTTGGTGAATATTGTTGATATTTTGGCCAATGAATTCCTGTAGGGTTTGACCTGCTGCTTTGATGAGCTCAGTGGACATATCTTGTCTGTTCTTGTTTATTAGGATGGAGGGAAACGTCACATTCCTCTCTTGTTATTGACAGATTCTGCTCTTCCAAATTAGCTTTCTTGAAAATGTTTTCGACTTTGGTGGTTCAGTTGTTATCGTTATACAAGTCTGCTACGAATTCTTTCTCCCTCCACCTCTCCATTATCTTTGTTTTGTCTGCAGAGAAACAGTTGTTTCGCTCACGTGATTAGTTTTTCAGCCTGCTGAGGGAAACTACATAAACAAAGTTCGTAACGAAAAGAGAGTGGTCGTGTGGTAGACACCTGGGATACCACCCAGAGTGGATGGTCGTGCCGTGTTGTAGACACCTGGGATACAATCCAGAGTGGATGGTCGTGTTGTAGACACCTGGGATACAATCCAGAGTGGATGGTCGTGCCGTGTTTTAGACACCTGGGATACAATCCAGAGTGGATGGTCGTGTTGTAGACACCTGGGATACAATCCAGAGTGGATGGTCGTGCCGTGTTGTAGACACCTGGGATACAATCCAGAGTGGATGGTCGTGCCGTGTTGTAGACACCTGGGATACAATCCAGAGTGGATGGTCGTGCCGTGTTGTAGACACCTGGGATACAATCCAGAGTGGATGGTCGTGCCGTGTTGTAGACACCTGGGATACAATCCAGAGTGGGTGGTCGTGCCGTGTTGTAGACACATGGGATAAAATCCAGAGTGGATGGTCGTGCCGTGTTGTAGAAACCTGGGATACAATCCAGAGTGGATGGTCGTGCCGTGTTGTAGACACCTGGGATACAATCCAGAGTGGATGGTCGTGCCGTGTTGTAGACACCTGGGATACAATCCAGAGTGGATGGTCGTGCCGTGTTGTAGACACCTGGGATACAATCCAGAGTGGATGGTCGTGTCGTGTTGCAGACACCTGGGATACAATCCAGAATGGATGGTCGTGCCGTGTTGCAGACACTTAGGATACAATCCAGAGTGGATGGTTGTAAAGTATTGCAGACACCGGGGATTCAATCGCGAAGAGAGTGACAACACACTGACGCGGTTCAGTCCAGGCAAGTCGGAAGTAGCTCTGACCTGAACTCCCAGGAAGCACCTCCTCTCAGAACATGTAACACGGGCACCAGAGGGGTACATTTATGTTTAGAAATCATTTTGCTCCCCAGCACAGTTCCGAGAATGTGAAGTGAGCGGCGCGTCAGATACCCGCCTCATCACCAACTGCCGATGTGCACTACCTGATCACGAGAATAGGTCGTTAAAGTCTCAGTGGAATGTGGTAGATAACAAGTATAGAATAGATGTCATAACTGGGTGATAGATCCAGGGGTACCAACCAGCACCCCCCAACCGATCTGGGTGAACCCATCTGAGTGATAGATTCAGGGGTTCCAACCAGCACCCCCCCCCCCCCCCCAACCGATCTGGGTGATAGATCCAGGGGTACCAACCAGCACCCCCTAAACGATCTGGGTGAACCCATCTGGGTGATAGATCCAGGGGTACCAACCAGCCTCCCCCCCCCCAATCGATCTCGGTGAACCCATCTGGGTGATAGATTCAGGGGTTCCAACCAGCACCCCCCAACCGATCTGGGTGATAGATCCAGGGGTACCAACCAGCACCCCCTAAACGATCTCGGTGAACCCATCTGGGTGATAGATCCAGAGGTACCAACCAGCACCCCCTAACCGATCTGGGTGATAGATCCAGGGGTACCAACCAGCACCCCCTAACCGATCTGGGTGATAGATCCAGGGGTACCGACCAGCACCCCCTAACCGATCTGGGTGATAGATCCAGGGGTACCAACCAGCACCACCCAACCGATCTGGGTGATAGATCCAGGGGTACCAACCAGCACCCCCTAAACGATCTGGGTGATAGATCCAGGGGTACCAACCAGCACCCCCTAACCGATCTGGGTGATAGATCCAGGGCTCGAACTAGCTGTTGCTGACACCCCATGAGCTAGACAGATCTAGTCATAGTTAGGTCTAGTTTGACCAAGTTCTCAGTGTCAAGAATTGTAATAAATGATCTGGTGTTTTATTATTGACAAAGTCTGAGGGTTTTCTGTGTTGATGTTGTGAGATAGACCGCTATACATCAGGGAAAAGGGTGCGTGTAAGAGAAGGAGTTAGATAGACCGCTATACATCACAGACAAGGTGGGCGTGTAAGAGAAGGAGTTAGATAGACCGCTATACATCAGGGAAAAGGGTGCGTGTAAGAGAAGGAGTTAGATAGACCGCTATACATCACAGACAAGGTGGGCGTGTAAGAGAAGGAGTTAGATAGACCGCTATACATCACAGACAAGGTGGGCGTGTAAGAGAAGGAGTTAGATAGACCGCTATACATCACAGACAAGGTGGGCGTGTAAGAGAAGGAGTTAGATAGACCGCTATACATCACAGACAAGGTGGGCGTGTAAGAGAAGGAGTTAGATAGACCGCTATACATCACAGACAAGGTGGGCGTGTAAGAGAAGGAGTTAGATAGACCGCTATACATCACAGACAAGGTGGGCGTGTAAGAGAAGGAGTTAGATAGACCGCTATACATCACAGACAAGGTGGGCGTGTAAGAGAAGGAGTTAGATAGACCGCTATACATCACAGACAAGGTGGGCGTGTAAGAGAAGGAGTTAGATAGACCGCTATACATCACAGACAAGGTGGGCGTGTAAGAGAAGGAGTTAGATAGACCGCTATACATCACAGACAAGGTGGGCGTGTAAGAGAAGGAGTTGGATAGACCGCTATACATCACAGACAAGGTGGGCGTGTAAGAGAAGGAGTTAGATAGACCGCTATACATCACAGACAAGGTGGGCGTGTAAGAGAAGGAGTTAGATAGACCGCTATACATCACAGACAAGGTGGGCGTGTAAGAGAAGGAGTTAGATAGACCGCTATACATCACAGACAAGGTGGGCGTGTAAGAGAAGGAGTTAGATAGACCGCTATACATCACAGACAAGGTGGGCGTGTAAGAGAAGGAGTTAGATAGACCGCTATACATCACAGACAAGGTGGGCGTGTAAGAGAAGAAGTAAGATAGACCGCTATACATCACAGACAAGGTGGGCGTGTAAGAGAAGGAGTTAGATAGACCGCTATACATCACAGACAAGGTGGGCGTGTAAGAGAAGAAGTAAGATAGACCGCTATACATCACAGACAAGGTGGGCGTGTAAGAGAAGAAGTTAGATAGACCGCTATACATCACAGACAAGGTGGGCGTGTAAGAGAAGGAGTTAGATAGACCGCTATACATCACAGACAAGGTGGGCGTGTAAGAGAAGAAGTAAGATAGACCGCTATACATCACAGACAAGGTGGGCGTGTAAGAGTGATAGAAAGAAGGTTAACTCTGTAACATTTGTTAATTTGGTCCTCGTGATCTGGATTGGCAGTGCTGTTACAAAGAGGATAAAAATACTTAATGGAATTTTGTATAATTATTATAATAATGGAATAGAAACTTGGGGTAAAAGTAGGAGAAAACGTACGAGTAAGTGAATACATGATAACCCACACGTGAACATAGAGAAGGACAAGAAATAAAGGAGAGAAAAACATAGCCTTTAAACTTGAGAATGAAAGCAAGAGAAAGAAGACGGGGGAGACGGAGAAATATAAGAGAAAAGAAAATAGCGGGCGAGTGTGATGAAGATTCTGATTATAATGATGACTTGTTTGGATGTATACTTTCCTCTGTGGGTGTGTGGGTGTGGATGTGTGTGTGTGGGTGTGTGTGTGTGTATGTATGTGTGTGGGTGGGTGTGTGTGTGTGGGTTTTGGTGTGTGAGTATGTGTATGGGTGTGATGCTGTGTGGGTGTGTGTGTATGTGTGTATGTTCACAACTTGAACTTAATCTCCTCTAGCTCATACGGTCTCAAACATAAGGCTTGTCTGGCTACATGTGCTTATCAGGACGTTTAGCTGTACCCAAACAACCCCCCCCCCCCCCCCCCCCCCCCCGCGCCCATGTTTGATCTAGTAAACTAAGTGTACACGTTAACACGATGATGTTTGTGTGAACTTGACTAACCTGACGGTTGTGTATCTAGAGTACACGAGGGCTGGTCGCCGGTGTTGCACAGTAGTTTGAAGGAGTTAAGGCACTTGGAAATTGATGTGAACTTTAGTCCCTCTCTGTATATTCTCCCTGCAAGCCGACATACTTCTCGGATCTATTCTTCACCTCCCTGTAGAACGGCTTCGTGTGTGGCTGGAACCACGTATTCAGTTCAGTAATCAAGTCATGTACGTCAGACGTTTGGTAAGAGGAAGCAGTCACTAGGTGCCAAGTCAGGTGAGTACGGTGGATGGGGCATGACTTCATACCTGCACGTACTTCTGATCCAAAGATATCCTAAAATATTATAACACTACTACACGGTCGTGAAGCTAGAATTGTCCTTGTTATACAGCCAATTGGTCAGCTTGTGACTTCCACATTTGTGTCCCCAAAGATTGCAATTGTTTTTGTTGCCATTCAGATGTCCCAGATCCACCCAGGTGACCTAACTTAGTTAGTTATCTAAACAGTTACAACATAGACTGTTAGACAATACAATAAAATCCCAGAAAACACTCAAACTGTCGTTAACGATTAAAACAAAAAAATATCATTTATTTGCATGAATAATTGTTACAGAATATCAACAAACGAAAGAAACTACTAACTAAATAATATAATAAACTAAACTAACACAGAGGATTCAAGCAAGAGCCTTGCATGTCATCTTTAACATACCCAGGTTCTAAGTCTCATATTTGAAATAACATAAATCCTGAACTTGGTCTAGTCCAATCGTGTTTTATAAATCAGGGGTTCTAGCTGACTTGTCTTCTACCATTCCTCCGTCCGTCGTCTAGGTGGGGAGGAATCTGCCGACTCCTGTCAGGGTTGACTGCTTTATGATATCGAGCGTACAGGGATGGGTTAACAAATGATCTCCCGACGAAAACTAGAGGCTTCGAGATTTCTTTCCAAGGTTCTGGAAGAACCACTTTTTGCCACACATCTCACGAGACGAGAGACTTCGATCGTAGAAGGGCCACTATTCCTCCCACACACACCAACGGTCCTGGAGAACAGTCGGACCGCCTTCTAGATCAATCTCAAGTCGTACACAGACAAACCTTTAAACTCACAAGTGATCAGATCTCTTTCTCTTATTTCTTACAAGGTGTCTATCATTCGTACCTGTGAACGTGAATGGAAGATTATATGTGTATGTTAGGATAGAATAATAACCCCTTAAACTCTCTCTCTCTCTCTCTCTCTCTCTCTCTCTCTCTCTCTCTCTCTGAATGTGCTGAATTTCTTTCTACATTGTCTTTTATAGACTCTTCTCTTAGCTCTTGAAACAAAAAATGGCCGTCGAGTGGTCTTCCCCAGTTGGCTGGTTAGCCATCAATCTAATTTGGTCCCATCCACCTAATATATTATTGACTGCAACATCCCACTGTCAATCGAAATGTGACAGCATGCCGTGCGAATCCTTATGGTAACCCTAACCGCCCGACGCTTATGTCTGGTACCAGAATGGTCAATCTGACACCTACCAGCACTCTAGACAAGTTGTCCACCTATAGTGAATATTAACCTCTCACTTTCTTGTCGACTTAGTGGCAACACCGGGGCTGTGTTGACCTTATACTGACCTGGGCTCGTCATCCAACATATAGCTAGGTTGACCTTAGACTGATCTGGGCTCGTCATCCAACATCCAGCTGTGTTGACCTTGGACTGACCTGAGCTCGTCATCCAACATCCAGCTGTGTTGACCTAGGACTGACCTGGGCTCAGCATCCAACATCCAGCAGTGTTGATCCTGGATTGACTTGAGCTCGTCATCCAACATTCAGCCAACTTTTGATTCTCACAATACAGTCACCAGCCTCTACTTCCACTGCACCCTGCTCCACGGGGAACTGTTACAATATATCTGTGTGTATGATTCGTATTGAATAGTTTACATTGTGAACTAATTGGAATATTAGAAATAGCGAAGTTGTGCAGACAGATCTATCAGGTCATCAACACTGAGGTCAAGTGGGGACGTGGTATGGGGGGCCAGCCAAGGAAAGTTCAGTGGCTCAGTTGTGGTAGCAGACGTGTCTCCGTCACACGTGATGAAGTGGTGCCAGCTGCCAGGAAGAAGATCTGACAGTACAGAAGTTACCCTGTCACTCGTTGATAAAGTGGTTTCAGTGATCGGGATAATGAAGTGAATAGGCAGTTGTTGTGGTGCATGCCTGTAGCTCTGCCACACAGACCATCGCCTGTTGTCTGAGATGATCAAGACCTTGCACAAATAATGGAGTCCAGCATTTGCGAGCAGTTGACTAAGAAAACCGGGGTTTGTGGATAGAGAGAATCACCATTGTCTAAATCGTCAGTAGCGGAGGCAAGGACAAATGAATGCATTCATGAATAGATTGGATGCACATAGCTATTAGAGCAAGGTAATGTAAATGAAACTGGTTGTATACAGGCTGCAGTGTCTTCTAGACCAGTATAAAGACGTTAAGTCATCGCTGATGCTTCCTGACATCTAGTCTCGATTTCCCTGTCGATCCTAGCATCTAGCGAACAAACATACTGCCCAAACCATGGGCCTATTGAAGATCAATATCGTTTCTTCTTGTTGTGAGTTGCTCAGGTGTTCTGCTGACCCCCATAGTTCCTGTTTTCCTTTCGCTAATTTCACGTTTTGTCCCATGCGCGTTTTTATGATTTTTCAGTTTATTTTCATCGTCGTACAGCAGACACCGATCATCTGCGAAAATTAATTTGTGTATTGAGTTCTGTTCTGCTTCAGATGCCTCAATTTGACCAGTCTCGTGTGATTTTGTCCATGAAGATGTTAAACAACAGAGGAGGAAGCACACACCGGTAGTGATTTGAAAAGCATCTGTGACACCATCAGTCGTTCTGACGACGTTTGTACTCGAACGATACAGTGCTCTGACATTATCAAGAAGCTGGCCCCGTACATCATACTCTTTCTGTATCTTGCAAATAGTGGGCCAACAAGACATGAGGTCTGAACATGATAGTGGGGCATCAAGATATGAGGTCTGAACATGATAGTGGGCCATCAAGACATGAGGTCTGAACATGATATTGAGCCATCAAGACATGAGGTCTGAACAAGCATGTGGGCCATCAAGATATGAGGTCTTAACATGATAGTGGGCCATCAAGACTTGAGGTCTGAACATGATAGTGGGCCATCAAGACTTGAGGTCTGAACAAGCATGTGGGCCATCAAGACTTGAAGTCTGGACAAGCATGTGGGCCATCAAGACTTGAGGTCTGAACATGCCTGTGGGCCATCAAGATATAAGGTCTGAACATGATAGTGGGCCATACAGACATGAGGTCTGAACATGCCTGTGGGCCATCAAGACATGAAGATAAAGCTATACTTAAAAACTTGAAGGTTCAGACTGTAGCTAAGAGCCCTTAAACATAAAGAATTCTTAAACGCCCCAAGCCCTTGTATGTGGAATGCCACAGATTCAGTACGACTTCAACCTTGATGTGGCTACACGACTAATCAATAACATTTATCAGACATGACAAATTCAATTAAATATTTAATAATCAATTTATGGTTTTGCTTTGCAAGGATTCAGAAGAGCAAAAACAATTAACAAAATCGTCTTTAGGACACGCGCGAATATTACAGTCGATAAATGGCAGGAGGGTTGCTTGGATGTGGAGGTATGAACTTTGGACAGGACCTGAGTAAAAGTGGAAACCAACAGTTGCTGAGCAGCAAGAAATGTTGCAGCTGGTCCTAATAAAAGATGCAGACGCGGACACACGTATGAACCAATGAAGGTCTTTGTTCATAGATCAGCAAGTTTTCGTCAGACTTGAGGTGATGGCAGAAGCACACGCGGGCAAGCGTATGAACCAATGAAGGTCTTTGTTCAGAGATCAGCAAGTCTTCGTTGGTTGCAGTCTGAAGTTCAAGCGAACCAATTACTGATGTGTGCCACAGCCAGCAATACGGCAAGTGCGCGTCTAGAGCACATACTTGAGGAGAGATCTTCTGACAAGATCCAGATCCAGAACCAGATCCAGCTGATTCCAGAGCTTTGGTGGTGGGTGCATCCACCATATCTTATGTCGGGGTTTGAATATAAGAGTTGGTCGTCACACAACGTTCATATTGGGCACAGAGCTCTAGGAGCCGCTGGCCACTTTGTCATTTAATTTATTTTCTGTCCTTACAGCTCTCCAACGATCGGATATTCACCATCATTATCATCAGGCACATAAACATCATCCTCATCAACATCTTCATCATCATCAACAACATCAATGCTACCGTTAATAGTATCAACAATAGTATCCTCCTCATCATCACCACCAATATCCTTATTATCTTTGGTATCATTATGAACAACATCAACAAACACCTCCTCCTCATCACCACCACCAACAACATCCTTTTCAAACACATCATCATCAAGAGCCTGGCGGTAAGGTAGACAACAAGTGATCCTGAACACTTTCTATCCACAGTGCTCTGTGAATTGCTTAGTTGAATGACTACCACGAGATCCTGAACAATCGTCTGTAGAACACCATTTACATAGGCTTCTGTTATCGTTTTTGTTTTCGATAATTGTCCACGATACACTTCCACGTGGTAGTAATTGCTCAGTATAATACTCAAGGTTTCTCTCCCTCAGTTTCGTCGACATCCTGCATGACCGAATGGACGCCATGTCTGACACTATTGGCCATGCTAATCACATATCACTTTGTCGATCTTTGATGTGAACTTATCACAGACCTGTCCCAGTATTTGTTGAAATGTTGCACGCAGTCAGAGAACCATGACCTGCTAATTGGAGATCAACTAGGGCACATCCCCATCCACGGAGGGGACGTCACAGATCGAAAATATCCTTCAGCCCTGTAGAAGAAAATGCCTTATTTCTGTGTACTACATGTGAGAATAGCTGACACTATAGGGCTCGGACTGACTTCATTGGTCATCTTGGAACTCACGCGAACAATGAGTGTTCACACAATTGTCCTCACCGATTACAATGGACGAACGACACATTGTCAGGTTTTTTTATTTCGCTTTTGCTTCTTGACAGTTAACCTGGAGTTCTTCCTTTATCCGTACGCGGTGGCATCTACTGTATGACTGCCTTCTGGAGCCCTTGAGAGACTTTCGTCAAGACGGCTCCAACTCGCTGAGTTTAGTGGAATCGTGGTATCTGAGTGCCGTAAAGGATGACTGTGTACCAGTTAGTATCACAATTTTCTTAAATACATAGGTTTAGTGTGGTAGGGACATTTTTGCTTGGGTCTCCAAAACTTTTTATTTCCCATTTCGATTCTTAAGTTGTGTGCCCGACCCTGTCAACCACAATGTACGAGACATCCACCACATTCTTGCAAACAACTTGATTTCTGACATAGGGTTTTATTCATTCTTTTTCTGACAAGTTACGAGACTTCTACCTGGGTGAGACAGACTGACGAGGTACGAGACTTCTACCTGCGTGAGACAGACTGACGAGGTACGAGACTTCTACCTGTGTGAGACAGATTGACGAGGTACGAGAATTCTACCTGGGTGAGACAGACTGACGAGGTAAGAGACTTCTACCTGGGTGAGACAGATTGACGAGGTACGAGAATTCTACCTGGGTGAGACAGACTGACAAGGTACGAGACTTCTACCTGTGTGAGACAGACTGACGAGGTACGAGACTTCTACCTGGGTGAGACAGACTGACGAGGTACGAGACTTCTACCTGGGTGAGACAGACTGACGAGGTACGAGACTTCTACCTGGGTGAGACAGACTGACATTTGACAGATACCTAATCCATCTATCTATCTATCTATCTATCTATCTATCTATCTATCTATCTATCTATCTATCTATCTATCTATCTATCTATCTATCTATCTATCTATCTATCTATCTATCTATCTATCTATCTATATACCTATCTATCTATCTATATATCTATCTATCTATCTATCTATCTGTCTATCTATCTATATATCTATCTATCTATCTATCTATCGTATCTATCTATCTATCTATCTATCTATTTTCAGTCCACATTTCGTTAGACGTCGTGGGAAGGTGTGACAACCTTTGTTTCATATTTTTTGTCCGCCGGTGACTTGCCAAGTCAATCCCAACATCTGTTAGCCTCTGGAATACATGATGGTCTATTTTTGAGACTGGTGGAGGTGGAAGCGTAAATTAGAGCAAGGTAGACCCGTATCATGTCAGACGCCATCTAAGACGCTCAGCTAACCACATAACCAAAACCTAATGTTATAACCACATAGTTCCCTTTTTGCGACATATTCTCTGTGGGGCGAGAATCCCTAGAATAATTTCAGTAGATTTGTAACTTAATGTTGCCCAAGCAGCGGCCGTTAGACCTACTCGTTTCGATTTCCAACTGCTAAGGTATTTTTAACGTGCGCGCCACTGCATACGGGTATCTGATCTCACTACCTAGAGATCAGTGGAAATATTTACTGGATGATCCACGTGAAAAAATGCCGGTCTTCAATATGATTGAAACCCGCGACCTCCAGCAACAGAAGGAGAACACCTTACCTCGAGACCACTGGGTCTCCCTGTATGAAGACACAATGGAGTCACTAAATCAGTGGGTCATCAAAAGGCAGGTTAGTGTAAGAAATGAAGTTGTTCAGAAGCCACTTGAGTAGTGTCAGGCCCAATTATAGAGTACATGGCCTTCCTGCAAAATCTGAAATGCAATCTGTCCAACATCACTTATCTGTTTCTTCAAACTCCGCCTCCTTTCATGACTGGACTGAGCGTATTATCCATTGCTAGGACAGCTTTCGTGGCCTGACCATTAATTCGCCAGAACTCCATTTTTAGATTCGCCATTTGTCTGGTGAACCGCACTTCCCACATTTATCCGAACAACTCCCCACTGGAGTTCTACTGGACCTGATAATCCCCCCACCATTCTTCTGAATGATGTGTTTCCCTCTACATTTCTAACTAAAAGTCTTAGGTTCACACCCAAGTTTAACATGCCATACTCGTGTGTCCAACATTTAGAGCAGCAGTTTAAAAAACAATGGATAATAAGAATTGATAATAGAAGACAGTTATTCTGACCGTTACCTCGTCAAAATTCCCTTGACCTGATTTCAGACAATGAAAAGTTACATTAAGGAACCAGACCAGCTTTGTTCGAAATGACATACACGAAACGTCTGTCTCAACTATGAACAAGTTTTTATTTCTCCCTAATCTCCTTGCTTCCTCCCACGTCACAAATAGATTTCAGTGGACCATTTGACTGACTGTATCGAGATACCTGCAGAATCCCAGAACCTGTCCCCGTGGCCTGTGAACTTGGCAGAGGCAATGGGTCTGATTAATTGTTGCGATGTGTCTGTCTGATCACCACCGTCCCTGTCAGATCTGCAGCTGAACAATCAGCATGGACATGTATCCAACTATTGGATGGATAAGTAGGGTCAATGTGCTTGCCTGTACTGCGTTCTCATGCCAGGTCTGTCTGCATACCTTTTTCTCTGACGCTTTCAATATTGTCTTTTAGATCTAACAGGGAAGGGTAGAGTTAACTGGCTGCGTGGAGCTGGGTTTTGTTTGTTTGTTTGGGGCAGCCCTGGGCCCTTGAGGACAACTTCATTTGAGCGTATAGCGAAGTTAGTTCTGTTAAGTCTGCCCTTTCATTGGCTGTTCATTCTTTGGTGCATTGGCTGGTTGAGAAGTCTCTTGTATTTCTTTGCTGGATTAATGTCGCATCTATCATTCATTGACGGGAGGATGTCGTTGTTGCTAGTTCATCTAAGGCGGGGGATATCATGACCCAGAAGATGATATGACCTGGCTCTGGATTACGGGATGTCGTTGCAGAGGCACAACCCGCGATGATATACCTCAGTACTGCTCTGTTCTTCCTGTGTACAGGCTTTTCAGGATTGTGTTACCTACGCCCAAATGTGTGCCTGCTAGCTTACTCAGTAGGTCCATTTGACACCTGGCTCTTTGCTCGTCCAACTCTATCTCATTGGACCATGCCGCTTTTTTCAACACTAATATTTACACTACGATCAACACTAATATTTAACTACTATTTACACTACTATTTGCACTTTTATTTACACTACTATTTACACTACCATTTACACTACTAGTTAGACTACTATTTACACTACTATTTGCACTACTAGTTACACTACTATTTACACTAATATTTACACTACTATTTACACTACTAGTTACACTACTATTTACACTACTATTTACACTACTATTTACACTACTATTTGCACTACTAGTTACACTACTATTTACACTAATATTTACACTACTATTTACACTACTAGTTAGACTACTACTTACACTACTATTTACACTAATATTTACACTACTATTTGCACTACTAGTTACACTACTATTTACACTACTATTTACACTACTATTTGCACTACTAGTTACACTACTATTTACACTAATATTTACACTACTATTTACACTACGATCAACACTAATATTTACACTACTATTTACACTACTATTTACACTACTATTTACACTACTATTTACACTACTATTTGCACTACTAGTTACACTACTATTTACACTAATATTTACACTACTATTTACACTACGATCAACACTAATATTTACACTACTATTTACACTACGATCAACACTAATATTTACACTACTATTTACACTACGATCAACACTACTATATACACTACTATTCACCCCTAACATTCGTGGTACTATTTACACTGCTATTTACCGTTCCAACAATCATGCTGTTCATTCTTCCATTACCGTCATCATAGTTTAGCTGATACCACCCACTCTTCGCGTCACCCACTCTTCGCGTCGCCCACTCTTCGCGTCACCCACTCTTCGCGTCACCCACTCTTCGCGTCTGCTATCTTACAGAAGAAGAAGAAGGAGTAGAACAAGAAAAAGAAGAAGAAGAAGAAGAAGGGGAAGAAGAAGAAGAAGAAGAAGAGGAAGATGAAGAAGAAAAAGAAGAAAAAGAAGAAGAAGAAAAAGTAAGGAAGGACAAGAAGAAGAATAAAATACAGAAGAGGAAGAAGAATAAAGAAAGAAAAGAAGAAGAAGAAGAAGAAAAAGAAGAAGAAGAAGAAGAAGGAGAAGGAGAAGAAGAAGAAGAAGAAGAAGAAGGAGAAGGAGAAGAAGAAGAAGAAGAAGAAAAAGAAGAAGAAGAAGGAGAAGAAGAAAAAGAAGAAGAAGAAGAAGAAGAAGACGAAGAAGAAGAAGAAGGAGAAGAAGAAAAAGAAGAAGAAGAAGAAGAAGAAGAAGAAGAAGACGAAGAAGAAGAAGGAGAAGAAGAAAAAGAAGAAGAAGAAGAAGAAGAAGACGAAGAAGAAGACGAAGGAGAAGAAGAAAAAGAAGAAGAAGAAGAAGAAGAAGACGAAGAAGAAGATGAAGGAGAAGAAGAAGAAGAAGAAGGAGAAGAAGAAGAAGAAGGAGAAGAAGAAGAAGACGAAGAAGACGAAGAAGAAGACGAAGAAGAAGACGAAGAAGAAGACGAAGAAGAAGAAGAAGACGAAGAAGAAGAAATATAGAAATAGATGTTTATCTTAGAATAAAGATGGCAATAAGTTGTTGAACCTGTTGTGACACTTTGACCGGCCTTCTCCACCGTTTCTGTCTCGCGCGAGATTCCACGGTAATCTCCCTTATAACTGCGCGTGTGGCTCTGCTGCCACCAGTCTCGCGACATGACAAAGTTTGACCAGGACAAGACGGTTTTCACGATTCGAGGAGCCACACGCCTTAGCTTGTCATCGATTCCTCGTTCAGTGATTGCACAAACTCCATCCTAACTCACTCTCTGTCGCTCGCTTTCTCCCGGGAACTCCTCAAGTTTCAGGAACTGAACGCGTGGAACACGAGATGCCTCAACAAAGAGGCAGGAAGCCCAACAACTGGCTGGACAATTACCATAGAACGACTTGGTAACACAAAGGGAGGTCACTGGATGACGACACGTCAGTGATTTGGTTTCTCCAAGAAGCAGCAATCAACTTGGCGGTCTTCAGTCCTGGATATGCTATCTGTAGCCTCGCAAAAGGACACACATTTAACTGAGCCTTTGGATTGGGAGAGTGGGCTTCTTTTGCAGAAATATTGTAGCCAAGCTGTCTGACAACCTTATGATAGCAATATGGCACATTTGTCAGATGTCACAGCCAGAATAGACTCAGTAACCTCACCCGTCACTCAATTCTGATATTCTGTGACTCTAAGATTGTGACATTCAGAGATTCTAAGATTGTTGACGTCCAGGGACTCTAAGATTGTGACATTCAGTGACTGAGATAAATTCATGAGTGGCAGTTGTGCAGAGTCGCTAGTGTGAGTCACTGAAGTCCTTACAGGTAAGTCTATGCCTGAAATGACGTTCTGTTTATGGTGACTCTACGTGGCTTAACACATTACTTGGTGATTCCCCTAAACATGATTCTAGTTGTACGGTGGGATTCTAGTTGTAGGGTTGGTTTCTAGTTGTTGGGTGGGATTCTAGTTGTTGGGTGGGATTCTAGTTGTAGGGTGGGATTCTAGTTGTTGGGTGGGATTCTAGTTGTAGGGTGGGATTCTAGTTGTACGGTGGGATTCTAGTTGTAGGGTGGGATTCTAGTTGTTGGGTGGGATTCTAGTTGTAGGGTGGGATTCTAGATGTTGGGGACGGATTCTAGTTGTAGGGTGGGATTCTAGTTGTAGGGTGGGATTCTAGTTGTTGGGTGGGATTCTAGTTGTAGGGTGGGATTCTAGTTGTAGGGTGGGATTCTAGTTGTAGGGTGGGATTCTAGTTGTAGGGTGGGATTCTAGTTGTAGGGTGGGATTCTAGTTGTTGGGTGGGATTCTAGTTGTAGGGCGGGATTCTAGTTGTAGGGTGGGATTCTAGTTGTAGGGTGGGATTCTAGTTGTAGGGTGGGATTCTAGTTGTAGGGTGGGATTCTAGTTGTTGGGTGGGATTCTAGTTGTTGGGTGGGATTCTAGTTGTAGGGTGGGATTCTAGTTGTAGGGTGGGATTCTAGTTGTACCTGAGATTCTAGTTGTTGGGTGGGATTCTAGTTTTAGGGTGGGATTCTAGTTGTAGGGTGGGATTCTAGTTGTAGGGTGGGATTCTATTTGTAGCGGGGGATTCTAGTTGTAGGGTGGGATTCTAGTTGTTGGGTGGAATTCTAGTTGTAGATTGGGATTCTAGTTGTAGGGTGGGATTCTAGTTGTTGGGTGGGATTCTAGTTGTAGGGTGGGATTCTAGTTGTAGGGTGGGATTCTAGTTGTTGGGTGGGATTCTAGTTGTTGGGTGGGATTCTAGTTGTAGGGTGGGATTCTAGTTGTTGGGTGGGATTCTCGTTGTAAGGTGGGATTCTAGTTGTAGGGTGGGATTCTAGTTGTAGCTGAGATTCTAGTTGTTGGGTGGGATTCTAGTTTTAGGGTGGGATTCTAGTTGTAGGGTGGGATTCTAGTTGTTGGGTGGGATTCTAGTTGTTGGGTGAGATTCTAGTTGTCAGGTGGGATTCTAGTTGTAGGGTGGGATTCTAGTTGTTGGGTGAGATTCTAGTTGATGGGTGGGATTCTAGTTGTAGGGTGGGATTCTAGTTGTTGGGTGGGATTCTAGTTGTTGGGTGAGATTCTAGTTGTAGGGTGGGATTCTAGTTGTAGGGTGGGATTCTAGTTGTAGTGTTGTTGGTGAATGTTGGTCTTTGTTGTCAAGGAGAAGTCACTTTGGTGATTTTTCTGACTGAAAGTTAAATAGTGTTGGGGATTGTTGTAATGGTGAAATACATGGGGCGATTGTGGAAAATTTGACATGAAAGTTTATATTCTTTACTTTTGATGCTGTCTAGGTAAACACATCTTTATGATGTCAAGGTAAACACATCTTTATGATGTCAAGGTAAACACATCTTTATGCTGTCAAGGTAAACACATCTTTATGATGTCAAGGTAAACACATCTTTATGATATCAAGGTAAACACATCTTTATGATGTCAAGGTAAACACATCTTTATGATGTCAAGGTAAATACATCTTAATGATGTCAAGGTTAACCCATCTTTATTATGTCAAGGTAAACACATCTTTATGATGTCAAGGTAAACACATCTTTATGATTGTTGTAAACGTGTAAAATATGTTGGGAGATATGGGCGGTGAAAGGGCGGAACTATTGGCACTACATAACTTTTAAATGCATCTGTAAAAAGTGGGTTTTTGATGTGACTTGCAACTATACGATGTAAAACAGTGCACTGTAAAAATGATCACTGTCGAATCATATGAACGGTACAGACTTCTTGGAGGAACACAAAACATCAGTGGAAACCCAGTGCTCCCACTGCAGGTCAGTATGTACATGTGCGTCTCTGTACATGTGCGTATATGTACATGTGTGTATATGTATGTGGGTTTGGGGTTGAGTGTATATCTATGCCGTATGAGCGTTGCTGCTACGAAAAGCTCCAGAATTAGGTTTAAATAACTGCCGACGTCATCCGGACAGGTCGGACCACCATTTCAAGATCTGTAGTCTAACCCATTTCCCAGATGTCCTTAAAAATCTCCCCCCTTCCCTCCCCCTCCCCCGGAGGTCAACTTCCCTAAAGGTCGCTCAAGGACACGAGTACTGTTCAGTGTGCTTGCTGTCCTTCTTGGACAAACTTGCCTCCAGAGTGACTGTCAACACTTGATAAGAATCAACTCTGAGGTAAGGCAGGTTTCAGGAAAGGCTGCTCAAACACAGACCTCCTCTATACGATCAATCAGTTAATGGATAGCGCACCGGAAGTTGAAATGTTTAGAGTGTGTGCTTTATGAAAGAGCCTTTGACTTTTGAAATAAAAGCATCTGTGATCGTCACGAATAGTCAACATGAACAATGTCTACATGGGATCAATGGAGCAAGCGTTGCAGTCGGCCTATCAGCGTGGCAGTCAGCCTATCAGAATGGCAGTCGGCCTATCAGAATGCCAGTCGGCCTATCAGAATGACAATCGGCCTATCAGTATGGCAGTCGACCTATCAGCTCGTTGTCAACAAAAGCAAATACGTTGGGAAATGGTTCGTACATGGACCGAGAAATGAACGTGTCACATAATAAGTTGTGAGGTTCCACTCATTGGAGCAGCAAGCTGGCCCAGCCCAAACGTCTGTTGATGGAAGACATCAAAGCTAAGGGACCATTCCTTCAATAGATCGTGTCTACATCCTGTTAGATGGCAGACAGGTATGGAAACTGGACTAGACAGGTGCCCACAAGTTCACAGCTGATCAAATGACGAGGGAGCGAATAACATTGACCGAATCAGAGGCCGAATTGACAACACCGAAACCAGACACTTCCGTTAGTAGATGATGTGCTGTGACGGAGATGATGTGCTGTGACGGAGATGATGTGTTGTGACGGAGATGATGTGTTGTAACGGAGATGATATGTTGTGAAGGAGATGTTGTGTTGTGACGGAGATGATGTGTTGTGACGGAGATGATGTGTTGTGACGGAGATGATGTGTTGTGACGGAGATGATGTGTTGTGACGGAGGTTATGTGTTGTAACGGAGATGATGTGTTGTGACGGAGATGATGTGTTGTGACGGAGATGATGTGTTGGGGCGGAGATTATGTGTTGTGACGGTGGTTATGTGTTGTAACGGAGATGATATGTTGTGATGCACATGTTATGAAGCAAAAATGTATTGGCCTGTCTGTCGTGTAGTCTGCATGTTCGACAACTGCTAGATATTCTTATATCTCTAACAGGGTTAAGCGCCCACTAAGCTGCCCGGTATGCCTTAATTGAACATTTAGCCCGATTTGGTACTCCAGGACAAGAGAGAGACATGAATGTCAACAGATGTTCGGTACTCGACATCATTCTCCCAAACTACCTGTTTCAATTGACGGATTACAGATTATAGATTACAGATTATAGATTACAGATTATAGATTACAGATTATAGATTACAGATTATAGATTACAGATTAATAATGAGAGAATCAATGATGGACTTTGCCCCAAGTCTGAACTTGGCAGCGTTGGCTAAACGTATATTTCCATCGCTCAGACAAAGATCAACGTGGGAGCAAGTTCCTTCTCGTCTTGTGTATTCTTTCAAGTCTATCCCGTTAGGAGGTCAGGCTGTGCGTCTCTCAAAACACGCTTGGTCAGTATTAGGCTATGTACCTTGAGTGAGTCAGTGGTATACTATGTACCTTGAGTCAGTCAGTGTTAGACTCTGTACCTTGAGTCAGTCAGTGCTACACTCTACCTTGAGTGAGCCAGTACTACACTCTACCTAGGGGGAGTCAGGTCTTCACTCTATCTTGAGTGAGTCAGTGCTACGCTCTACCTTGAGGGAGTCAGTGCTACACTCTACCTAGGGGGAGTCAGTGCTACACTCTATCTTCATGGAGTCAGTGCTACACTCTACCTAGGGGGAGTCAGTACTACACAATATCTCTAGTGACTCAGTGTTACACTCTACCTTGAAGGTGTCACCGTCAATACTTTATTTACAACAACGATCTCTCAAGGGGCCGCTCATGCGTACTTCCATTCTTCATTGTTACTTTGCAGTGACGTAGATGCCATGCTCGTGGTTGCCATGGTAATGCGAGCTTACTGGTTTTAATGATGTAGCCAAGATGTGAAAGACTTCGTGTTTTTTTCTGTTCATTAATAACGTTAGTGCTTTTATTCATGATGTCTGTGTTTGTCAGCAGATGACAGTCATCTCTATAATTGGTCTGCCCGGTCCATGTGACATCTCTCTTGGCTTTTGCTGTTAACTTTATGTTTATTGATATGTTTCTTTGTTGGAAGTGCACAACTTAAAGTGACTGTGGAGGTATGAGCCAGTGCATGCTCCAACGACGGGCGTGCTATTGTGGACGATAGCTGCTCTATAAGGATGACACTGTTGTGTGCTCCGGTCAGTGAATACAATCCAGGACGTTCGTGTATTTTGTTTCTCTCAAACATGGCCGCAGCAGACTTCATTACTTGCGTGTCGCTTACTTCGGACAAAAGGTTTATTAGGGCCAGATACATGTCCAAATGGGAAACAGACCATACCGGCTACACAAAAAATGATGCCTACTACCAGTTAAACAGAAGAGAGCAGGTCGTGGTCTTCAGACTCCACACAGGACACAACAGACTGAGGTACCACCTATTCAATAAACTGAAGATAGGTGGCACTGACGAATGCCCATGTGGTACCGGGAAAATGACCGCTGAACATCTGCTGCAAAACTGCACGACATACGAGGACCAGAGAAAGCACATGTGGCCATCACCGGTGGCAACACTAGACAAGCTCTATGGCAGTGTCGACAACCTCAGGAAGATAGCTGCTTTTTTCGAACAAATTCAAGTTGACGTATGACAGCGTACGAAGAAGAAGAAGAAGAAGAAGAAGAAGAAGAAGAAGAAGAAGAAGAAGAAGAAGAAGAAGAAGAAGGCTTACTTCGGACTCGGCCATATTGTTTCTGATTTCTCTGCTTCCTCTTCCCTTGATCTTCATTACGTAATTGTGTTGTTTCACTACTGTTCCAGTTCAGGATATGTTTTAATGCAATGCATGTTTGGTTATATTGCTAGATATATTTGTAATGGTGTATCATTTCAGTCTTCGGTGCACTTGAAATATTCCAAGTTTACTAAAAGCTGTCTCTGTTCCCTCTCACTCTCCCACAAGCCTAATGACTACCAAAGCGTCTGGGCGAGGGTCAAGGTAGTCAGTAGACAGATACTGCAGTTAGGGATGATGTGTTAAAGACTTGACAGTACTAGCCCTCCGTTTGGGGGGGGGGGGGGGGAAGAGGCAGAGTATCCTGTTCCTTTCTTCCTAGCATTTCTATCCCTATCAGCAAGCTAGGTGCACATTTACCGCTTGATGGACTGGAGCGTATCCTTTATACAGATCGACCAGTGCAACATTGCCAGAGAAGCAAGAGCTCCATTACTGCGACACTCAAACACTCCTTGGGAAGTTTACCACACCTTCGCTCTGTGCAAATGTTTACCTGGTTGGCCCTCTAGGTGTGAATGTCTGCCTGACTAGCCCTCCAAGTGTGGATGTTTACCTGTCTGGCCCTCCAGGTGTGGATGGCTGTGTCCCTCCATGTGTGGATGTTTACCTGCCTTTGTCTTCCATGCGTGGATGTCTGTGTCCCTCCAAGTGTGGATGTTTACCTGCCTGGCTCTCCAGGTATGAAGGTCTGCCTGGCCCTCCGTGTGGATGTCTGCCTGGCCCACCAGGTGTGGAAGTCCACTGTCTTAACATTACTGCTTAGTTCTCTCTTCTCGCTATAAACCAAACATATGCGGAATCTTCAGCCTGCTTCTTACAGGAAGCCTGGAGCACAACACATACTTGCGCTATGTACATATTGCGGTTGCTGGTCTCATTCACAACTCTCTCAAATTGAAACAGAACTAAATAGAATCAGTGTCACAGAAAACTACTCCCCCCCCCCCAATACTACCAGACCCCCCCCCCCCCCCCACTCCCCAGTGCCACCAGACTCCCACAAATTTCAGTACCACCAGACGTCCCCCCCCCCGGTACCACCAAACCCCCGCCCCATCCCAGTACCTCTCCACCCCCCAGTGCCACCAGACTCCCCCAAACTCCAGTACCTCTACCCTCCCCCGGTTCAACCTCAGTCTCCTTCTTCCCCGCCCATCACTCAGGTGTAAGTCCTAAATGAAAAGAGGCACCGTTCGGCATGTCTGCATCCAAATACTATTCTATGGATTGCTCTCTGTGTATCACATTTTCAAATCAGACATATTTGATGAGGACAGGGCGATGATGGATGAGGACAGGCAAATGATGGATGAGGACATTGATTATGATTTGGTCGTCTCCTGGATTGTAAGAAGAAAGTGTCTTGTAGCGATAGACTGGATTGTGAGAAGAAAGTGTCGTCCCGATATCAGCAGGTACTAAGAACGAGGTCCCGACATCAGCAGGTACTAAGAACGAGGTCCCGACATCTGCAAGTACTAACAAGGTCCCGACATCAGCAGGTACTAAGAACGAGGTCCCGACATCAGCAGGTACTAAGAACGAGGTCCCGACATCAGCAGGTACTAAGAACGAGGTCCCGACATCAGCAGGTACTAAGAACGAGGTCCCGACATCAGCAGGTACTAAGAACGAGGTCCCGACATCAGCAGGTACTAAGAACGAGGTCCCGACATCAGCAGGTACTAAGAACGAGGTCCCGACATCAGCAGGTACTAAGAACGAGGTCCCGACATCAGCAGGTACTAAGAACGAGGTCCCGACATCTGCAAGTACTAACAATGTCCCGACATCAGCAGGTACTAAGAACGAGGTCCCGACATCTGCAAGTACTAACAAGGTCCCGACATCTGCAAGTACTAACAAGTTCCCGGCATCAGCAGGTCCTAAGGATGAGGTCCCGACATCAGCAGGTACTAAGAACGAGGTCCCGACATCAGCAGGTACTAAGAACGAGGTCCCGACATCAGCAGGTACTAAGAACGAGGTCCCGACATCAGCAGGTACTAAGAACGAGGTCCCGACATCAGCAAGTACTAAGGATGAGGTCCCGACATCTGCAAGTACTACGAATGAGATAAAATTTGCCTAACAGACGAGCACATTAATAATACGGAGATGCACCGGAAACTTGAATTGTTTTCGCTTGTAGAGAATAGAGACCAGACAATGACGTTTCACGTTACAAAGTAATCCATGACCACGCCCTTATGGGGTATAAGATTGCCACCGTAACATGCGCACTGAGATCCTGTAGAATTGGTCTTGGTGAAGGAGGACAGGTGAAAAGTGAATATCTTGATCTTGATCTCTATAACCCCTTTCCTCAGCGTAGATGCGGGTCCGAACTTCGTCTCCATCGGACCCTGTCTTGGACCACGGAAGTCCAGTGCGTGGTAAGTGCTCCTCTAGAGGCACCTCGGACGTTGTAGTGTACAGCAAAGGGAGTCAGACCAACGCATTGGAGGTCTTCCCCATAATCTGTTCTAACATCCGGGGTACCAGACTGCTGTCGCTGTACTCCATCGACCATCGTTTCGACTCAACATGTGACCTGCCCATTTATGTTTTGCCTTGTCTGCATGGATTACCGCATCCTTCACCAGGGACAATTGTCTTATGTCAGAATTGCGTTGGTTCCGGAGAGTGATTCAGACCAAGCGTCTCTCGAGGGAGGCCTGGGTCAATCTCAATTTGTCCTCCAGTGATTTTGTTAGTGTCCACGTCTCGGCACCGTAGCACATCGTAGGGAGAACAGTGGAATTGAAGAGGGAGGCTCGTAGGTCCTGGTCACGACAACCGTCCAGGACCGTGTTAATAGATGAGAAGACTGCCCAACCCGTGCGGCGCGTCTTGTCAGTTCAAGTTCCAGGTTATTCTCTGTATCGAGAAGACGTCCGAGATAAATGTACTCGTTGACATCCTCAAATCATACCTCCCCAAGGAAGACTGGATCACAAGTGGTGAAGCGATTTCGTAAACTTTGATCTTCGAGAAATTCATCTCCAGATCCCCTTTCTTGCCCTCTCCATCATTTTGTTGGCTTCTGCTGCTGACTCTGTGATGAGCACTTTTTCATCGGCAAATCGAGGGTGATTGAGGCTTCTGCTGTCACTAAGGATACCAAAGGTGTCTCAGTTGTTCGGCTAATGACTGATTCCAAACATGCGGAGCAGAGGTTCGGTGAGATAGGATCGCCCTAGCGGACCCCCTTTTGAATTGGACGCTGGAAGGGACGAAATGTGGCAGTGCAGTTAGTATAACTGTTAGGGAGAACTTTGTTCTAAGAGTGAACGCCAGACAAAATGTAATTCTACCGAATCGAAAGCCTTTCTTACAGTCGATGAAGGTGAGTATCAAGGACGTCTGGAACTCTCAGGCTGCCTCAATAAGGCGGCAGCAGGTTGAATAATGGAACATTATGCTGTCCGGACGCCGAGCCTGCCTGTTCGACTGGTTGCGATTTTTCCAGAGTGGTGCGGACTCTGGCAAGGATGTATTTTGTGAACAACTTGTAAGTGATCGGCAGGAGAGTCATTGGGAGATAGCTTCCTAGATCCTCTTTGTAAGTGACCGGCAGGAGAGTCATTGGGTGATAGCTTCATAGATCATCTTTGTAAGTGACCGGCAGGAGAGTCATTGGGAGATAGCTTCATAGATCATCTTTGTAAGTGACCGGCAGGAGAGTCATTGGGTGATAGCTTCATAGATCATCTTTGTAAGTGACCGGCAGGAGAGTCATTGGGAGATAGCTTCATAGATCATCTTTGTAAGTGACCGGCAGGAGAGTCATTGGGTGATAGTTTCATAGATCATCTTTGTAAGTGACCGGCAGGAGAGTCATTGGGAGATAGCTTCATAGATCACCTTTGTAAGTGACCGGCAGGAGAGTCATTGGGTGATAGCTTCATAGATCATCGTTGTCTCCCTTCTTGGGCCAGGTGTTGTCCTCCAGCTGTGCCAGGTGTTAGGCTCGAGCTGTGCCTGGTGTTAGGCTCGAGCTGTGCCAGGTGTTGTCCTCGAGCTGTGCCAGGTGTTGTCCTCGAGCTGTGCCAGGTGTTAGGCTCGAGCTGTGCCAGGTGTTGGGCTCGAGCTGTGCAGGTGTTGTCCTCGAGCTGTGCCAGGTGTTAGGCTCGAGCTGTGCCAGGTGTTAGGCTCGAGCTGTGCCAGGTGTTGGGCTCGAGCTGTGCCAGGTGTTAGGCTCGAGCTGTGCCAGGTGTTAGGCTCGAGCTGTGCAAGGTGTTAGGCTCGAGCTGTGCCAGGTGTTAGCCTCGAGCTGTGCCAGGTGTTAGGCTCGCGTTGTGCCAGGTTTTAGGCTCGAGCTGTGCCAGGTGTTCCTCCCGAATTAAGACAGCGTGTAAACGTTGGGCTAGAGCTCGGTAAAGGACCGCAGGCACGGATGACCTCCGCAGTGATGCCAACTTGACCTGATGATTTTCCAGATGGCCTTGACTCGACAGAGTGGCGAATTTCTGAGGGCAGGAAGTCTGGAAGAGGGAGTAAAGTGGATGGGAAGGCAATTGGAGGGGGTTCTGATGATCTGAATAGGTTGATATAGTCTGCTTTCATTAATGACTCCATGCCCAGCTTTGATGTTGTGCTAGACCCAGACAAGGAATGATTTGGCGGTGTTCAGCCAGGATACGAGTAGCTTTCAGCAGACGTTCGTGGGCAAAGTTGTCATGACATTCTTTGAGTTTTTGGCGTCAGATCTTGATTAAGTTTGTGGCGGTTGTGTGGTTGCCTAGAGAACGGATAGTCTTATGCCGCTCCTCTAGCAATGCTTGAGTTTCGGGTGAACAGCCATGTTTGGTTTGAGTGGGTGCTGTGGTAATGGCTGCCTTTGAAATGGATGTGATTGTTGTAATCTGATTGGCATAGTAAGCATCAATGTCGGTGTCGATAGAAGGTTGCTGGCTAGCAGTGAGGGTGGTAGCAATCGATAGGTCGATGAGCGCCTCTGGACCCCGTTAGAAGCTGTTAGATCGAAGTGGAAACGGGCACGGAGGAAGCGATGGTCGCTTCCAGTGCAGAAGGAACCAACCAATGAGACATGAGTTGCCGATCTGTGATTGGACAAATTATGGCCAATTTCATGACGATGAAGTCCATGAATCTGAAGCCTAATCAGATGTCAACAAAATGGATGCTCTCTCAGACATTGACCAAATAATTGTGGATTCTTCTTGTACTTCTTTGGAGTTCGTTCTGGAAGGGATGTTATGACGTTGTATCGTAGCTTATAGCGAGGCTATGATGTCTGTTCCTTTCGGCCTTGTACATCCGATTTCAACTGGACTTCTTGGATGGGTTTGCCTTCCCAAGATGACTATTCTCTTAGCAATACTATATGAGTGCAGCCTGTTTCCAGGGCTAGCAGTTGGAGGTTGAATAGGGTCTTGGCCAGGTGTGGTTCACTGATTCTGATGCAAGCAGTCAGCTGTTACTTCATTCACTGTGCTCTATCATTGGCCATGACAGAGAATGGCGATTTTGGGCCGACAGATTAGGGATTAATTTAGCCGACCTGAATCTTCAATCGCTTTGAGTCACCCGAATAGTGTGTTACTCTTCGTATCCTTATATTCGAGGCAGTAATGGCATTAATTAGTAATGAGCTCATCACGATGTTTGGAACAGACCATTTCATCAAAACGAAACTCAGCCAACAAAAACACAAACATTAGTCATTTCATTGTCTTCTAGCACGCGGCTCTTACTGGGAATCCATTTATTACTAGTAGTGTGACACATTTATTACTAGTAGTGTGACACATTTATTACTAGTAGTGTGACACATTTATTACTAGTAGTGTGACACATTTATTACTAGTAGTGTGACACATTTATTACTAGTAGTGTGACACATTTATTACTAGTAGTGTGACACATTTATTACTAGTAGTGTGACACATTTATTACTAGTAGTGTGACACATTTATTACTAGTAGTGTGACACATTTATTACTAGTAGTGTGACTCATTTATTACTAGTAGTGTGACACATTTATTACTAGTAGTGTGACACATTTATTACTAGTAGTGTGACACATTTATTACTAGTAGTGTGACACATTTATTACTAGTAGTGTGACACATTTATTACTAGTAGTGTGACACATTTATTACTAGTAGTGTGACACATTTATTACTAGTAGTGTGACACATTTATTACTAGTAGTGTGACACATGTATTACTAGTAGTGTGACACATGTATTACTAGTAGTGTGACACATTTATTACTAGTAGTGTGACACATTTATTACTAGTAGTGTGACACATTTATTACTAGTAGTGTGACACATTTATTACTAGTAGTGTGACACATTTATTACTAGTAGTGTGACACATGTATTACTAGTAGTGTGACACATGTATTACTAGTAGTGTGACACATTTATTACTAGTAGTGTGACACATTTATTACTAGTAGTGTGACACATTTATTACTAGTAGTGTGACACATTTATTACTAGTAGTGTGACACATTTATTACTAGTAGTGTGACACATGTATTACTAGTAGTGTGACACATGTATTACTAGTAGTGTGACACATTTATTACTAGTAGTGTGACACATTTATTACTAGTAGTGTGACACATTTATTACTAGTAGTGTGACACATGTATTACTAGTAGTGTGACACATTTATTACTAGTAGTGTGACACATTTATTACTAGTAGTGTGACACATGTATTACTAGTAGTGTGACACATTTATTACTAGTAGTGTGACACATTTATTACTAGTAGTGTGACACATTTATTACTAGTAGTGTGACACATTTATTACTAGTAGTGTGACACATTTATTACTAGTAGTGTGACACATTTATTACTAGTAGTGTGACACATTTATTACTAGTAGTGTGACACATTTATTACTAGTAGTGTGACACATTTATTACTAGTAGTGTGACACATGTATTACTAGTAGTGTGACACATTTATTACTAGTAGTGTGACACATTTATTACTAGTAGTGTGACACATTTATTACTAGTAGTGTGACACATTTATTACTAGTAGTGTGACACATTTATTACTAGTAGTGTGACACATTTATTACTAGTAGTGTGACACATTTATTACTAGTAGTGTGACACATTTATTACTAGTAGTGTGACACATTTATTACTAGTAGTGTGACACATTTATTACTAGTAGTGTGACACATTTATTACTAGTAGTGTGACACATTTATTACTAGTAGTGTGACACATTTATTACTAGTAGTGTGACACATTTATTACTAGTAGTGTGACACATTTATTACTAGTAGTGTGACACATTTATTACTAGTAGTGTGACACATTTATAAAGACAGATAATTGATTAATAACCCGATAATAATTCTAGATATATCTGCTTCTCTGAGTGTACTATCAATAAACGGAAGTCCACTCAAATGTTTTATGTGTATGAGAGATAACTGTGGACCTCATTGAAATAACAAAGTCCACGTCCGTTCTGATAGATCCATGCAGTCAACATAACATGTGATAGATCCATGCAGTCCACATAACATGTGATATATCCATGCAGTCCACATAACATGTGATATATTCATGCAGTCCACATAAAATGTGATAGATCCATGCAGCCCACATAACATGTGATAGATCCATGCAGTCCACGTAACATTTGTCCATAACACTTTAACGTTGTAAAACATATTAAGGGCACATGTACAAAATGGGTTAATGAGTTTGTGCGAGAATCTATCAATTTCAACTGCACGTGTTTCTGAACGTCACAGGCACTCAATTTTGTGGTCTCCTGGCGATGTCCTCCAGACCACTAGATTGGAGGCAAACATCGCCCTCAAAGCCGCCACGGCAAAATACAAATACACTCTCAAGCAAACAGCAAGAGAAAGCTCGAAAAACAAAACGGAAAGCCTAAACCTGGACAAAGAAGGGAACAAGCTATGGAAGCTAGTCAGAGCCATGAACGACGAAATCCCGTCAAACAAACAAATTACCATTAAGCAGGGCGAAAACTTGCTCACCGGTAAGAAAGCCGCAAACGCTTTTGTCGATCACTATGCCAGAGCAAACCACATCGAGGTCCCTGCAGATAGGCATACAAACATTAGTGAAGAGCTAAAGGGGTACGACAACATCAATACGGCACCTGAAGAGCACATGATGGCCAAATTAACAATGAGCGAAATGGAAGAGGCTATGAGAACATTAAAGAAAAGGAAATCTCCCGGAAAAGACGGGATAACAAACGAAATGCTGATGGGGCTGGGCCAAACAGCGAAGAGGAAACTGCTATCGGTCCTGAACCAAATCTGGAAAAGGGGAATTGTACCCCAGGCATGGAAAGACGCAATACTGGTACCAGTACCAAAAACAGGAAAGGACAAAACAGATCCAAATGGATACAGGCCCATCAGCCTTCTGAGCTGTGTCGGCAAGCTGATGGAACGTATAATAAACACCAGACTGACGTGGCATCTGGAAGAAAAACGAATACTAATTCCACAGCAAGCCGGCTTTAGACAGCACAGATCCACTGAGGACCAGGTTATCCTCATAGCCCAGGAAATAGAAGATGCCTACCAGGCACAGAAACACACAGTAGCTGTTTGGGTGGATCTGGAAAAGGCATTTGACAAAGTCTGGAAAGACAGACTTAGAGTCAAGCTAAGAAGAAGTGATGTTTGTGGGAAAATGTACAAGTGGATCAACCACTACCTCAAACAAAGAACGGCCAGAGTCCAAGTACAAGGGCAGATGAGCAAAAAGGTGACACTCGAGCAGGGAGTACCCCAAGGAGGAGTACTGTCACCCACACTCTTCCTGGTATATATAAACGACATTACAGAGAATATACCAAGGAGAGTCCATAGCTCAATGTTTGCAGACGATCTGGCTATGTGGACCTCTGAAAAGAATCTCACCATAGCAAGAAATCGGATGCAGCAGGCCCTAACATCGCTGGAAGAGTGGGCGAACTCATGGCTGGTCAAAATAAACGAGGAGAAAACCACATGCACAATATTCTCGCTTTCAATAAAAACCCAAAATACCAAATTAAGTTTAAATGGCAAATTCCTGCAGCCAAACGACAACCCAACCTATCTGGGAGTCACATTTGATCGGCGCATGACATGGAAAAGTCAGATCGAGAGAAACCGAATGAGAGCCAGAGAAAGAATGGAAATCATGAGGAAACTTGCTGGCACAAGCTGGGGAGCAGACGAATGCATACTAAAGAAACTGTACACTGGAAGAGTGACACCAGTTCTCGAGTATGGCATTGCGGCATGGACAACAGCAGCAAAGGCGAACTTCGAAAAAGTTAGCAAACTTCAAAACTAAGCCATGAGAGTTATAACAGGAGGCATGAAGTCAACGCCAATTGTAGAACTTGAAAAGATTACAAAACTGCAATCCATGACCGATTAAAGAGACTGCAGAGCCCAGCTACAGTCAGAGAAACTCTGAAGACTGACTGACCATCGAATGTACCAGAGACTAAACAATTTGGGAAATGGGAAACTAAAGCGGAGAAACTTTGCAGAAATAGCCAAAGCAAAGATGCACGAAGATCCCATAAACGCACTAACAACACCAAAACCCATCACTACTGTACGAAAACCTACCTGGAGGCAGGATATATTTCCAGAGGTGGTAGAAAATATATCAGGTATTGGAAACAAAAACTGCCAGACTGAAAAAGAAAGGAGAGATACTACCCTAAGCTTTATTTCGAAAAACTACCCAAGCATGGACTGGACCCATGCATACACCGACGGTTCTGTAACAAACACTACACTGAACGGAGGGGCAGGAGCATTCCTGAACCTACCAAATGGCAGACAAATAACACTGTCATTCGCTACTGGTAAGTACACAAGCGATTTCAGAGCGGAGGCAGAGGCACTGAGGGCGGCAGTGGAAGAAATGGTGACACACAAAGAAAATGAAAGCCATATAGTCCTGCTTACAGATGCTATCGCCGTAGTCACAGCGCTAAAAAGCCAGAAAAACACTGAGCTTAATGACTTAAGAGCAGCACTCTGCAAACTGTGCCAGCAGTTCGCACCAAAAAGGGTAGTGGTACAGTGGGTCCCATCAAACTGCAACATCCAAGGCAACGAGGAGGCAGACAGACTGGCAAAAGAAGGTGCAAGACTACCACAAACAGATACTAGTATGACGTACGAAGAGTCAAAACGGCTTATCAAAGCCAGATACATGACCAAATGGGAAACTGAACATACTGGTTACACCAAAAACGATGCCTATTACCAGTTGAACCGAAGAGAGCAGGTCGTTGTCTTCAGACTTCGTACTGGCCACAATAGACTGAGGTACCACCTATTCAACAAATTGAAGATAGGTACCGACGAATACCCGTGCGGTACCGGTAAAATGACCGCTGAGCATCTGCTGCAGAACTGCCCGACATACGAGGATCAGAGAGAGCAGATGTGGCCATCACCAGTCGAACTGCAAGACAAGCTCTATGGCAGCGGCGACAGCCTCAGGATGACCGCCGCTTTTTTCGAAAAAATAATGGTTACTGTCTGACTGCGTACGGAGAAGAAGAAGAAGAAGAAGAAGTATCCTTATATTCGAAGCAGTAATGGCATTAATTAGTAATGAGCTGATCACGATGTTTGGAACAGACCATTTCATCAAAACGAAACTCAGCCAACAAAAACACAAACATTAGTCATTTCATTGTCTTCTAGCACGCGGCTCTTACTGGGAATCCATTTATTACTAGTAGTGTGACACATTTATTACTAGTAGTGTGACACATTTATTACTAGTAGTGTGACACATTTATAAAGACAGATAATTGATTAATAACCCGATAATAATTCTAGATATATATGCTTCTCTGAGTGTACTATCAATTAACGGAAGTCCACTCAAATGTTTTATGTGTATGAGAGATAACTGTGGACCTCATTTAAATAACAAAGTCCACGTCCGTTCTGATAGATCCATGCAGTCAACATAACATGTGATAGATCCATGCAGTCCACATAACATGCGATAGATCCATGCAGTCCACATAACATGTGATAGATCCATGCAGTCCACATAACATGTGATAGATCCATGCAGTCCACATAACATGTGATAGATCCATGCAGTCCACGTAACATTTGTCCATAGCACTTTAACGTTGTAAAACATATTAAGGGCACATGTACAAAATGGGTTAATGAGTTTGTTGCGAGAATATATCAATTTCAACCGCACGTGTTTCTGAACGTCACAGGCACTCAATTTTGTGGTCTCCTGGCGATGTCCTCCAGACCACTAGATTGTTTCATTTGTCGTGTCCTCCGGTGGCGTTCCATCACTGCGGCTAGTTACTTCGGTCCTTGGTCCTCTGTGTGCCTGATCTTCCTGACAAGATCACTCAGCCAGACCGTCTCTGGGGCCTCTAGATAACTGCCTTGACGTCCAGACCAGCAGACTATGTAACTATTGCTTCCGTGCTGACTAGTCTGCCACATGTTAACCATTCCTAAGGCGCTATTAGCTACTCGCTTTACTGTAGCCATTTCTTTAATGTAGCCATTCCTTTACTGTCCCCATTCCTTTACTGTAGCCATTCCTTTACTGTAGTCATTTATTTAATCACTCTTTACTTTTTACATTACTGTAGGCTTTCCTATACAGTAGCCCTTCCTTTAATGTAGCCCTTCCTTTAATGTAGCCCTTCCTTGAATCTAGCCAATTTGTGATTCGCTTTTGAGTTCTCACTTTACTGCAGCCTTTCTTTACTTCGGCTGGCTCTGTAGCGAACGAAAGCGAGTGCTTCCAGGGCGAGCCAAAGTCCCACCCCCAGAGCGAGCCAGAGTCCCACACCCAGAGCGAGCCAAAGTCCAACCCCCCCAGAGCGAGCCACAGTCCAACCTCTCAGAGCGAGCCGAATTCCAACACCACCCCCCCCCCCCAGAGCGAACCAAAGTCCCACCCCCAGAGCGAGCCAGTCCAACCCCCAGAGCGAGCCAAACTCCAACCCCCCAGAGCGAACCAAAGTCCAACCCCCAGAGCGAGCCAGTCCAACCCCCCAGAGCGAGCCAGTCCCACCTCCAGAGCGAGCCAAACTCCAACCCCCCAGAGCGAGCCAAAGTCCAACTCCTAGAGCGAGCCAAAGTCCAACCCCCCAAGAGCGAGCCACAGTCCAACCTCTCAGAGCGAGCCGAATTCCAACACCACCCCCCCCCCCCCCAGAGCGAACCAAAGTCCAACCCCCAGAGCGAGCCAGTCCAACCCCCCAGAGCGAGCCAGTCCCACCCCCAGAGCGAGCCAAACTCCAACCCCCCAGAGCGAACCAAACTCCAACCCCCCAGAGCGAGCCAGTCCAACCCCCAGAGAGAGCCAAAGACCAACCCCCTAGAGCGAGCCAAAGTCCAACCCCCAGAGCGAGCCAGTCCAACCACCCAGAGCGAGCCAGTCCCACCCCCAGAGCGAGCCAAGCTCCAACCCCCCAGAGCGAGCCAGTCCATCCCCCAGAGCAAGCCAAAGTCCTCTGTGATCACAACATAAGGCGGTCTGTAAGAGAACCGGGCCAAGACTGAGAAAAGTCAAGAGGAAGACAGCGAGGGCAATGGTATGTAGCTCTTTGTGGTAAACCTCTACACCCTAGGGTTGTAAGTGAGCCGACCATGTAAGGTAGAAAAGTCTACACCCAAGGGTGGAAGTGAGCCGACCATGTAAGGTAGAAAAGTCTACACCCAAGGGTGGAAGTGAGCCGACCATGTAAGGTAGAAAAGTCTACACCCAAGGGTGGAAGTGAGCCGACTAAGTATTTAGAAGTATTTGGATTTACCTTCAGTGGCTATTGCTGTTTTCCTCTCCGTCATTATTCTATTCTCTGTTTTGTTTCTTCCGTGTCTTTGTATTTGATTGTTTCAATAGTGGACCTGTACTTGGTGGAGGTAGCTACATCAATCAGCACGATAGGAACAAACAATCCACGCTGGGAACAAACAATCCACGGTAGGAACAAACAATCCACGGTAGGAACAGACAATCCACGCTAGGAACAAACAATCCACGGTAGGAACAGACAATCCACGCTAGGAACAAACAATCCACGGTAGGAACAAACAATCCCCGGTAGGAACAGACAATCCACGCTAGGAACAAACAATCCACGGTAGGAACAAACAATCCACGCTAGGAACAGACAATCCACGCTAGGAACAAACAATCCACGGTAGGAACAAATAATCCACGCTAGGAACAAACAATCCACGCTAGGAACAGACAATCTACCCTATAATCAGACAATTAAGGCTAGTAACAGACAATCCACGCTGGGAACAGACAATCCACGCTAGAAAACAAACAATCCACGCTAGGAACAAACAATCCACGGTAGGAACAAACAATCCACGCTAGGAACAAACAATCCACGCTAGGAACAGACAATCCACGCTAGGAACAGACAATCCACTCTAGAAACAGACAATCCACACTAGGAACAGACATTCCACGCTAGGAACAGGCAACACACGCTAGGAACAGACAATTCACGCTAGGAACAGACAATCAAGGTTAGGAACAAACAATCCACGCTAGGAACGGACAATCCACGCTAGGAACAGACAATCCATGCTAGGAACAGACAATCCACGCTAGGAACAGACAATCACAATCCACCCTAGGAACAGATAATCCACGCTTGGAACAGACAATCCACGCTAGGAACAGACAATCCACTCTAGGAACAGACAATCCAAGCTAGGAACAGACAATCTACCTTAGGATCAGACAATTAAGGCTAGTAACAGACAATCCACGCTAGGAACGGACAATCCACTCTAGAAACAGACAATCCACGCTAGGAACAGACAATCAAGGCTAGGAACAGACAATCCACGCTAGGAACGGACAATCCACGCTAGGAACAGACAATCCATGCTAGGAACGGACAATTAAGGCAGCTACAACAGTGAACGGAAGTTGTTTTCGAAAATGTGTGACCTCTATTATTTTCTGTCTATCCATTGTCTCCACTCTTCGAAGTCGTTAATGTTATTTAAGAAACGGAATCCTTGTTTACTCAATGCCGGGTTGGAGCAATCGCGCGAGATAGCCTGGTCGTTCATTGCACGCCCTTAAATAGGGCCACATCTAGGGGAGACAATCATCCCCTCATTTCGGGCCACAGTAACAAAGGGATACAACTATCGCTTGTTATTGATTTCAGAAACTGAGAACTGCTTCATGTACGTCCGTCAGACATCGATTGGTTGAGTCCTCGCGCCACCGTCCGTCTCTGTACCATCACTTCTGTCTCCCCGCTCGGTGAATCAGTTCCAGGTTTAACCTTATTATCATAGTTATCACAATATGTGTTCGCTAATGTCGCCTTACTTGTCCATTTCATCACACAACTCCACTTCGTGTAACAGTCCAACAACCACACATAACTCCACTTCGTGTAACAGTCCAACAACCACACACAACTCCACTTCGTGTAACAGTCCAACAACCACACACAACTCCACTTCGTGTAACAGTCCAACAACCACACACAACTCCACTTCGTGTAACAGTCCAACAACCACACACAACTCCACATCGTGTAACAGTCCAACAACCACACACAACTCCACTTCGTGTAACAGTCCAACAACCACACACAACTCCACATCGTGTAACAGTCCAACAACCACACACAACTCCACTTCGTGTAACAGTCCATAGCAATACACACACACAGCTCCACTTCGTGTAACAGCCCAACAGCCATACACACACACACAACTCCACTTCATACAACTATCCAACAACCACACATACAACTCCACTTCGTGTAACTGTCCAACAACTACACACAAACACGCGCCCTATGGTCCGCCCCCCTCCCCCCGCCCACTTTTGTTGAACTTCACCTCTGAGATTGCGCTAACTATCATAGGTACATACAGACGTACCCAAGCACTGGTTCATGACATCACTTAAAGTGACTTTGGTATGGAGCAGAAAGGGCCGTCCTCCATCTGTAGAATACAGAGAGGCAAACCTTTCACACACACGCACAATCATGTCATGCCTAATGCGACTTACCTTCAACATTAATGTCGCATTATTTTATCATTAACATGACCGGCATGTTTCAACTGCCTGACACACTCAATAAAAGAGTGACCTTCCTCTTTGACACAGCAACATTAACATGATGAACACGGCAGCATTACTTGGAGGAAGCTGTAAGTGTCACTCCCATCTGAAAATGTAAATGTCAAACTCATGGCTGTTGTTGTCACACTCATGGAAGTTGTTGTCAAACTCATGGAAGTTGTTGTCAAACTCATGGAAGTTGTTGTCAAACTCATGGAAGTTGTTGTCAAACTCATGGAAGTTGTTGTCAAACTCATGGAAGTTGTTGTCAAACTCATGGAAGTTGTTGTCAAACTCATGGAAGTTGTTGTCAAACTCATGGAAGTTGTTGTCAAACTCATGGAAGTTGTTGTCAAACTCATGGAAATTGTTGTCAAACTCATGGAAGTTGTTGTCAAACTCATGGAAGTTGTTGTCAAACTCATGGAAGTTGTTGTCAAACTCATGGAAGTTGTTGTCAAACTCATGGAAGTTGTTGTCAAACTCATGGAAGTTGTTGTCAAACTCATGGAAGTTGTTGTCACACTCATACATAATGAAAATGTCGCAACTTTATAAACAACATCAACCATCCTATTGCAGAAACGTAAACAAGGCGGGTAAATAAAAAACCTATTAATTTAGAGAGAGAAGAGAGACAGAGAGGGAGAGAGTGGGAGAGAGAGAGTGAGGAGAGTGTGACAGAGAGATTGTCTACTAGAAACTGCGGGATGCGTGCAATGTCTTCCTAATTTAATTAAGAGATGAACGTAGTGACAGAAGACAGACACACAAAGAGAGAGAGAGAGAGAGAGAGAGAGAGAGAGAGAGAAGGAGAAGGGAGAGAGAGGAAGATTACCTCGAAAATAGATAAGAGAGAGATTTCTCTGCTGTCTCCTCGTTAATTAACATACCCCTAGGCTATTGCTAACATTAACATCCAATCTCATGTGACCAGGCTCTGTCTTCCGCTGTAAACAGCTGAGAGAGGCCAACAGATATTGGGGGCAGATGCAGTAATTGGTTGGTTTCTGACTTGGAGATGTGTTTCGGTTGTTTGCGCTGGTTGGAGATGTGTTTCGGTTGTTTGCGCTGGTGAAAGTGATGACACCAAGAATATGTATGTTGTGTTATCGTCTATTGTCTGAGACCAAGAATATGTATGTTGTGTTATCGTCTATTGTCTGAGAAAAGAATATGTATGTTGTGTTATCGGCTATTGTCTGAGACCAAGAATATGTATGTTGTGTTATCGTCTATTGTCTGAGACCAAGAATATGTATGTTGTGTTATCGTCTATTATCTGAGACCAAGAATATGTATGTTGTGTTATCGGCTATTGTCTGAGAAAAGAATATGTATGTTGTGTTATCGGCTATTGTCTGAGACCAAGAATATGTATGTTGTGTTATCGGCTATTGTCTGAGAAAAGAATATGTATGTTGTGTTATCGGCTATTGTCTGAGACCAAGAATATGTATGTTGTGTTATCGTCTATTGTCTGTGACCAAGAATATGTATGTTGTGTTATCGGCTATTGTCTGAGACCAAGAATATGTATGTTGTGTTATCGTCTATTGTCTGAGACCAAGAATATGTATGTTGTGTTATCGGCTATTGTCTGAGAAAAGAATATGTATGTTGTGTTATCGTCTATTGTCTGAGACCAAGAATATGTATGTTGTGTTATCGTCTATTATCTGAGACCAAGAATATGTATGTTGTGTTATCGTCTATTGTCTGAGACCAAGAATATGTATGTTTTGTTATCGTCTATTGTCTGTACCCTTATCGTAATGAACATTACCAATATTACTATCGATTATCCGGACATCGATCTAAGAGTGGCACAGCCAGACCGGAGCCGTCCATCAGCACATGTCCAGGTACTGGTCAGTCAACTTGACAGCTGGGTCTCCGCCACATCATTGTGGACGTCTGCCATTGACCAGGATATGGACACATTAGAGATCGAAACAAGGTAGTTCAGAAAGGTCATACGTAAAAGTAGCTTCGTTCTGGAACACACGGGGTAAGAGACGTGAAGGAAGGTAAGAGAACATCGTTTGAGAGAGAGTTGAACAGGACGCCAACCATTCATCTCGTCTGTGTTAATATGAGAATGAAGGACAACCAACAGTTGTGGCCCTGCAGTCACACCTGGGCCACATTGAGAGACGTTCAGACTTCTGTTCAACAATTAGTTGTGTACCTTGACACTTGTTGGCTTAGCTTAGCTGCCTCTCTCTACAATCCCTCTGTTTGTTAGTTCCCATCCAGTTTGGCTTGGATTAGCTTACGTGTCTCTCTCTACAATCCCCCTGTTTATCAGTTCCCATCCAGTTTGGCTTAACTTAGCTTACGTGTCTCTCTCTACAATCCCCCTGTTTATCAGTTCCCATCCAGTTTGGCTTGGCTTAGCTTACATGTCTCTCTCTACAATCCCCCTGTTTATCAGTTCCCATTCAATTTGGCTTGGCTTAGCTTACGTGTCTCTCTCTACAATCCCCCTGTTTGTCAGTTCCCATCCAGTTTTAGAATTAGGAGCTTGTACTGTTAGTAATAGTGCTAGGGCTCCAGTCTTACCCATCGACGCTCCTGTGTATCGTACTCCAACTGAAACAACAATATGTATTGGCATGATCCTGTACGTTCAGATAACATGGAGCACGTGCTCATATCGTCCAGCGTTCTCACAGGTTAAGAGATATTTCTGTGGTCACGTTGTCCAGGTCGGGCAGGCAACAAGTCAGCAATTGTGTCGCTTAAACATCTCACAGTGTACATAGTCTGTACACGAAGGAGTACATAGTCTGTACATGGATGCGTACACATCGGTTGACGTAATTTCCAAAGTCCTTGTTTCTGGAACAATCAATGATTGGCCAAGACCCTGGTAGACAAGACACTTTGTCAACTCCTTTCAGTTTTGTTGATGGTTACAGATAATGGAGATTGGCATGTTCTTGTTATTGTATTAGATTGTTAATGTAAAGACTTGAGCTCTAGAATTACACAAACATCTTCAATAGATTATCATTTTCATTTAAATATTAAACACAGATGGGCTGGCTAATTCCACTTCAGCGCTCAAACAGGAAGAAGTTTCATCAAATCAAAGCGAGAAATCATCCAATATTGCGGTTTTGGTTTTCTCCTAACAATAGAGCATCATCATCATCTCGGCTTGAATATAACCCAATCAACGACAGTGTCCCAAGGGTCAGATTAAACGGAAACATCAGAATCATTAGGACAATACAACCCAGCAGCAGGGGAACGTGGCATAGAGGAGATGGGTGGATAGAAGGCTCCCCATTGTGTGCCGGTCCGTCGGCGGACACTATTATTTCTCTCACAGACTTTATGTATGGTACCTACCACCTGCCTTATAGGAGGAACCTGCCTTGAGGGTCACGCGCCTTGGAGGAGCAGCCTGTATTGTAGGAGCAACCTCCCTTGCAGGAGCAACCTGTCTTGTAGGAGAAACCTCCCTTGTAGGAGCAACCTGCCTTGAAGGAGCAACCTGTCTTGTAGGAGGAACTTGTCTTGTAGGAGCAACCTGCCTTGTACGAGCAACCTCCCTTGAGGGCCACGTGCCTTGTAGGAGCAACGTGCCTTGTAAGAGCAACCTGTCTTGTAGGAGCAACCTGCCTTGTAGGTCCACGTGCTGTCTAGTCTGACCCCCAGGTTTTCGGGTACTGACCATCTGATCTGTCCTTCCCTTTTGACCTCTATGCATCTCAAGTGGAGTGACCCACTTGGGTTTTGTTTGCGTTTGGTGTTTGATGTTTTCATGGTAAACCTCCCTATATCTTCCTTGATAGTCCCTTTGGATGTGGTTTGTTCTGTAGCCCCTCGGGGTGTGTTTCCCCCTGTAGCCCCATGGGATGTGACGTCTGGGTATCGTGTTAGCTCGTTGTATTATCTCTTGTTTCTAACTTATTCATGTAGATCGCTGGTGGTCAGGGGCCATTTAGATTTCTGGGAACGTGAGCATCTTTAATATGGCACAGGTAGAGGGACATGATTAACGGGAAGTGACGTAATGGGCCTGTGTTTGAAGTGCTGCAGGCAGTAAGAGGCATACTCTACGTCTATCTGTTCCAGACACCGTAACTAGGAATGTCAGACAGGACAGAGAGGACATACAAGACAGAGAGGACGGACAGGACAGACAGGACAGAGAGGTCAGACACTACAGAGAGGAACGAGAGGACAGACAGGACAGAGAGGACAGACAGGACAGAGAGGACAGACAAGACAGAAGGTCCTACACTCTTACAATCTGTGAACACTAGATGCACGCGCTTTTCTTCTTGGAGAGTGAGGAAGGGCTAATACAGATGATCAAGTCTGTTAAAAGACAAAGCGAAGAACAACACTCTACCTCAGCACCAGTGCAACCAAGATAATGACCTCAGACAAAACGCTACCTCAACACCAGTACAACCAAGATAATGACCTCAGACAAAACTCTACCTCAGCACCAGTACAACCAAGATAATGACCTCAGACAAAACTCTACCTCAGCACCAGTACAACCAAGACAATGACCTCAGACAAAACTCTACCTCAGCACCAGTACAACCAAGACAATGACCTCAGACAAAACTCTACCTCAGCACCAGTACAACCAAGATAATGACCTCAGACAAAACTCTACCTCAACACCAGTACAACCAAGACAATGACCTCAGACAAAACTCTACCTCAGCACCAGTACAACCAAGATAATGACCTCAGACAAAACTCTACCTCAACATCAGTACAACCAAGATAATGACCTCAGACAAAACTCTACCTCAACACCAGTACAACCAAGACAATGACCTCAGACAAAACTCTACCTCAACACCAGTACAACCAAGACAATGACCTCAGACAAAACTCTACCTCAGCACCAGTACAACCAAGATAATGACCTCAGACAAAACTCTACCTCAACACCAGTACAACCAAGACAATGACCTCAGACAAAACTCTACCTCAGCACCAGTACAACCAAGACAATGACCTCAGACAAAACTCTACCTCAATACCAGTACAACCAAGATAATGACCTCAGACAAAACTCTACCTCAACACCAGTACAACCAAGACAATGACCTCAGACAAAACTCTACCTCAACACCAGTACAACCAAGATAATGACCTCAGACAAAACTCTACCTCAGCACCAGTACAACCAAGATAATGACCTCAGACAAAACTCTACCTCAGCACCAGTACAACCAAGACAATGACCTCAGACAAAACTCTACCTCAGCACCAGTACAACCAAGATAATGACCCCAGACAAAACTCTACCTCAAGACCAGTACAAAGTTACTCTAGGAAATGAAGGATTAAAATAAGGCGATACTGCAGCGGTTCTGTAGATGTGTATAATGGGGAAAAAACATGAAAAAAAACTAGTAAAAGTTGATTAAAGTTGAGCTTAATCAAAATTTAAAAATGGGTATGGTCAGATACCGAGACGAGAACACAAACAAAACCTACGTTACGACCAATAGGCCTACATCAGGGACAACAACACTGAACTAACAAATCAACATATAAGAAAAAAAGGGGTCAACTCATCTGTTTCAGGTGGGAGACGCTTTCTGTCTAAGCGACCGGTCGTGCCAAGTACTCGATAGAAACTGAAATGGGAGCGGTCAAACAAAAAGTGGCGGAATATGCCTGATAAGCCAAGCGTGGCCAAATAGTGGTCCAGATAGGAGAGCAATGAGAAGGCAATATAAGCCGGGAGGGCGTGATATTGATATAAGAGAGGGGGGAAGAGAACTGATGGAAGAATGGGGGAGGCGGGGGGGGGGGGGGGGAGGAGGAAGACAAATAGATGGGAACCAGTGTGAGGGTTTAAGAAAAAGTATGGAAGATATTAATACCATGTGGTTGGAGACAGCCCATACTCGAGATAAGTCTGTTCTCAGGGGCGAATCGATGACGATCGTCAGAGAAGCACGAAACTAGACCAGTGACACTGACGTCAGCCATACCCCGGTGCTCAGGACCATTGAAGTGGAGTGAGCGAGAGTGGGGTGAGCGAGAGTGGGGTGAGCAAGAGTGGGGTTAGCGAGAGTGGGGTGAGCGAGAGTGGGGTGAGCAAGAGTGGGGTTAGCGAGAGTGGGGTGAGCGAGAGTGGGGTGAGCAAGAGTGGGGTGAACGAGAGTGGGGTGAGCGAGAGTGGGGTGAGCAAGAGTGGGGTTAGCGAGAGTGGGGTGAGCGAGAGTGGGGTGAGCAAGAGTGGGGTGAACGAGAGTGGGGTGAACGAGAGTGGGGTGAATGAGAGTGGGGTGAGCGAGAGTGGAGAGAGCGAGTGTAGGGTAAGCGAGAGTGAAGAGAGCGAGAGTTAAGTGAGCGAGTGTAGGGTGAGCAAGTGTAGGGTGAGCGAGAGTGGGGTGAGCGAGAGTTGAGTGATCGAGAGTGAAGTGAGCGAGAGTGAAGAAAGCGAGAGTGGAGTGAGCGAGAGTGAAGTGAGCGAGAGTTGAGTAAGTGAGAGTGGAGTGACCGAGAGTGAATTGAGCGAGAGTGAAGTGAACGAGAGTGAAGTGAGCGAGAGTGGGGTGAGCGAGAGTGGGGTGAGCGAGAGTGGGGTGAGCGAGAGTGGGGTGAGCAAGAGTGGGGTGAGCGAGAGTGGGGTGAGCAAGAGTGGGGTGAACGAGAGTGGGGTGAGCAAGAGTGGGGTGAACGAGAGTGGAGTGAACGAGAGTGGGGTGAGCGAGAGTGGGGTGAGCAAAAGTGGGGTGAACGAGAGTGGGGTGAATGAGAGTGGGGTGAGCGAGAGTGGAGTGAGCGAGAGTTGAGTAAGTGAGAGTTGAGTGATCGAGAGTGAATTGACTGAGAGTGAAGTGAGCGAGAGTTGAGTAGGCGAGAGTGGGGTGAACGAGAGTGGGGTGAACGAAAGTGGGGTGAATGAGAGTGGGGTGAGCGAGAGTGGGGTTAGCGAGTGTGGGGTGAGTTAGTGTAGGTTGAGCGAGTGTAGGTTGAGCGAGTTGGCGTGTGTAGGGTGAGCGAGTGTAGGGTGAACGAGTGGAGTGAGAGAGGATGGAGTGAGAGGGGCTGGAGTGAGAGGGGCTGGAGTGAGAGGATGTTGAGTGAGAGGGGGTGGAGTGAGAGGGGGGTACATATTTCACTGCGGTTGTTTTAATATAGAATGTTCAACATGCATCCACATCATTCACCACCCAGCCACACTCAGAAACTAACTAAGCGACCCTCTCCAGCAACACTCTCCAGCAACACTCTCCAACAACACTGTCCAGTAACACTCTCCAACAACACTGTCTAGTAACACTCTCCAACAACACTGTCCAGTAACACTCTCCAACAACACTGTCCAGTGACACTCTCCAACAACACTGTCCAGTAACACTGTCCAGTAACACTCTCCAACAACACTGTCCAGTAACACTCTCCAACAACACTTTCCAGTAACACTCTACAACAACACTCTCCAGCAACACTCTCCAGCAACACTCTCCAACAACACTGTCCAGTAACACTCTCCAACAACACTGTCTAGTAACACTCTCCAACAACACTGTCCAGTAACACTCTCCAACAACACTGTCCAGTAACACTCTCCAACAACACTGTCCAGTAACACTGTCCAGTAACACTCTCCAACAACACTGTCCAGTAACACTGTCCAGTAACACTCTCCAACAACACTGTCCAGTAACACTCTCCAACAACACTGTCCAGTAACACTGTCCAGTAACACTCTCCAACAACACTCTCCAACAACACTGTCCAGTAACACTCTCCAACAACACTGTCCAGTAACACTCTCCAACAACACTGTCCAGTAACACTCTCCAACAACACTGTCCAGTAACACTCTCCAACAACACTGTCCAGTAACACTCTCCAACAACACTGTCCAGTAACACTCTCCAACAACACTGTCCAGTAACACTCTCCAACAACACTGTCCAGTAACACTCTCCAACAACACTGTCCAGTAACACTCTCCAACAACACTGTCCAGTAACACTCTCCAACAACACTGTCCAGTAACACTCTCCAACAACACTGTCCAGTAACACTCTACAACAACACTCTCCAGCAACACTCTCCAGCAAACAACACAAAAAAAACGCTTCTTTACTAATTAATCATAATTTATCTATTAATACTTTCGGAGGTTGTAAGTACAAGCTTTTTAATATTGCCTCAACTAATATGATCCAGTTCTAGCCGCTACACTCTTCTCCCCTTATCTACACACTCACCACACTCTCACAAACTCGTCGTCACGATCGTATTCTGAGCATTCACTCACACTCAGATCCCCTTCAGGCAGGTGATCTTTACATGAAACATTCAATCTGTTCAACATGTACACTCAATCGATCTGTGTATACAAACACTCCGGAACATACATTTTTCCCTTGGTGTCCTGCACACCACACACACATCCAAATCTTTTCTAGTCACAGGATGCCCAACACAAACCTTATTTAGCGACTGGCCAGGACTCAAAGGCGTATGCTGGTTTAGTCACCCTATAAGTCATTCCACCTCTCTAACATTCGTAAAACAGCCTGCTAAAATAATAGCAGTCTAACAATCGCTATTCTAGAAAGTTGGTGAGCTAAACAATCTCCTAGCTAAACGCTCAGTCTCTCTCTCTCTCTCCATGGCCAGCCTGCGTGAGTTAAACTTTGCCTAGTATTATATGGTCTCAAGCAGTTTCAGGACTGTCCGGTTGTCTTCTATGGTTTGTCTGACTCAGCCATCAGTCTAGATTGGATCTACCTGCAATTAGTTATTGTTAGTACGAATCACTTTTAATTTCTGTCACTCTAAAATGTTGCAGCAAGACCTGATGGCCACTGTCTGTCACTAACCACCCACTTCCCAAATCGGAACGCCAAAGTGGTCAGCCTCTAACCCATACCTGTACCACGCAATGTTTCCCCTCAGATGAGAGCGTGTTAGGCTGTGATGAGAGCGTGTTAGGCTGTGATGAGAGCGTGTTAGGCTGTGATGAGAGCGTGTTAGGCTGTGATGAGAGCGTGTTAGGCTGTGATGAGAGCGTGTTAGGCTGTGATGAGAGCGTGTTAGGCTGTGATGAGAGCGTGTTAGGCTGTGATGAGAGCGTGTTAGGCTGTGATGAGAGCGTGTTAGGCTGTGATGAGAGCGTGTTAGGCTGTGATGAGAGCGCGTTAGGCTGTGATGAGAGCGTGTTAGGCTGTGATGAGAGCGTGTTAGGCTGTGATGAGAGCGTGTTAGGCTGTGATGAGAGCGTGTTAGGCTGTGATGAGAGCGGCGTGAAGCTGTGATCAGGCGTTGTGCAAAGACATACAGCATAATAATGATTGAAAAATTTAAATTGTTGTATAACTTTGATTTGCCAAAGATACTCCTATGCTCCGTTTAGGGGGCAAGTTTGTGGGACACTGTGCTTATCCACAGTAATAGTTGATCACGTGGTTCATGTAAGCTGATATGTTTACTCTGTAGTCCATTGTGACTAGGCTTTTCTCGGTGAAGATTATTTGCTCACCTCAGTGTGACACATGTGTGAGACTGGTGTGACGGATGTGTGAGATTGGGGTGACAGATGTGTGAGATTGGGGTGACAGATGTGTGAGATTAGTGTGACAGATGTGTGAGATTAGTGTGACAGATGTGTGAGATTAGTGTGACAGATGTGTGAGATCGGTGTGGCAGATGTGTGAGAGTTGTGTGACATATGTGTGAGATTAGTGTGACATATGTGTGAGATTGGTGTGACAGATGTGTGAGATTGGTGTGACAGATGTGTGAGATTAGTGTGACAGATGTGTGAGATTAGTGTGACAGATGTGTGAGATCGGTGTGGCAGATGTGTGAGAGTTGTGTGACATATGTGTGAGATTGGTGTGACATATGTGTGACATCGGTGTGGCAGATGCCCAGTGTGACAGATGTGCGGACACTCTAGATCTCCAGTGCAATAACCAGGGGCGACCAGCTTATGAGATGACCTGTCACCGTGTCGACCCAGCTTGCACGTGTCAGACAATGTCTTTCTTGTGACAGTAGAAATATAAAAGAGGAAGGGCCAGGTATACTCCGAGCTTATACGTCAAGTTCACATAATGCTAAATGTCAGCGCCATAATGGGAGAACCGGAGACAAGCTGTGGCACAAAGGACGAATTAGGGCTCTGACATTCTCAGCCAAGTTGCAGAACGAAGAAATCAATAGTGTTGAGAGCTATCAGCACAAACATGTCTGTCAGTTCAAGCCTTTGGTTTCACATCAACATTACCGAAACAAAAACAGGCGGTCATGTTAGACTCTTTGGACAGTTGTTTGCTGAGTTGGGCACGTGATTGTTCCTCTTCAAGCACTATTATAAGTGTTGTCCATTGTGATGAAAACCAAATATGTTGGTCTCGCTTCAGTCCCATTACGTTGGATCTCCTTTCATTGCTCAGTGCCACTGTGTCAAGCACTTGTGTTGGCTGCTAAATTTCACGAATCCTTGGTACATTGTTCTCATGAAAAGCAAAGATCGTATCGCCCTGATATTATGTCCTCCAGGTAAACCAAGAACGTATCGCCCTGATAACATGTCCTCCAGATAAACCAAGATCATATCGCTCTAATAACATGTCCTCCAGGTAAATCAAGATCGTATCGCCCTGATAACATGTCCCCCCGGGTAAACCAAGATCGTATCGCACTTATGACATGTCCTCCGGGTACACCAAGATCATATCTCTCTGATAACTTCTCCACCAGGTAAAGCAGGAAAGTATCGCCCTGATAACATGTCCCCCGGGTAAACCAAGATCGTATCGCACTTATAACATGTCCGCCAGGTACACCAAGATCGTATCGCCCTGATATAATGTTCCCCAGGTACACAAAGCTCATATCGCCCTGATAACATGTCCGCCAGGTACACAAAGCTCAAATCGCCCTGATAACATGTCCGCCAGGTACACAACGATCATATCGCCCTGATAACATGCCCACAAGATCATCAAAAATCCCCGTCTTCCTGCTGTACCTAATGAGCTTCATTCTCCCCCCTAAGCACATCATATTAAGCTTATTGTTCGTGAGATTAACATTTTTATAAGAAACCATCTTGTCTCTCTCGCTATCTCTATTTTCCTCGTTCTGTCGTTTCTCTTTCTCTCTGTACTCTCTCTCTATGTACTCTCTCTCTGTACTCTCTTTCTTTTATCTATCTATCTATCTATCTATCTATCTATCTATCTATCTATCTATCTATCTATCTATCTATCTATCTATCTATCTATCTATCTATCTATCTATCTATCTATCTATCTTTCTATCTATCTATCTATCTATCTATCTATCTATCTATCTATCTATCTATCTATCTATCTATATATATATATATATATATATATATATATATATATATATATATATATATATAGATATATAGATATACACATATACACATAAATACATATATACATAGACAGGCACACATACACACGTACACATACACACATACATACACACGCACATATACATACACACCCACATATACATACACACGCACACATACATACATACATACATACACATACATACACACGCACACATACATACACATGCACACATACGTACATACATACAAACGCACACATACATACACACGCACACATACATACACACATACATACACACGCACACATACATACACACGCACACATACATACATACATACATACATACATACACACGCACACATACATACATACATACATACACACGCACACATACATACATACATACATACATACATACATACATACATACGTACACACGCACACATACATACACACGCACACATACATACATACACACGCACACATACATACATAAATACACACGCACACATACATACACACGCACACATACGTACACACGCACACATACATACACACGCACACATACATACACACGCACTCATACATACATACATACATACATACATACATACATACACACGCACACATACATACATACACACGCACACATACATACATAAATACACACGCACACATACATACACACGCACACATACGTACACACGCACACATACATACACACGCACACATACATACACACGCACACATACATACATACATACATACATACATACATACATACATACATACATACATACATACACACATACACACGCACACATGCACACATACATACACACGCACACATACACACACACATACACACATACACACATACACACGCACACATACACACATCCATACACACGCACACATACACACACACCTACACACATACACACACACATACACACATACACACGCACACATACTAGCTGACGAACATCTGGCCACTGCCTCGTGTGCCCAATGGGATGAGCTTGACCATTATTTTCTTTGACCACTCTCACACAGACGATAGCATTGTCTAAAACTGATTGGAGAGTATAAAAAGTGATATTCAAATGAATATGCAAACAATTAAGCCACAGCTTTCATATTTTGAACAACGCTAGACTGGTATGTTTCAGTGGTTCTGTGCAAGAAAGTGATTCGTGAAAATAATTGCAAACTTATCCATGTGAAACAAATATGCTGGAAGCCATTTCGGACAATTGTCACCAGAATGGAAATATAACATCTATTTCCAAGGTGAAATTGACATTTTACATGACATTTTACTTGCCATTTTACATGACATTTTACATGACAGTTCATGTGACATTCCACATGACATTTCACATGACATTTCACATGACATTTCACATGCCATTTCGCATGACATTTTACATCACATTTTACATTACATTTTACATGCCATTTTACATGCCATTTAACATGACATTTTACATGACATTTTACATGCCCTTTTACATGACATTTTACATGAGATTTTACATACCAAACTTATGTTCTTACAAAATGAAAGTAGACACTTCGCCAATTAAAACTGCATCCGCTGTAAGCAAATGAAGAATTGATTACACATGTAATGAGCAGTTCAACAGATGTGCTGTGACGTTGGAGGAGACATGTCACATCCCTTTTCACGAAAACTAAACATGGACAATTAGATTCTTCTTTCTTTTTGGAGATATGATGCAAGTCCCATTCACGTCACACTGACCTTGAGACACGACACACTGACCTTGAGACACGTCACACTGACCTTGAGACACGACATACTAACCTTGAGACACGACACACTAACCTTGAGACACGATACACTAACCTTGAAACACGACACACTGACCTTGAGACACGATACACTAATCTTGAGACACGGCACACTGACCTTGAGACACAACTCACTGACCTTGAGACATATCATGCTGACCTTGAGACACGATACACTGACCTTGAGACACATGATGCTTACCTTGAGATACATCATGCTGACCTTGAGACACGTCGTCATGCTGATCTTGAGACACATCATGCTGACCTTGAAACACGTCATACTAACATCGAGGCACGTCATACTGACCTTGAGACTGATCACGCTGACCTTGAGAATGTCATGCTGACCTTGAGACACGTCATGCTGGCCTCGAGAACGCCATGCTGACCTTGAGACACGTCATGATGATCTTGAGAAACGTCATGCTGACCTTGAGACACGTCATGATGGTCTTGAGACACGTTATGCTGTCCTGTAGGCACGTCATGTTGACCTTGAACACGTCATTCTAACCTTGAGACACGTCATGCTGACCTTGCAAACTTGGAAAGTTTTGCTGATGTAACCTCTCTAACACAATCCTGATTTCATGAAACAATTGTTCGAGAATCGAGCGATCAATCTCAGAAAATCTCACAATTAATTGTCAAGGTCGAAATATTGGTTGTTGGAAGTGAGGGCACTCTTGGCTGAACATCCGTAGTTGTGCATTGTTGATGTTACCAGTACTTGTGTGTGTTGTTGATGTTACCAGTACTTGTGTGTGTTGTTGATGTTACCAGTACTTGTGTGTGTTGTTGATGTTACCAGTACTTGTGTGTGTGTTGTTGATGTTACCAGTACTCGTGTGTGTTGTTGATGTTACCAGTACTTGTGTGTGTTGTTGATGTTTCCAGTACTTGTGTGTGTGTGTTGTTGATGTTACCAGTACTTGTGTGTGTTGTTGATGTTACCAGTACTTGTGTGTGTTGTTGATGGTATCAGTACTTGTGTGCATTATTAATGTTGAATCAGAATGGCCATCCAATTTGATATTGTGAAATCCATGTTTGTAGTGCATGTTTGTAATGCATGTTTGTAATGCATGTTTGTAGTGCATGTTTGTAGTGCATGTTTGTAGTGCATGTTTGTAGTGCATGTTTGTAGTGTATGTTTGTATTGCATGTTTGTAATGCATGTTTGTAATGCATGTTTGTAGTGCATGTTTGTAGTGCATGTTTGTAGTGCATGTTTGTATCACGTTCAAGAACTAGAATCCACTTAGTGAGAACAACTCGTAACTTATTTAAGTGCACACCTGTTATCTCAAAGACGTACCTGCCAGTCGCGTCCTATTGCGCAATCTGGGAGGAAATGAATTCCCCTGATACATAATTCTCTCATGTAGCATGTCCTTTGTAGAACGTCGCTCCCATCACAGTCTGTCTGAAAGAAACTCGTTCCCTTGCGAAAACACCAACTTCCGCCACTGTCATACTCAGGCATTCCTGGATATTTTGGTGCCATCGTCTTCTTGGTCTACCCCTTCCTCTTTTGCCTGGCACCATACCTTCCATCACAGTCCTCTCAAGACCGTTGTGTCTCTTGATGTGACCAAAGTATTTGCATTTTCTAGCCAAAATAGAATTGATAAACCAGTTCTCCTCTATGCTCAACTCTTGCCGAATGTCTACATTTGTTCTTTTCTTTGTCCAGGGTATTTTGAGATTCTTTCTGTAACATTTTGACTCGAAGGATTCGATTCTTTGTCTAGAAGTTTTGGTAATCGTCCATGCTTCACAGCCATAAGCTGCCACAGGAAAAACACAGGCTCTCAAGACTTTTACTTTTATCGTTTTGTTGGTTCCCTGCCATAATTTCTTCAGGCTGTTCAGTCTCTGCATTGCCATAGGTAGTCTTCTTCTGATTTCTTTCGAGCAGTCACCATTTTTGTCGATTCTGGAGCCCAGATATTCAAAATGTGTAACCTGATCTATTTCCTCACCACCCACTGTAAATTTATGCTGACATTGTGTTTTATCGGTGGTCATTATCTTTGTTTTGTTTATGTTTATGAACAGATTTTGATCTTTACTATGTCCATTAACGGCTGAAAGTAGCTGCTCTAGCCCTTCCGCACTTCTTGATAGTATCACTGTGTCATCTGCGTATCGTAACTCTGGAATCTCGTACCCCCCAATCGTAAATGGGTCGAAACATTCAATGTTCTCATCTTCTCGCACATTTCTCATTATACATTCCGCATATAAGTTGTACAGATAAGGTGAGAGGATACATCCCTGTCGGACTCCCTTTTGTACTCCAAACCAATCTGATGTTTGCCCAGATACTCGGACAGCGGCTTGTTGATCTTGATATAATGTTTCAATGAGATGGACTATATGCAAAGGAAACCCCATTTCCTTCCTGATTCTCCACAGATTTTGATGTTTTACCGTGTCGAAGGCCTTAGTGTAATCAATGAAACATGTGTACAGGTCTACATTAAACTCTCTACATTTTTCATAGATATTCCTTAAATTGAATATGTGGTCCCGGGTCCCTCTGTCTTTCCTAAAACCTGCCTGGACTACGTGAATTTCAGATTCAAACCTGTTCTCTATCCTTCTTAATAGGACTCGCAAGAGTATCTTGCTAGCATGGCTGATCAGTGCGATAGTTCGGTAGTTCGTGCACAGCTTCAGGTTGCCTTTTTTGGGGAGGGGAATATAAATTGATTTCTTCCATGCTTCTGGCCACTCTGCACTGTGCCATATCTGTTTACACAGCTTGTGGTAGACTCGAGCACATGCCTCTCCTCCTGCTTGTATTAGCTCTGCTGGGATATCATCGCATCCTGGGGACTTTCCCTTTTTCAGGCTTTTAATTGCAGAGCGTACTTCTTCCAATGTTGGTTCAGGTTCTTTCTCATCCTTTGGTAGGATTGTAACTGAGCGCTTTGTGCTGTCTCCATATATGGTTCTGCAGTACTCTCTCCATCTATTCAGTATGTCTTTGGTTTCTGTTAGTGTGTCATCCTCTTCGTCATTTATGACATGTGGAACCGGATGGAATTCCCTTGTCAGTGTTCTTATTGCTTTGAATGCATCTCTTTCTTTGCCTTGTTGCTGTAGGTTTTCTATATCCTTACATGTTTCTACTATGAATCTTCTTTTATCTTTTCTTATTTCTCTTCTAACTTTTCTTGCGCAGTTTTTATATGCTGTGTTGGTCCCCTTCCTTCCCATTTGTTTTAATTGTTGCCTTTCTGCAATGAGTTTCTGTGTTTCGTCTGTTATATAGCTCTGTGTCTTGTGCAATATCTTTGGAATCATTTCTTTTGCTGTCGACATCAAAATCTCCCTTGCGTACGATGTCAACTCCTCAGATGTCATCTCTTCCTGTATAGCAAGCAACGCCTCAAATTTGTTTTCTACTTTGATGTTGTATTCAGTTGGTATTGCTGATACATCGAAGCGTATTGGCTGGCAACCTTTGTTGATCCTGCGAAATCTTGTTTGGAAAACTGCAAACAGTAATTCATGGTCCGTATCGCAGTCTGCTCCTGGCAGTGTTTTTGTCGCCAGCACATTTGATCTCCATCTTTGTTGCACTAGGGTGTAGTCTATTTGGTTTCTGCTGTTGCCATCAGGGGAGGTACACGTGTACAGTCTTCGTGGATGTTGTTTGAAGAAGGTGTTGGCAATGGAGAGGTTGTTTTCCGGGCAGAATTCAACCAGTCTTTCTCCTCGCTCATTTCTGTGTCCCAAACCAAAAGGCCCTCGAACACTTCTCTCCTCTTCGGCTCTTTCCTCTCCGACTTTCGCATTGAAATCTCCAATGATGACCAAGATGTCTCTTTTTTCAACTTTTTCCATCGCTTCTTGCAAGGTGTTATAAAAATCATCAATTTCACGATTCATAATTACATCCCATGGGATACATAATTACATCCCATAATTTGGTTACACGTTTTGCGCTGAAATATTTCAGTTGGCGATATGCTATTTAAGAAACGCATTGGGTATGCTGGCAGTCTGTCTCCCTCACAATGGCATGCACACTTTCATCAGGTCTCCTTTCTCTAGGTAGCCCATCCAACATATAGTTATTTAGTTGAAGTGACGCATCAGTACAGATCTTTTGTCCAGTTCTTGTGTACAGTTCTTATGTACAGTTCTTGTGTACAGTTCTTGTTCACAGATCTTGTGTACAGATCTTGTGTACAGATCTTGTGCACAGATCTTGTGTACAGATCGTGTGAACAGATCGTGTGTACAGATCGTGTGTACAGATCTTGTGCACAGATCTTGTGCACAGATCGTGTGAACAGATCGTGTGTACAGATCATGTGTACAGATCGTGTGAACAGATCGTGTGTACATATCTTGTTTTTGCTCTCCTTTTGCACGTATAGATTATTGGTAAGCAGAATCTTAAGCTACCGTGCGTGTTGAGCACAGACTCCTATGGTTAGCGTAACATGCCACAAGTTATATCATCTATGAAAAGTTCAAGCTCTCTATAAATCTCTTGAATTGTTTCCCACAGGGTCCCATTGTCAGTTAATGAATTGTTAAAAGTAATTATGTCATTAAAATTGTCTAAGTATCATTCTCAAATAGTATATTTGGGTGTCTCACCTGTTGAGCTAACTACTAGAATTCTTGCCATGGCCCTGTCTCTTCTCTCTGGCTGTCTCGTTTCTTGTGCTAACTACTAGAATTCTTGCCATGGCCCTGTCTCTTCTCTCTGGCTGTCTCGTTTCTTGTGCTAACTACTAGAATTCTTGCCATGGCCCTGTCTCTTCTCTCTGGCTGTCTCGTTTCTTGTGCTAACTACTAGAATTCTTCTAATAGCTCGGTCGCTTCCCGTTTTTATAGCGTTTCCTGATAAGACCTAGAGTAAGTTGAAATGTATGTAAAAGTGAGTGTAGCCATTTGTTTGTTCATCAGTTTGTAGCTAAGCTGATATCAGGATGTTAGCAATGTTTCCTTTATACATGTCCTTGTCCTGCTTGTCCTCCTTGTCCTCCTTGTCCTTCTTGTCCTCCTTGTCCTTCGTGTTACAACACTTGTTGTAATGTCCTAAATAGCCTACTAATCATATTGCAGCATGGGACGTTTCAAACTCTTGTAGTCTCCACCCAGCTTCCAGTGTACTAACTTATCTGCCATCAAGAGAAGACAATATATGCTTTTATTTATTTCAAGAATACTTTTATTTACAATTTTAACCAATGCAGTATTAGATGCCGTATAGACTTATTTGTACAGCTATTTCATATGTTCCAGATACATATACTTCTGCATTTATATGTGTATAATAAATCGTCAGATGCCATACATTGTACGGAATGACCCGAGATTTTATAATTAACAACTTTAACAAGAGTGTCAATTCTACTCCTGCAAACTGTGGGGCTGTAAGCCTGTTCTGTAGTTGTGTCTGTAAACCACTTGAAAAAGCTTTTAGCGCATTTACATTCTCACGTGCGCGGTGATCAGATATTAAGTGTTCTGCCAATGATTCATATTTTGTGTCAGAAGCTCGTACTTGCAATGTTATCTTTTGCGTTTCTTAAATCTGGGTTGCAAGTGCGTAGGATGTCATCTTAAGACAAACATCATTTTTCAAATTCAATCAACATATTTTTGTGATATTTCATGGATTAATAGTTTTATTTGTTATGTGATTTTTCTACAAGCGATAATATTGTTTTCATATTTATCATCTATAAGAATAGCTTCATTTCTTCTATCCATTTCTGCATCTAATTATTTGTTATTGTGTTCCTTCTACAAAAATACATCTGAAATTAAAAAGAAACCCAAGAGGTCAGATGTCAGAAGAAATGGCACAACATGACAGGATGACACATGACGTGACCTAACATGACAAGATGAAACATGACGTGACACAACGTGACAGGATGACACATGACGTGACCTAACATGACAAGATGAAACATGACGTGACACAACGTGACAGGATGACACATGACGTGACCTAACATGGCAAGATGAAACATGACGTGACACAACGTGACAGGATGACACATGACGTGACATAACATGACCAAACGAAACGGGACAAAATAGACTAACATCAGAGGTATGACTGACTCCCAGCTTAAACTAGGAATGCCAATTTCTAAGACTAAAGCAGAACGGGGCTTTCTTCTTCGTTACCTGATGTCACTTGGCATAGTTTCTCTCTAACTGCCCCATCTTGACCCAATTCCTCGCTAGCTGAAACAACTTGACCCAATTCCTCGCTAGCTGCCACAACTTGACCCAATTCCTCGCTAACTTCCACAACTTGACCCAATCCCTTGCTAGCTGCCTAAACTTGACCCAATCCCTCGCTAGCTGCCACAACGTGACCGAATCCCTCGCTAACTGCCTCAACTTGATCCAATTCCTTGCTAGCTGATTAAACCCTCAACCCGTGCACTAACAATTTTCTGTTTTTTCCCATTCCTAACTCAGTACCAGAACTGGCTACTCTATCCGATAGACCAACAAAGGGGTTGACATCCTTCTCACCCACTCCTTCCTGTTTTCGGCAATCTGAAATCTGTGATGTTTTCGACCCTGTTTGTACACAACCCAGCCTATTCTTAGAGAACTTGTCAGCCATCACAACCCAGCCTATTCTTAGAGAACTTGTCAGCCATCACAACCCAGTCTATTCTTAGAGAACTTGTCAGCCATCACAACCCAGTCTATTCTTAGAGAACTTGTCAGCCATCACAACCCAGTCTATTCTTAGAGAACTTGTCAGCCATCACAACCCAGTCTATTCTTAGAGAACTTCTCAGCCATCACAACCCAGCCTATTCTTAGAGAACTTGTCAACCATCACAACCCAGTCTATTCTTAGAGACCTTGTCAGCCATCA